>CM076579.1:1584826961-1585358884 GCA_034641835.2 Pinus albicaulis
CTGGATCTCTATTTAGACCATCCTTGATTGCGCAATAGAGGCAGAGAAGTAGTGGGTGTGTTTTGAACCTGTGACTTGTTCAAAACCAAGCTAGTTTTTGTGTAGCTTTGGGAGATAGTACTGAGTACTTGTGAGGAGTTTGTACTATTTATTTGCTGCATGTTCTCTCCATCTAATATACAGAATAGCTGAGGGGTTTTCAGCTATAATCTTTCCCCATACATACTGTGTTAATGTGTGTGATGATTTGATGTGCTATCGCTTCTATTCTTTCCGCATGTGACAATTAATCGTAGAAGAGATTATGTGTTATGCATGCAATTCGAAATTGATGTGTGATCAAGTTAATCTCGATTGAATAAGTGATTTATTCAGAAAATTTATACATGGTATTGGAGCGATATTAATTGTCGAGATCTATTACGGTGATTGCAAACTTATTTCCTCGGACAGAGCCTGCATACGGGCCAGGTAGCCTCCGGATTCATCTTTCTTTGGAAAGTGAAAGGTCTGGTAAATGCCCATGCAGTCAATCTCTGATTTGGAAATAATTTGTTCTCAAGTATAGATCGGAAGCGATTGAGTTATCAGCTGGTGGTGAAATTCGAATTTGCAGATTTGTGTTCTTGGTGCCGTGGCGAAAATTTCTTTCAACGGTTTGCGACTCGAATATGCCTTGGAAGGAAGTTCGAATTATGTTGCATGGAAGGACCGCATGGAGGCTGTATTAGATGATAATGGGCTGTTGGAATTCGTGGAGAAATAGATTCCAAAGCCTACTTCTAATGATGCTGCTGCTGTGGAAGCCTGGCGAAAGAAACAAGCAAAACGTTGAAAGATTCTGTTGGAGGGCGTAAAGGATCACATAGTGTCTAGCCTGCATGGAAAGGCTTCTCTATATTTGATGTGGAAAGCCTTGATAGATCTGTACCAAAGCAAGAGTGAAAAAAGGAAGCTGGCACTCAAGGATAGACTAAGAAACATCAAGATGGAGAAAGGCGACAGCATCGCAAAATACCTCACGAAGTTCACTTAGTGCAGAGATGAGCTGGGAAGTGTGGGGGTGACTGTCGAAGAAGAGGACTTGGTTGACCTGGCTCTCCTTGGTCTTCCGAAGGCTTGGCATTCCTATCAGGATAGTGTCAATGGTCAGGAGAAGTTTCCGGGATGGGAGCGACTGTGGTCGAATCTCATGCAAGAGGAGATCAATAGGACTACCAGGGATGGATCTTCATCAAAGGTATCTAATGAAGAAGACTATGCTTTGGCTGCCAAAGCAAGGAAGGGGAAGGGAAAGGAGAAGTCTTCTCAATCCGGTGCGGATGGTAAAGAGCGTGACATGTCCAAAGTGAAGTGTTTTCACTATCACGATCATGGACATTACGCCATGAATTGCCCAAAGAAGAAGAAGAACAAGCAGGCTGCTGGAGCTGCAGCTGGTGAGGCTCTTGCCTCACAATTTGAGCTAGAATTCTCATTGATCGCATGCATGTTGTCTAGTGCATTGGGATCGGGGTGGTATTTTGATAGTGGCGCGTCCTTTCACATGATGGGAGATGCAAATATTTTCAGTGACTTGGTGGAGAAAGGTCTCCAGATGCATGTTGAGTTGGGCGACGGTGGACGATACAATGCGACCAGAATTGGTACCATAACCTTTCAGAGGGAGTCAGGTAAACTCATTCTTTTACAAGATGTATTGCATGTACCAGGTCTAACAAAGAATTTGATCTCAGTTGCAATGTTAGAGGATAAAGGGTATGAAGTTGTCTTTAGAGAAGGAAAAGTTTTCCTTCGGCACAAGGCAACGGGACAAGTCAAGAATGTTGGGATTCGGGAAAATAATCTCTACAGACTTGAAGTAGATGGGATGTCTATGGAGCTTCCTACTGTTGGGAAGTTGCATGTGCATGCAACTAAGCTTGAGAGGGAGCAAGTGTTAAAGTAAAGTAGAAAGACATGCAATTGAAGCTTATTGCTTGTTTGCATGCAGTGAAAGAGAACCCTGGAGGAGCAGCCACAAGAGGATCATGGAGTGGAAGAGACCAATTAAGCGAGAAATTGCACAGACGGCAGAGGGAGTGCATGCAGCTATACCACCAGGTGTAAGGTGGGGCGACATGCATGATTAATCCCATGAGGAGATTTCTGGGCAGATTCATGAGATGGTGTGGATCTCATGAATTGAACCTGGCTACAAGGTGCCCACAGCATAGCAGTAGCAAGATCAGTTGGAGTGATGCAGGCAGATCAAAGTGACAAGATACTGAGCTGCCAGACTGAATATGCAGTGCAAGAGTGCATGGGTGCAAAGAGTCAAAAACACAGTGGTTCCTAATGACATGTGCAGTTGGCCAAGAAGAAGTCGAAGAATTTGATGATAGATGCTACATGCATCAGATTGATTGATTTTTTTGGAGCCTATTCAGTTTCAGAGGAGTTGCAGAGCAGATGCATGGAGTTGCATGGCGCTTGTAGAGGTTGCAGGGCGAATGCATGGAGTTGCATGTCGCATGCAATGACAGTCCTTTCTTGTTGAGAGGGAGTGTTGAAAATGGCAACAATAAATAGTGAAGGAGGCCTCCTGAAACATCTTTCCTGATCCTAGTTGGAAAGTGATCACCTAAACTAGGTGGGGACCACACATGTGATTTTTTGTCGAAAAGTCTATTTTTAGACTATGTCTATTTTTAGACATATGGATCATGGACCGGGAGCTGCAGTATGCTATTCTTGGAGGATCGGTCATGTTGGTAAAAATATATGGATCTCTATTTTTAGCATTTAGTCAAAGTCTATTTTTAGACTGGCGGGCTAAAAATAGAATAGTCAAATATTATTTACCCTTAATAATATTTGGACTCTAAACTTCATTTTACTCTCTTGGAGCACTTCAGTTTGACCCCCGGAGGTGGGGCATGCAGCTTCCAGAAGGAAATACGCTTTTCCTATGGGTTAGTTGAGCTAATGCATGGTTGACTTCAGTTAGAGCTCAAGTGGCGGAGTTCGGTGGAGTTGATGCGACAGTTAATGGAGGTGGTGTTCTGGTTAACTAGTTGAACTATTTGTATTTAGTTTAACTGGCTAATACACTAGAGATGAGTTGTGTGAATTAAATATTATTTAATTCACAAATTATTAACTCATTATTCAACTAAAGAACACATCAGTTTAACTCAGTGCATGGACAGTTCAGTGGCGACAAGTGAGAGAGGTAGATGAAAGGGTTGAGTTAGCTATCAGTTGCGACATTAGTTGTGCATGAGATTTGCACCACACTTGGAGGAAATTACCAATGAAAATTGCGCAGTTGGAGCCAGTGAGATTCGAACTTGGATCTCTATTTAGACCAGCCTTGATTGCACAATAGAGGCAGGGAAATTAGTGGGTGTGTTTTGAACCTGTGACTTGTTCAAAACCAAGCTAGTTTGTGTGTAGCTTTGGGAGATAGTACTGAGTACTTGTGAGGAGTATTGTACTATGTATTTGATGCATGTTCTCTCCATCTAATATACAAAATGGCTGAGGGGTTTTCAGCTATAAGATTTCCCCATACATACTGTGTTAATGTGTGTGATGAATTGATGTGCTATCGCTTCTATTATTTCCGCATGTGACAATTAATTGTAGAAGAGATTATGTGTTATGCATGCAATTCGAAATTGATGTGTGATCAGGTTAATCTCCATTGAATAAGTGATTTATTGAGCAAATTTCTACATATTGCCAAAAATTGATTAGGAAGGAAAAATCATATTGGAACCTGAAGCAGTCACGGAAACAAGAGCTCGACAGCTACGAAATTGATCAATTTAAGAGTATCTCATCAAAAGGAAGAACTTACCCACTGAATATTATACATGGGAGGGTGAGAATTTTATACAGAAGCATCTAGAGCTACTCAAGCATTGAGGACAACACTTTTTTAAAGGAGAGGGGCATGTTAGGTCCCTATATTACTAGTATAGTCCCTTATTGTTGTTAGTGTAACCCCCTCATTGTTATTGTTGTACCCCTATAACCCTAATATTATTATTATTGTGCCCTTACATTATTATTGTTAGGTCGGCTAGGATTATATCGTGACCCCATGGACTCCTGTATATAGAAGGAGATTTTGGTCATTTGTATCATCCAAGAATTATTCATTTATGTAATGTAAAGGAGGTTTCCCCCTCGAAGTGGCTAATTTCTTAGGCGTTGGTCTCTCTTTTCTTCTATTTTTGGAGCTAGTTACATAACACCCCCACTAATACCATTTACCACTATGACCCCCCTTCGAAAGTGGTTTTCACTTCCAAATAAACCATTGCACCCGCCGACTATTGGACTAGTCGTTGCCCACTGCCTCTGTGCCATGTCACCACTTACTTGTCCCTCCCATACAATAATGTTCACTCCTACCAAGAAGTCATTGTACCATAAATGGTCAGGCAGCTATCCAACGGACCTGTGCTACCTCAACAGTCCAGCAATCACAAATTAAATTCCAAATTCACGCCCAATACAGAATTTACTATGCTCATTTTGTTAAAGATTGCAGGTATTGAATTTGCAGATGTTTACAGAGAAATCACAGTTAACCATTGTTGCAGAAGAACCTTTGTTCATCAAAAGAATTGACATCTCTCTACAAATCGGATTACAGTTTCCCATTTAAAATTTTCAACTCTGATCTTGATCCCCTCTTTTATTTTATCCCTTTTCCAGTGTTGATTTATAGCAATTCCCCTTCTCTGCTCCCTTTTTCTTACATCCCATTCTTCATTATAGATTGAGAGCTAATTTATAGAAGACATAAGATGCCTCCAAAGGAATACTAGAAACCTTTCAATCCCATGGTATATCCTCAAGTAGACTTAGATCATATAGCCCTGGCATACCAAGATTACAAAATCCATGAGACAAAATGATAATCTGACTTGTTCGATGTCTACTGCTAGCCCGAGGATAAATTTCTCAATGAAGCTGATGATATTGGCCTATATGAGACCTAGCTACCTCTTTACATCTTTCCAAAAACCCATAGCTACCCAGAATTCATCAATAAGTGCCAATCCTGCTATGACATTAATCAGAGAACCATAGTCACCCCAACAGGAGAAATCATGTTCACTACCAATGCCCAATCCATTCAGCAAATGATGCAGGCCCCCAATCCTGAACAACCAATCCCTTTCTCTTATGAAGCCCTTAAATAATTTTGTTAGAAACTTGACTCTGCCAGCAGAGCCAAAACTTTGCAAATTTTATGGCCACTGATGCCTCAATGCCTACAAAAAACCCCCCATACCCCTCTTCTATTTTCCCTAGCAGAACCCAACAGATAGTCTCTATATTTTCATATCTGCTAGGACCACATAGATCAGTGGGTGAATGCGGCTTTAAAAGGATTCTTATCCATCCTCTCATCAGATTCCAAGCCCTCAATCATGACTATGCTTAGTTTCTTGCAGATGCCATTCATGAACAATTTATAAAGTTTAATACATAGGAGGTTTTCAAATACACCTTTGTATTAGTGTATATGTTTTTTTATTTCTAGTCCAATAGGTTTCAATTTCAAATGACCTAGGTAAATGAAGATGCAGAGCCTCAAGCTATCATCTTCTGGACCACTCTGCTATTAAAGGACCAGAAGAACTATACATACAAGGATTTTGTGGATTTGTTTGTGTATCCAGTGTTAGCCACCTATAATATTTTGTTATACCAAAGGGTGGCTAAGACTTTTTGGGCCTCCAAGGAACAAATTTTATCACTTAAAATTGTTTGCTCTTGAAGACTCCTAGAAGGCCTCATGCCTCTGTCCAAAATCTTCATTACTATTTCCATTTTATACTCAGAAAATTCTGCTGATTCCAAGTAAAAGACTGCTGAAAGACCTTCATTTTCCCCCTTCTAAAACCTTCATTTGCTCCCCCTTTTTCTCCATAGAAACTCCCTTGTTTTCATAAATCCTCTTCTTCCATTTATGAAAATCACTTTCCCATAGTTAAAAACCCATTTTTTAACTATCCCGAAACCCCCAAATCCATTGAAAAACCCTTTCCCGATCTATTTTTCCCTTTGTATATACAAAAACCCATTTATCCAAGCTTTTGATCTAATGTATTAAAGTCACGTGTTAATGAAAAATGGTTAGATTAAAAATACCGATCGCGCAATCGCAATCAGAGAATTCACAATGGGTTGATCAGAGAGACCAGGCCCGCGGTTCCGATTGCGATTGGCCTTTGATGTATTAGGCCCTGGGCCCTTTGTGTCCCATATATCCGAAGGCCCCGCAGGCGAGCGCCTAACTATCATATATATATACATCCCACCCATATTATAAAACCTTTATTTTTTGTTAAAATGTTGGATTTTCCTATGTTTAAAGTTTTTCTGCCGGTGCGTAAGTTGAAATAATCCCGACCATTGATCTAGTCCTTCGATCCAACGGTCCACGCAAAATCGCATCGCAAATTTTGATCGCAACATTTTTTTTTCCCCCCGATCGGCCGTCCCCCGATCCATTCTCCACCATTGATCTGATTCTTAGATCGACGACCTGCGCTCAATCGCATCGCAAAGTTTTAATCGCGTGTGTTTTGTCTTGCCCCCGATTGCCGATCCCCGATTGGTTGTCCACCGTTGATCTCCTCTCCACCTTCCAAGATCCAACGGTCCTCATTCCGTCCGCTCATAAGTCTTACCACCGTCTCAAAACCTGCCAATTCGTTGCCCACCGTTGATCTCGTTTTTAGATTGACGGTCATCGCTCAATCGCTTTGACCCTCCTGATCGCGCAATCGTACTCCTTTTCTCCTCTCGCCGATTGTGATTCCCTGATTAGATCTGGACCGTCCACGTGTCCTAATATAACGACTACGCTCTTTCCCTGCCTTCTAAGCAATTTAAACCCACAAAGTAGGATTTTTTAATTGTTTTTGTGTTTTGCAGGTCTTTGTAATGGTTCTCCACTGTATTGAAAAGAAAAGCTGAGGACTGGGAAAGACGTTTCCTACACCTTCGAGCTACTAAAAAGAGCCATTCACAGGGTTGAATTCAATGATTTGTCAAATGTTTCATGAGCGTTGATGCCGTGAAGCCCAGCGCGGTCCTGCACATCGACAAGACACTGTTTTATTCAAAGGAACAGTTAGAGAGTATCAGTTTTGAAAATAAAGTATAGCAGATGAAGATTGAAGACAGTATTACGGGGATTACAGCTAAGATGGTTATCAAAAGCCTAATCCCCGACTCAAAACACAATTTAAAGATAATCATAAGTGTATCACTGATAGGAGGGCTTCCACTGCTTCAACCGAGGCGAATAAATTCCTCAGCTACCATAAAAGCCACCCGTTGCCTCGAACCTTTCAAACAGAGGCCGAAGTTATTGAAGAAAATCAGATATTTGCCTCCAGCGCAGCCAGGGAGTTACTTCTACAATGAAATAAATGCAGAAATATCTGCAAAATTAATCCACACAACACACAGAACCTCAAAGTCAAATAAAGCTCCCACCGAGCTTAATTCATTAATTGTAAAATAGTTAATACAGTGATCCACCTGTAAACTTCTCCATCGAGCCCCTCAAAGGCCCGAGAAGTCTTGAATCTGTATTTATTGTCTTAAGAGATCTTTTTTTAGATTTCACATCCTCATTCTTCTATAAATACCTCAGTAGAAGATGAGAAACTGTTGGTTGCAGAACTTTGAAATAGAATTGAGCTTGAAATTCCTTATTGTAAATAGTATTCACTAGCCCTTGAAGCTCTGTTTGTGCTTGAGTAGTTAGGTTGAATAGTGAAGATGATTGCTGAACTGAAACATTGGACCTGAAGATTGTAACTAGTTTGACATCAATAACAGGTTGTTTCTTGGGATCCTGGTCTATATCACTGGTGAAGTGCTTCTTTCTTTGTTTTTGTTTCTCCTCTACGTATGTTGTATTGTTCAAATTCTTCTGTAAAGGATATTTCAAACAGGGTTAGGATCTGCTGTATATTAGTAACCTTCTCTGGCTAAGAAATCTTTATCTTAATTTTTTCCACAAATTTGTTTATTTAATAACGATTCAATACAGTTTAAACAGTTAGGAATGTGGGCGTTCCCTCGTCCTTCTGCTTGCTTAAATTTTTTTCTTGAATGTGATTTCCATTATTTGCTATTAAAGTTAGACTCGAGAAGATATGGTTTGCCCTGATTCCTGGATTCTTTTCTCCAAAGGCAGATTCTGAAAGTTTCCCTCGGTGTTAACTGAAAGCAGACTAGGTTTAAAAGTACTTTATCTGATCTTAAGTTGCATTTTGTTCCCCTTATATGTTTTCATACTTTATGAAGGTAATTATGTGGATTACTAGATTGTTTGTCAATTAATATGCTTTAATACAACTTGCCCAAGAGGTCAACAGTTAGCCCTGCACTTGGTTGGTTTTAAACAGTTACTTGAAAGGCTTTTCTTGTTTGGACTGACTATAAATCCCTTGTGAAATTATTATCAGTTTCCACCCCTTCAACACTTTATTATTTCCATTCCATCATTTTAATCTCAATAATCTTGTGATATAGATAACTTGCCCCTTGGATCACTCTTGATGTTGTTGCTCAATTAAAGCCCAGATATGACTCCATAGCCCAATGGACTAAAAACCAGCGTTATATCTATCTTTTTAGCCACAGTTGTTCCATTTGCTTGCAACTTCTCACTTTTGAAACTCTTTGCACTTAGGACTTTCCATCTCGAACAGTAATCATGCTCAACCATCCAAAAACAAAACAAACCCTTAGACTTCATAGCCAGCCTAATATCATTACCCCCAAACTTCAAAGAAAAATCCATCTTTGCACTCATTGGAGAGATCCATCTCCGGATTTAGGAGGGCTAGATCCTAGAATCCCAAAGTTGGTTGAAATGATGTTGCTTCTGTAATTGGACTCTGCCAATCTTGCTAATAAATTACAGAACCCCAACATCTAGCCATCAACACACTCAACAGTACAACAGATCCAAAGATAAGTGACGAAATCATGAAAACCATGTAGCTAACAGAGAAAGTGAGGACAACAGATTCGTACTTGTACCAAAATTACATAGAGATCTGAGACTATGGTTGTGAGTTGGCCCCCTATAAATTGCCAAAGTTCCTCTCCATGAGGATCTTTGCACTAGAATACATAAAGCAAATGATGCTTGCATATGAGCTCCACTTTGTCTTTTCAAAGAAGAAGTATCAGTTCTAGATCAAGGCACAAATTGGGCCTTTCATATGTAACAGTAGAGCAGTAGGGGAGGAGGCAAATAAGATATTGAAGGGGATGGGTTTCAGTCATAGTTTCACTTGGTCTGATGACCCTGCAGGGATTATATCCAAGAAAAGGGTGGAAAATAGGTCCACACCCTATGTCCACAAGAAAGAAATAAAGCGTGCAAAAGATAAAGAAGATAAGGAGAAAGAGCAAGAGAAAGAGATAGGGAGCAAGAGGCCAAGAGAGGATGAATAACCTTCGGTGACTGATACCTATAGCAAAGAATTAAAACTGAAATATAGGAAGAGAGCCTGAATTTACATGGAGATCGATCAAGGAAGTGAATCAGAGTAGTAGACAGTGATTTACATCATGGACACCCCTAGGTCATCTCCAGCAGGTGGAGAAGCAATGGCCTCCCCTACATCATCAGCTATAGTGTCTATTCAGCAACAAGGTCTACAAGAATCTACTTCTAGACCTGCAATAGAAGGCCAAGAGAAATCTATCTTCGAGATATTCAAAGAGATAAAAATGAAGAATGAGGTGCTGAAGGCCACCACCTACAATAAATTTTTGAAACAAGCATCAAGTTCTCAAAGAAGGCTGTTGTCTACCTTTGATACTGAAAATGGGAGGATGAAAATGGCATTCTTAGAATCCTTAGTCCCACAGCCTCAAGGAGCAGGAGATTATAAGAAGGAATCATTCGAATATAGTGCCAAATACATCCATCCTATGGATTAAATGGAGCTACACAAGCAAACTGGAGAGATGGTGGCCTCCACTTTGACAAGTACTACTACGAGCTTGTCAAAACTACAGGTATCTTTATCCAATACCCAATCACAACTCAAGATAGAGAAAATATCTGCCATGGCTAAAGACACAAGGATCAAGTCTTTAGAAGATTTAATAGTAAATCTTTGGTATGACCCAACCAATGTTCAAACTGTGGAGGAGTTGTTGAAGAAAAAGAATGCAGACATAGTAGCCCTCAGGAAACAACTCAAGATGCCAACAACAAAAGACCCCTTCGCTAAAGGCATTGAGGAAGATGGGTCCTAGAAGGCAGAGTTAATGAAGCTAGTCATGGAACAATATACCCAAATCAAACAGATGGAGACCAAGATGGAGAAGCTACTGAAGGAGAAAGAAGAAGCAGCTCGAGTGGCACTCATCCCACTAGAAGCTGTGCCCATTTCATCAATTCCATCAACTGTTCCAGTAACCACTGGAACATCCAGTGTGATAGATCAGTTGTCCAAGGTCATGGAAAGCATGACCTTGCAGTCACAAGAGATCAAGAAATTGGAAGCACAGATAGGCATCCTAACGGATCAAAAGGCAAGATCAGAAACTGCCCATGAGATAGCCAAAAAGCATATTGAGAGGTTGGAGAAGGTAGAAAAAGAGTTTTCAGCCAACAATATTTTGGGCCAAATGAAGATGATAATTTGGGGCAGTATCATAGAGTTAGTAGATGAAATATGGTGCTCCATTCATATTATTTTTGATAAAAAAGAATTGGTTGACAAATGTACAATGGGTATTGAAAAGGCAAATCAAGAATTGGGAAATATGCCAATCATAGCCCCTAAAATCATAAAATTCCTGAACTCTAAAACTAGTTATGAGCTTGAAGATCTGGACATGCAAGACAGAACGATGACCATATTAGAGGTGAAAAGGGTCGTCACTAAGAGGAATTTGGTGAGACAATTGGAGGAGAAGTGTCACAAATTGGACTTAGCCATCAATAGATTCTTAAATAGAATTAAGCCATTGAGGGAAAAAGGGCTTCCCTCATTGTATGTAATTAATAATAAGCTGGTCCAAAAGGGAGATTATATGACCCAGATCAAGGAGGCAGCTAAGGATACCACTAAATTTTCCAACATAGAGGGAATGTGACCGGGAAAGTTGTCTTGGATCTCTTGAGCAATGATATCTTTATTCAACATGAGATGAAACATGTTTTTCTCACCAGGCCCACTTTTATAAAATACATAGAGGTGGATGAAGTGGACCGACAGGTCATAGAGATAAGAATTTCCAGCAAGGAGTGGGGGAAATTGTGCATGTACCAAGATTGAAAACGCACAGTGGATGCATTAGCACAACCACCGATTGATCAGAAGTGCTAGCATCACATCATCTTTAATGATCTAGTAGAGGCAACCCAAAGGTAGAGCCAGATGTCAGAGCCACCTATCGTTGCCTCTTCATGACCACCTTAGCCACCTTCACCTTACTTTTTGATTTAAGAAGAGCTGCCAAAGTTAATTCTACAGGCGGTATTTTGTCAGAGATTTTTTGTTTGGGCGTTGCATGGGTACACTTGTCTAGTTTTAGTTTAATTTTAATTAATGAAGGTTGCCGAAGTAGATTAGGGCAACCAATTTAGTTTGTAGTTAAATACTGCATGAATTTTCATTATAAGGGTTGGACCTTGTTGGACCCTGCATTGTAAGAACTTATTGTATTGAAGATATATAATATTTGAAGCCGAGGAATCAATAATAATAGACCTTTTTACATGATACTTGAGATGTGTGAAATGGTGATGTTTTTATTTTATGTTCCAAATTTTTTCATTTTTTTCGTTGTTGTGCATCATCTGTCTAATTGTAAAACAAAAATTTTAGATTAATATTTGTTGTTGGAGCACCTTAATTCTGTCTGTATTTGCAATCTAAAATTTTTCTTTTGAAAGTTTGGTTAAATAATTCTTAACTGCTTTTTAATCATTAATGAAAACTGTTATTTTCTCCATATCATATTCCACCTTGCTTTAAAGATCCATTCAACACAGTTAGCTTGCCCTGTGATGCTCCTGAAAAAATTGATGCCACAAACCAACCCTTTTTGACTCCATAGCCCAATGGATTAGCTTATGCAAACCTGCTCATCCAACCAAAAAAATCAATCAAAGCAGCCATTTCTCACCATCAATGTAACTAGCCTAGCATCAGAATTCATAATATTAAGAAAAAATTAAATAAAAAATAGAGAGAGCCCTCTCTGAGTCTAGGAAGGCTAGGTCCTAGATTCCAAAGTGGTTTGATGTTGTCCTCTATCGTTTATTCTTGCCAATATTATAAATTATAGGGCCACAACATAATGGTGACCATACTAGGGAATTATTGAAAGAGTTTGGCATTTCATCAGATCTCAGAATCCCCAGCAAAAACATTGTATGACTCAAGTATTTTCCAAAAATTAATTTTTTAGCTGTGTTGCAAATATTCAGCCTGTCTATGCTCCCGATCTAAATTCTGGCTCCCAGAATAATCTTTACCAAATTTCATCCTGACCTAAATCCTCCTACAATAGTTAAAAATCCAAAGAAAATTCTGAGTAAAACCCCTAGGTCTGAGAGTCAAACTGGTGGCAAATCCCTTCATAGAGTGAGTTCCCTCCTTGGGAACGCTGTAACCTTGAAGGACATCCATTTCAATTTACATTTTGAACAAAGATTATTCAGGACCAAATCTCAGAATTGGACAACCCAGATAGTTTTTGACCCATCTATCCTACAACAAAGTCCAATTGGGGAAACCTCCACATCCACCCAAGTTGATATTCGGTTTCTCAAACACTTCGACTCCCTTCAAGATTTGGTAGCAGGTTTCATCTCAGATGTCGATGATGCGTACCTCTAGCAATCTATAGAGTTATCTGCTCTTACTACATCAACTCCCTTTATTATCTCCAAGTCTGCTCATCCTCATCCAACCCATCCAGGTGTGTCTGTAGCTCCTACCACTCCCTTGAAAATTTCCCTCCAGAGTGCCCAAACTACCACTCATATACCCATTATCCACCTTCCTCCATTCAATCCTCCACCTCCCCTTATTAATCCTCCTCTTTTAAATCCCCCTTAGGTTACTCCACCACCAATAATGGTAGTCGGATATGCTCCATTGGTGTTGCCACAACTTGTGATACACATTCCACAGGATTATCATTCCAAAATACCACAATTTAATGGGACTAGTCCTGTAACTGCTCAACAACATGTTGACAGAATGAATGAATGTTTTGAACTTCAAGAGATAGATGATGAAAGTATGAAGTTGAGGATGTTTTCTCAAAGTTTAGGAGGAGAAGTAAGAAAATGGTTTAAAGGCTTGAATCCCAATAGTATCCATGACCTCCTGGCTCTTCACCAACTGTTCATAAATAGATGGGAAGTCAAGAAAAACCCTCTTCAAATCTTGTCAGAATATGAAAATATCAAGAGGAATGCTGGAGAGAGTGTCCAATATTACTACACTCAGTTTAATAGTGTATATATTGCACTCCCTGCTCACATGAAACCCCCACAAGGATTGGCCCTGGTCAAATTCTCAGATGGTTTTGATCTAGATATGGCTTATCAACTCAGGGAGAGAGATCCTCCTACATTGGAAGAAATGAAGAGAGATGCAATAAGTGTAGAAGATAACCTGCTTGCCAAGAGACCAAGATGAGAACTGAAAAGAGAGTCACTATTAGGGAAGATCCTGCAGCCTCCACATTTGATGCTAAGATTGATAACCTGGTTAGAACTATGGAAATAATGATGGAGAGAATCAACCTGAATGAGAGAATTTCCCCTAGGGAAAATCAGCCAACTCCCCAGAATAGAAATCAAAATTTTAGAAGCAACCCCCCTCAGATAAGACACAGAGAACAAAGAGACCCTGACTAGAAAATTAGGCCTCCATTCTAAGAGAATTACAGTGATGAAGATGAGGTAGTGGTTGAAGAATTAGAAGACAATTAGATTAATCTAATGGGAATTAATGAAGTGGATTCTATTTTCCTTACTGAAGAAGAGCAAGCTTTATTTTCCCTGACTCAAACTGAACCAAAATCTGAAGAGTCTGAGGATTGTAAACAAGGATTAGAGAATTCCATCATGGAGGTACATAGACAATATAACCTTAGAAGAATAAGAACTTTGATAACTCCAGAAAAAAGAATACTGAAAAATTTGTCAAAAAGGTCCCAGAAACTGATCCCAAGAACACAACAGAAAGTTCAAAGAAAGTTGTTAATATCCCAGGAAAGAATGATATAGAAAGCAACATTAGTAAACCAACTATCAACCCTGCCAAAACTGTTTAAGTTGATACTCCTACCACAAATCAACAATCTGAAGTTGTTTCTAAAATAGTACCTGAGAAGATTGATTGTCCAAATCTGCTAAAAACATAGACACCATTCAACATTGAGAATGAAATTTCTAAAATAAAAATCTCAATTCCTCTCACTAAGATGGTTAAAAAGGATTTATATAGATATCAGGTCCTAAAGGTGCTGAACATAGGAGAAATTACTGACACTTCAATCTAAATTATGATAAACCTGAACTTCTATTTGGGCTAGAAGTAGATGGTAAATCCTAGGAGGGAGGTGTTCCCCCATTTTATATTGGTCTGAATGTTCATGATAAAATCCTCCATAATGCCATGTTAGATTTAGGTGCATCACATAATCTTATGCCAAATGTTTTTATGTAGAAACTTGGCCTTGAGGTAACTATACCCTACAAATATTTTTACTCATTTGACTCCAACAAGTTCAAATGCCTAGGCATCATCAAAGATCTTTGTATTACTTTAGCCCAGGTACCATCCAAAATTCTAGTGATGGATATAGTAGTGGCCAACATCCCTCCTAAGTATGGTATGCTTCTATCACACTCATGGAGAGCCAAGCTACAAGGGACCCTCCAAATGGATATGACTTATGCTGCCATACCAATGTTTGGCCAACAAAGAAGGTTCAATAGGGAAACTTTAATGAAATACATGGTGAGAAGTCAAGAGAAACCCCATAACTATCCCCTTTGCTCTGTCCATTCTGATCTAGAGTCATTCATTCTTTACAATGATGAAGACATTGATGAACAAGTGACTGGAGATGAAAAGGACCAGGATAGAGAACAAGCAGAACAAATGGAAATTGTACAACACAAGTCTGAATCTGAGCCTTTTTGGAACAAGAGTTTTGATGGCTCTTGTGGCAAGGAAGGAAGGTTTAGGAGCAGGGGTGTGGGTTTGCAATACTGGAAATAATCACTAAGAGGGTAATTCTTACAAATTAATTTTTCAGTGCACCAACAATATATCACAATATGAGGCACTCCTTTTGGGCTTACAACTGTTGAAAATATTAGGAGCTAAAATAATCTCTGTTCATGGGGACTCTGAACTGGTTATTAGACAAATCAAGGGAGAATACTTAGCCAAAAATCCTAGATTGAGAGCATACAGGAGCATACAGGAATGTTGCCATTGACCTCCTGAAAACATTTGAAGGATATGACCTCGCTATAGTTCCAAGAAATCAAAATATCCTTGTCAATTACCTCATCCCAGAAAACAATGTACAGTGTGTTAGAACCTTGTAATTTATAGTATCACAAGGTGACTCTATATTTTCTCTTTGCAATTTTCTCATACTGTACAGAAATGTCAATATTCAAAATATTTTCCAAAGCAAGAATCAAAGGAAGCAAGGGCAGTAGAGAAGTAGTTAAGGTAGAAAAACAACAGAGGCAGAGTCGTGAATGCTAAAGCGGGTCAGGTTGTGAACAAGTCATGTATTCTATGAACAAATAGAAATAGACGAATAGGCACAACAAAATTCCAAAACCCTTTCATTGCCATATCCTACAAAAATTCCAAAGGTGATATGCGATTAAAGTGTGGCCATTCTCCCTGACACGTCACCCCTTCTCCCACCATCCATCGAAAGATCGCAAATTTACCTATTTAACCACCGTTTCACATCACAAATATTTTAATTTATCATTTAAAGCACCCACAATGTATTTTGTTTAACTTGCGATGCTGTTGGACCCACCACAGCAGCTCCACCCCCCACTTCTAGCCACTTGCAATACATATCGTATAATATGAAACCTCATACACTTACTGCATAACCATTAGCAACTTTATAACTTCACCAGTGTAGTGGGCTCCATCTTGCCACATCATCCTCCAATCAGCACACATCGCACTTCACGGATTTTAGTGCTTACCTTATTTTCCCAAATTCTAAACTTTGTGATGTGTTATGTGGGTGGGTCCCTCTCCCCGCACTTCGCACTTCGCATATTTTAGATTTTACCTTTGTTGCTTAGTGTTAAGATTTGCGATCTACGGGCTGTGATCCGGTCCCACCTTTTGTCCACAACACCGTCTTCTCCTCGCGCTTCGCACTTCGCTTCCTTTAGATTTTACCTTTACTGTTTAATGTTAAGATTTACGATCTGCGGGCTACGATCTGGTTCCACCTTACCTGCCATGTCGCCTCCCATTTTGTATCATATCACCGATTACATTCTTCATAACTTAAACTGTTAAACATGTGAAGCGCGATACCGACGTGGATGCGATGTGGATTCAAAACTAAATTCTACATAATTTCAAGTCCGGGTATATGGGTTTTTTATGATGTTTTTTTTAAAAAGGGTCAAGTCAGGCATATGAGGTTTGAACATCATTTTATGAAGAAACAAGGTTCAACATAGCGAAAAGGACTCAGGTAGCAAAAGACAGAAAGGGTCAAGTTCGGTCCCACCTTACCTACCATGACATTTCCTTCTCATCACCCTCCAGCTTTCCTCCATCTCCACTCACCCCTTCCTCATCTGATGGTCCTTGTTTCATTCCGCAATCCCTGCTGGTTTCAAACCTTAACCATGGGGGGGGGGTGGTTCTAAATGGGTGGTATCCCTTACCACCATCCCCGCTATGTGTCACACCCTCAAAATTTCGCACCCCTTTCTCTGTTACCATTTACCACTTGAGGCCCCCTCTGAAAAAAAAATTCTACTGTCCTCCAAAACGATCCCACCCAGTGACCGTTGCTAATTCCCCCGTGCCACGTCCCCCATCCTCCGTCCACGCCTGCCAACCACCATCCCTCCACGTCTGGGCTTATGAGGTCTGTGTACCATCTTATGAAGAAATGGGCCAAAACACAACAAAAAGGACTTGTAATAGGATAAGCCTCGACAAGGTGTGCAAGAAAAGGAGGTAAAGTTGGGCAAAGGGCGTTCAGGCAGAACTGTTATGTAGAAGCAAAAAAGGCAGTAGAACACATTAGCACCAACACCAATCACTGAAAAGTGGCCAGCACTGCACAAGATTTGATTCACCAATGCCAGTTTCTTAAAAATAGAGCTAGATGTCAGAGCCACCATTGGTTTCCTCTTCATGACAATTAAAGCCACTTCCAAGCCTATTGTTTAATCTTCTGAAGAGCCATCAAAGCATTTGGATCCATGAAAAGCTTCCCAACATTAATTCTACAGGTGGTGGTTTTTGTCAGATATTTCTGATCAGGCCTTGCATGGACACACTTGTCCATTTTCTGCTTAATTGTAATCAATGAAAGATTGCCCAGTAAGATATGGCAACCGACTTAGTCTTAAGATAAATACAACATGCCTTAGTAGTATCAAAGGTTGGAAGTTGGAAATTGGACCCTGCTGAAACTTACATTGTAAGAAGTATTGGAGCACTTTAACTATTTGAGCTAGGCATCGATAATAAGCGACTGTTCACAGGATTCTTGAGCTATATTAATGGTGATGTTTTTTCTCTGTGTTAATGTTTTTCCTCTATCTTTTCACACTATGCAACAATTTATCTGATTTCAAAACAGAAAATTTAGATTAATATTTGCTAAGAGAGCACCTTAATTATGTTTGTGTTTATTATCTTAATTTTTTCCTCTGAGACCTAAATGCAGAATTCAAATATTTTCTGCTCTACATTTATGTTGAATTATAGTTAAATAATTATTCACTGCTCTTTAGCTATTCCTGAAACCACTACTTTCTCCCATCTCATATTCACAGTGCCAAGTAAGATCCAGTCTACATAGTTAGCTTTCTTTGTGAATTCCCTTGAAAATTTGATGCACAATTCAGCCTTTTATGACTCCATAGCCCAATGGATTAGCTTCTGCAGTCTTGTCTGTCCAACCACCCAATCAATCAAAATAAATAACCCTCATAATTTCTATAACTAGCCTAATATCAGTACTTACAATTATCAATTTAAATCATAAAGACAGAGAGAGCCCTCTATGAGTCTAGGAAGGCTAGGTCTTGGACTCCAAAGTGGTTTGATGCTATCCTCTGTCATTTGTTCTTGCCAATATTACAAATTACAAAGAAATAACATAAGGGCGACCATATTGGGGAGTTATTGAAAAACTTAGTATTTTATCAAAACTCAGAAACCCCAGTCAAAATATTTTATGATTCAAGTACGTTCCAAGATTGGTATCTGGTTGTTGATGGTGGAAAAACAACCAGACACAAGAAGGTTGAAGTCATCAACCTGGCGACTCCACAGTTTTCGGTTGACCTAAAGGCTCCACTGGTAGAAGAATCCAGATTGGTTGCGAATATATAGTGATTCCATTCTCTAACTAATGGACAAGATGAATCCAAGAATACAACATAGGTATGCTCCAATGAACGAAGATCACATTCCCAGATTCCCACACAAAATGCCTCAGGTAGATTGGCAAAGAAATCTTCCTATTTTTCAAGATGAGAATGTTGATGATGCTTCATTACATCTCATTAAATTTGATATACACTCATGGAAGTTGAAGGTCGAATGGCATGAGGATTGTCTCATGAAGATGTTCATGGAAACATTAGAAGGGAAAGCGAGGGAATGGTATGAAGGTTTGAATCCTGGTAGTTTGTTTTCTGTAAAAACTTTACACAAGGTGTTTTATGAGCATTATAAAAAATATTATACATTGTTATAATTAGCTGAAAATTGTTGTGACTAGTCTTAGAATCTCATATAATACCTTGTAAATATTGATGAAGATCTATGAAATTGGCATCTTGAAGATCTCTTAGAAGCAATTCATGAATTTCATTCTCACGTTAACTGTCATGACAACCAAGAGAAGTTAGTTGAAAATGAAAGCAATCAGGAAATGAAAGAAGATCCACAAGATATCTTTGTGGGGACAAATGATAATTCATCTGATCTTTTGTGTGAGGCTAAAGAATACATTCAGCCTCATGATCGGTCTTCACAAGAGAAGGAAAACAATTTTTGTTCAGTCCAAAGAAAACAACGACTCCCTCCTCATTTAATTGAAGAAGAAATAAATTAGATTCTAAGCATGCATCCAGCCTCTAAATTTTTATGTAATGATGAGATTATGTCTATTTTTTCTACTGATGATTTATGTACTGAAGCATTTCCTTATGAAGAAACAGAAGAACAGATTGATACTGATGTTGTTCTTCCTTCTCAAGAAGGCCTGTTGCCAGAAAGTTCTCGTATTCATCAGAATGATGGCCTTCCAATAGAATCCAATAAACTTAGTCAAGACATATCAGGTTTTCTTGAGGACAACATAGTGGTATGTAATGAGGATGCCATGTCAAATGACCATGAAGAATATGTATATATTCTCTTTTAGAAGGATCCTGAGCATGAAAAAGTGGAACAAGGAGCAGCCCTAGATGAAGTTTGTTATTTAAATCCTCAAGGCCAGGTATTTTTCCAATATCCCTTTTTTGGTTTCTTAGAATCATCTAAAGAAGGAGTACGCTATGCCAGGAATGGTTTGTTGCAGAGTTTAAGGAAAATTTTGAGCACTACTGTTCAAAGGCAAGTAAAATGGGAGTGGCCCTTTTATTTTTTCAGCATACTCAAAAAGGTGAACAAGAATCAACCATGTATTCATTTACTTGATTGGTTGCATTAGAGAAAGGGGTTCACTTAGTGTATATATCATCTTCAAGTTAGATTAGGGTAGGTAGGTGTGTAGATAAGATCAACACTCTGAAAATCTTTCAAATTTTAGTTTTGGATTTCTTTTCCAGATCAACGTGTTTCAAACTTTAGTTTTAGCACAGTTCTGGTCTCACCATTCAATTTTTCAAGGTGTAGTAGTATGTTCATCTTGATGGATTGCACTGGAGAAGTTAAATTGTGGTTTCAGTTCAGATTTTAGTATGCTAATAATCTAGCTGGTGAAGAATGTGGTCTATTTGTTTCAATCAAAGTTAAGAGGGACAATCAGCTAGTTTCCAGTCACTAGGTTTCCTGAGAGATCAAGATACAAGTTGTGGGATCAACGAATGGATTAGGCTACTAGTCTACGGTGTTCTTGACACCTCCTGAAGGAGATGCCATCCCCAGCTGAAGCCACTATTAGAACCCTGTAATTTACAGTATCACAAGGTGATTCTGTATTTTCTCTTTGCAATTTGTTCATACTGTACATAAATGTAAATATTCAAAATCTTTTCCAAGAAAGAATAAAAGGAAGCAAAGGCAGTAGAGAAGTAGTTAAGGAAGAAAAATATTAGAGGTAGAATCATGAATGCTAAAGTGGGTTAAGTCGTGAAAAAGTCATGTATTCTACAAACAGATAGAAATAGATGAAAGGGCACAACCAAATTCTAAAACCCTTTCATTGTCGTCTCCTACAAACCTTTCAAAGGCAATATGCGATTAAAGTGGGGTGTTTATCCCTGTCACGTCACCCCTTCCCCCACCATCCATCACAAGGTCACAACTTTACCTATTTAACCACCGTTTCGCATCACAAATATTTTAATTTACCATTTGAAGCGAACGCAATGTATTTTGTTTAACTTGCGATGTGGTTGGCCCCACCACAGCAGCTCCATCCCCCAATTCTGGCTACTTGCAATACATATCGTATAATATGAAACCTCAATACACTTACCACATAACCATTAGTGTTAGGATATTCCAACACATAGGAAATAGTTAAGAATAACTTAGTCTAGTGTAGAGTTAGGTAAATTGTGTTTCTTTACTATGTACATTTCTAACTTATAATCCGAAGATCACGATTTGTAGTGATTCGACAGTTCACTCTCTCCTCGATATTAACGACACTTGATCCGTGGCTTAACACTTGATTGGTCCATGATCTCTATTTAAAGAGCATGGAGGGTCTTTTTTTCGGTAACCATTTATGAGAGAAACATATGTAACTTTTCTTTTTATATTAATAAATTTCCTGAAGTGGCCACGTTGGCTCAGGCCGTGGACTGTTTCCCTCTTCAAGGGTTTTAACCATGTGATAATATTGGTGTACTGATTTGTGATCTGTTTGTGAGCGGTGACTTTTGGTTTTTGATCTACAGAACTTACCCTATAAATTCCTACATGGTATCAGAGCTATTTTGAGGGCCGCATCTGTTGTTGATCCAAATCCGAAGCCAGTTTGATTGCATGCAACTATGGTTCTCTAGATCTAATATTTCTATATATTTTCAGTCCTGGAGAACTTATCCGTTGTGTCTGGAGCATCTGTTACAGTGAGGAACCCCTTTTGTTTCATGTGAAAAGGTTTTCAGTTTCCCAAGTTATGTTAGTTTAGATTTGGAGGTATAAAGTATTTGTTTTGCAGTGATATCCATGAATAGTTCTTCTTATTTCGGTTTTATTTATTGCCGGATCTATACCCTCTTCTCTTTGTATGCTCTTTGCCCTAAACTGTATGTGATATCGACAAATCGGAAATAGGAAGAAGGGATTTCTTTTCCTACGTATGCTCTTCCCCCCCGTCTTTGTGCGATCTCGAGAAATCAGAAATAGTGAAAAAATAGATAGTGGCTGGTAAGGCTAACTGAAAATCTAATGCTCTGTCGTGAGGCTTGAAATTCCTTTTTTTTTTCCTCGGATTTTTGTGTTTTTTGTGTAGAAAAAAGCACGCACACCAAAGACTAAAAAAAAAACAAAACCCGTTCCTCCTTTCAAATAATTACAGAATCCTTTTACTATCTCACTTGGTGAGAAGTTAGTTTATGAGAATAGAGGTCTTGGGTTCAAGTCTCTTTCTCAAGCTTCTTTTGTAAAAAAAATTTTGTTAAAGGGGCGGGATTTTGTTTTTAAAGTTGAACTTCATCATCAAATTTTAAACCATTCCTGTAACTATTCAGCATCTACAACTCAGCGTTTTCCAAAAGGCATAACTTCTTCATCTAAAAGCCATTTTTCGAGCCTTTTTTTGGAATCAGCCTAATTTTTTGAGATGTTTCCATTGGAGTAGTTAGTTTCAGCTTTTTTCAGCTTCAGTTTTAAAAAAAATGGAAAGTGTGTGTCCGATTATTCTTAACAACACCAATTATTTCCAATGGATACCTCACATGGTAGATATAATTAGAAGTAAAGGGATTTATGGAATAGCCACAGGACAAGAAACTAAACCTTTTGATTATGATAAAGTCATTAAATGAGAAAATAAAAAAGATCAAGCACGAGGGTTGATAGGAATGTCCATTTCTCAAGATCTTCAATTTCATATCCTTGAAATTGACATCCTTGATGAAGCCCTGAAAAAGCTAAATTCTGTTTTTGGAATTCAAAATTAAATCAGGGCCCACCAGCTTGAAAATGAGTTTCTTATGTTAGACCCCAATAAATTCTCCTCCATTGAATATTTTTTGTCCAAATTCAAGACCCTTAGACTTCTTTTAGAAGGTTTTAAGGTCAGAAAGGAAGATGGTAGCCTCATCTATTCCATTCTTGCTAAACTTGGCCCTGCATACTCTGTATTTGTTTCCACCTTCCATTCCACTAAAGAAGCCATCATTTCTTCAGGAACTACTTACAAGAACCCCTCTTTTGATGCCTTTTGCAATTATTTGATAAGAGAACAATAAAAAATATTACACCTTGGTCTTATCACTTCTGGAAATGCTCCTAAGAAAGCCTTGGCAGCCCAAGAGCAACCATATCAAAATAATCCCAAGAAGTCGTATCCTAAAAAGTATGGTCTGAAACCAAACAAGGGTCCTAAGCAATTTCAGCCGCAAACTGAAAAAGAAACTCACCAAAATGATAAGGAAAATAAAAAAAAAGGGAAGAAGATAGATAGATATTGCAAATTTTGTAATCCTGATGGCCATATATAGTCCAAATGTTTTAAGAAGATGGAAGCCTTAGAAGCAGCAATGAAGAAGCACAACATAAATTTGGAGCACTCTTCACCTTCATCTTCAAGAATGGCACTTTTTTCTTGTGGTTGTCAGGCATCAATATCTGTTTATGCATTAAATGTATATTCTTCTTCTTCTTCTCATGAGTGGCTCATTGATTCTGGAGCTTCTTACCACATAGCCAAAAATAAAGCCATGGTTTCTTCTTTAAATGATTGTAACACCAAACATATTTATGTTGGTGATGATAGATCTCTTAGTGTTGTAGGATCTGGAACCATTCATCTAGATAATGGTTAGTTTAATGATGTACTATGTGTTCCTACCTTTTCATGAAACCTTCTATATGTTTATCAAATAACTCATTCAGGTGAAGGGAAAATAGTAGAATTCTCACCTCACGATTGTGTAATCAAGGACCTGAAAGAACCTAGACATATTTTAGCTACTAGAATTGCTGATGATTCCATAACGTTGTATAATTTTGACAACTTTGGGTCATTATGTCTTCCCTCCATTTTTTTTGCTCATAATAATGAAGTGAGGAAACTTTGGCATGAGCGATTTGGTCACTTAAACTATCGCTCTCTTCAAACTCTATGTAAGGAAAATATGGTGACGAGTCTTCCTATGGTATCTTGCTGAGATAGTGTTTGCTCCGGATGTGTACTCGGAAAACATCATCGGGATAGTTTTGACAAACGTGCCTCTTGGCACGCTTCAACCCCTTTGCAACTTGTGCACAGTGATTTATGTGGTCCACTTCCTGTTGTTTCTTTCTCTGGTTGCAAGTACTTCTTAACTTTCATTGATGATTTTTCCAGACGCACTTGGGTATACTTCTTAAAACTCAAGAGTGAAGTTTTTAACATGTTCTTGGCCTGCCTGTGATCTTCTACACCACTTTCACATGGAAGACTATAAGCCAGCCCCTTCTCCCTTTCAATCTAGAGTCAAGCTTTCAGTCACTTGCACTACCCCTAAAGTTGATGCTACCTTATACCCTCAACTTGTTGGTAAAATTCTATATCTAACCCATACTCATCCTGACGTTTCCTTTGACGTTGGTCTTATCGCTCAGTTTATGCACCAACCTCATGAAAGTCACTGGAAAGTAGCTAAAATAATACTTTGATATATTCAAGGTACATTTTAGTTCGGGATTCATTACAGTGTAGGAGCATCTCCATTATTGATTGGTTTCATTGATTCTAATTGGGCTAGTGACCCTGATGATCGAAAGTCTACTGCAGGATATGTATTCACTCTTGGTTCAGGACCTTTTAGTTGGTCTTGTAAGAAAAAAAGTGCCATATATCTTTCTTTAGTAGAAGCAGAGTATCGTGGTGCAGTTGAAGACAACAAGGAAGCCATGTGGCTTCGTCAGATCCTATCTTAATTTGGTGTTCATCAACATCATCCAAATACACTTTGGTGTGATAATCAGAGTGCCATTCAGCTATGTAAAGATCCAGTCCAGCATCAGCGTATTAAACACATTGACCTCCACATACACTTCATTAGAAATCTCATTCATGATTGTGTTCTTGAAGTGCAGTACTGTCCAACCAATGATCAAGTAGTCAATATATTTACAAAGGCTCTCACAGAAGTGAAGTTTACCAAACTTCAATCGATGCTTGGAGTTCAGGATAGTTATCATTAAGGGGGGATAGGCTCTAATGCCTCCTTCCTACTCCTATTGTGTCACCTTTTTAAATCCTTCAATCCTATCCCAATTTGTTCTTAAAGGGGGGTGTTAGGATATTTTGACACATAGGAAATAGGCTCCTTTTGTGTCACCTTTTTAAATCCTTCAATCCTATCCCAAGTTGTTCTTAAGGGGGAATGTTAGGATATTTCGACACATAGGAAATAGTTAAGGATAACTTAGTCTAGTGTAGAGTTAGGTAAAGTGTGTTTATGTTAATTTTGGACAACTAGGTCGAAACTTCATGTTGTGATGCTTAGATGAAGATTCCAATATTTTTATTGGACTCCTCTTTTGGAGAGGTGCAAGATCGATCTAAGGATCATCTTAATCTGATGAGAAGAAAATTTATTTTTAATTTATTCAAAGTATGTGTAGGTCGACCTTACGGTTTTGTGCCTCAACAATTGTGTCACTCACCCTCATTGATGGATATAAAGTGGTCAACGTTGGAGGACATTTTCACTCATGACCTTGGAGGCTCTTCTCTCCACACGTGGAAAATTTCAGCAGCAACTCTTTTCTATTTTCGGCCTAGGGTTTCTGTAGCACCTTTGACCAGCATTGAATTTGGTCAACACAAGGTCAAACAGACCTGAAACTCTGCCTAAATTTTGATGATTCAAATCTGCATTTTTTGGCACTGTTCTCAAGGTTAGACGTTGACTTTGTCTTTGATGGTTAAATCATCCTGTTGACTGCCGTAACACACCAACACACTTAGATATTTCTGGCTTGTCTTCTGTCGATCTACTGGTATGTTCTATTAGCATTTTAATTTATTTTTTATGTGATTGCTGACTGATATTGGGATAAAAATTAAAGTTGCATCGAGCATAGAACATCTACAAAAATTTACATGGTATCATAGCCAAGGTGGAGACAAAGCCCTAGTTTGTAGCAATCACCGAAGAAAAGGATGAATTCCTCAAACTACAATGGCTTTAAGGCTTATGACAAATTGACTGGGAAGGATGACTTCCATGCCTGGAAGATGACATTGGATTTTAATTTGGAAGACCAAGATGTCATGGACTATGTGCAGGGTAAAATCCAAAAGCCACCATCCACTGCAACTGCTACTGCCAAAACAAAGTATAAGAAGGGGGAAATCAAAACAAATCTGATGATCAGGGACTCAATTCATAGGAGTTTGTTTCCTACATCCCTGAGATGGGAACATCCAACGATATGTATGATAAGTTTCTCCACATGTGCAAGGCCAACAAGGCGAATCAAGTCCTATTCTTCAAGGACCAATTGAAGAGTCTGAACAAGGGTAGGGATGAGTTTGTCCAATCATATTTTCTAAAGCTGATCGAGATCAGGAATAATCTGCTGGCTATTGGGGAGACAATAGCTGATCGAGAGATGGTGCTCACCACACTTGGAGGTCTCTCATCTGAATGGCATGTATTCAACACTACCATTCTCAATAATAATGTCATACCTGATTTTGAAGAAGTATTATCGAGATGCATACAAGAATAGACAAGGATGAAGGAATATGAAAATGAAGGAAATTTTTCCTTCACTATTCATTCTAAGAAGAAGAAATTTGGTGGTCCAAGGAACAAAGGAAGAGAAAGGGCCCAAGGAAAGAAGGGAAATTGTTACACTTGTCACAAGCCAGGTCACTATGCTAGAGAATTCCCTTTCAAGAAGGATTCTCCCGATGAGGATGACAACAACAACAATAGGTTCAAGGGGAAGAGGAAGGCTCCCTCCAGCGGAAATGGTCAACCTTTCAAAAGGTCGAGAAATTCTAGGTATGAGGAATCAAATGTTGTTGATAAAAGAAATGAATTCATTCTTGTATTTGCCCTCTTTGCTGCATCTCCACCCAACACTATGGATGTATGGTTGATAGATAGTGGTGCCTCAAGGCACATCACTGTGTTCAAGGAAGCACTTTATGATATGGATGAGAAGGATACTAATCTGGAAATTATCCTTGGAGATAATGCCACATATCTCATGAAAGGGACAGGGACTGTGACCCTCCACTTGTCTCAAGGTCAAGTCCTCTGCTTGCAGGAAGTACTCTACGTACCTAATTTGAAGAAGAACCTTGTGTCTATATCGGCCATGGAAGACAAAGGTTTCAATGTGGCATTCATTGATGGGAAGGTGTGCATGTGGAAGAAGAGTTTAAAGGAAGCTATCCTGATTGGGTTTAGAGTTGATACACTCTACCAGGTTGGAGGAAGTCCACTAGGAGTGATGACGTGTGATACTATCCGACAGAGTGAACTATGGCATCGGAGGTTTGGACACCTTTACTACAAATCCCTTCCCAAAGAAAGGAATGTGGTGATGGGGATGCCCGAGTTCACAAATGATCATGAAGGTGTATGTCAGGGTTGTGCCGAAGGAAAGCATACAAGGGGACATTTCCCCTCAAGTGTCACAAAGACATCGAATGTTTTGCAATTGATACATTTTGATCTGTCTGGTATGCTACCCATGACATCCTTGGGAGGATGTTCTTATTATATGAGATTCATAGATGACTGCTCTCGTAAAACCTGGATATACCTTTTGAAAAAGAAGAATGAGGCTTTCATGTGGTTCCGTACCTTCAATGCCTTGGTGGAAAATATGACAGGGAAGAAGATCGAGATATTGAGGACCGATAATGGCACTAAATATGAGACGAACGAATTCAAGAAATTTTGCAGAGAATGTGGAATCAAGAGGGAGACCAAAACTGTCTATAATCCTGAGTAGAATGGTGTTTTTGAATGAAAGAATAGGACCATTTTCGAAGCTGCTCGTGCCATGCTATGTGACCAAGGTCTACCAAAGTTTTTATGGGGAGAAGCTACGAACACTGATGTGTACATACAAAACTGATGCCAGCATTCCCCTTTGGAATCCAAAACTCTCAAGGAGGTTTTCTCTAGTTAGAAAATTGACATCTCACATTTTAGATTTTTTGGATGTCTTGCTTATTTTCATGTGCTGAAGGAGAAGAGGAGCAAGCTGGATGCTTCTGGGAAGAAGGGAATGTTTGTGGGCTATAGAAAAACTTCAAAGGACTATAGAGTCTATGTGCCTGATAAAAGGGAAGTGGAGATATGCCACGATGTTACCTTTGACGAATATGCTTCCCTGAGGAAAGTATCCAATATTCCGAGATATGAGGAAGATCATGAAGCAAGGCTTGGAAATCATGAAGAACCGAAGGATGAGACGATGCTCGATGTTGAAGGACTGATGGATCCGATTGATCCACCTCATTCAAAGGGGAAGAGACCATCATGGCTCAGGGACACTCTCGAGGATGCCGAGGAACATATGGCCCTAAGGGGGACATTCCGTGAAAGCAAGAAGTTGAATAGATACCAAGGGTATCTAGCAGCCATGAGTACTATCGTACAATTTGAGCCTACACCTTTTGAGGAAGTTGTAAAGCATCAAGTTTGGAAGGATTCTATGCACAAAGAGTATGAGTCCATAATGAAGAATGATGTCTGGGATGTGGTTCCAATACCGGAGGACAAAGCAGTTTTCACCTCAAAATGGTTCTACAAGATCAAGCATGGATCTGATGGAGGTGTTGAAAAGTTCAAGGCAAGATTCATTGCTCATGGCTTCTCTCAAAAAGAAGGCGTAGACTATGATGATATATTTGCACCTGTGGCATGATATACCACCATCCAATCTATCATAGCCCTTACTGCTACGCAAGGATGGAGTCTTCATCAGATGGATGTGAAGAACACATTTCTACATGGTGCGATAAAGAAAGAGGTGTATGTGGAGCAACCTCTGGGGTTCGAAGTCCAAGATCGGGACACCCATGTCTACAGGTTGAAGAAAGCCCTTTATGGGCTGAAGAAAGCATCCATAGCTTGGTACAAGAGGATAGATAGCTACCTGATGAAGCTGGGCTTCACTCATAGTAACGCTAATCTGAACCTTTACTTCAAGTTTGATAGAGAAAAGCCTCTCATTCTAGTGTTGTATGTGGATGACCTCTTCTTGATAGGTGCTAACCCTCTCATTCATTGGTGTAAGAGGGATCTCGTTGCTAAGTTTGAGATGAAGGACCTAGGACTGATGCATTACTTCCTAGGCCTTGAGGTCTGGTAGAGACCTAGCGAGATTTTCCTTTCTTAAGGAAAATATATTGTGAAACTTCTGGAGAGATTTGGTATGGTGGATTGTAAGTCTGTGTTGAAATCGATGGAGCTCAGCTTTAAGAAGTTGAGTGGCAGCGCTACTGGGTCCATGCTAGCAAATCATACTGAGTATTGCCAACTCGTAGGGGCCCTGATGTTCTTAGTGAACACCCATATGGACGTATGTTTTGTAGTGAACACTTTGAGTCAACATCTGGTTGAGCCTCATCACATTCACTGGGTTGGTGCCAAGAATCTTTTGAGATATCTTCGGGGCACGATAAACCATGGGTTGATATACGCTTCTGGGAGCATGACACTCCATGGATATACTGATGCCGATTAGGCTGGTAGTGTGGTGGATCGAAAGAGCACATCGGGATGTTGCTTCACACTTGGTTCTGCTTCAATATCATGGATGAGCAGGAAGCAGAAGTTGGTGGCTTTGAGACTGCGGAGGCTGAATACATTGTAGTGATTATGGCCTGTTGTGAAAGCTCTTCAATGAGCTATTCAGGCATGTGATATCTACCATCGTGATAATCTGTGATAAGTGGGATTCGCTTGTCCGAGAATCCCGTGTTCCACGATCTATCCAAGCATATTGATATCAGGTACCACTTTATCCAGGATATGGTACAACGAGGTGTCGTAAGGCTTGATCATATAGGAACTAATGAGCAGGTCATGGATATTCTCACAAAGCCCCTAGGGAAGGTCAAGTTCCTAACCTTCTGTGAGAATATTGGTATCATGGAATGACCCTATTCCAAGGGCCCTGTTGGACGATGAGCTCTGGAAGCTCTGGGGGGCTTTGGGGATAGCTTCTAGGAACTATAAGCAACCACAGGGCTAGGCTTGCTGAACCCAATTGTTGTGCTTCTGCCCCATCGTTATAATGATTGAGTTGGTTCACCTCTCATTATCTATGCCCCATATGCATCCTACCCATTAAGTTCAGGGCTCATGGGAAGTACCTATCATTTGGCTAGTAAGGTGGGAAAAGCTAGAGACTAGTAGAAAACACTGATGGATGCATCAGAGGTTGTCGTACTCTCTATCTAAGATTTCATGGTCCAACCACTTGATCTAGGATCAAGTATAGTGAGGTTTCATACCTCCAACTGACTTCAGGTTGGTATGAGACTCTTTGTGAGTCCTATAGAGGTTTTGGACCTCTGGGCTGAATCTGTTAGTTGTGAATGATGTCTTTGTGACTAACCCACTTCTGTTCTGAAATAAAGAAGCTAGCAAATCAAGTTATGGCAGGATGACGCACGATGTTTGGATTGCACAGGTGGATGGAGTTCTCCCTAGTTGAGAGGGAGTGTTGATTTTGGACAACTAGGTCCAAACTCCATGTTGTGATGCTCAAATGAAGATGCAAATATTTTTATTGGACTCCTCTTTCGGAGAGGTGCAAGATCAATCTAAAGATCATCTCAATCTGATGAGAAAAACATTTATTTTGAATTTATTCAAAGTATGTGTAGGTCGGCCTTAAGGTTTTGTGCCCCAACAGTTGTGTCACACACCCTCACTGATGGATATAAAGTGGTCAAAATTGGAGGACATTTTCACTCATCTCATCCTCACACATTTATCTCTCCTCATATGATTGATTCGATGACCTTGGAGGCTCTTCTATCCACACGTGGGAAATTTTAGCAGCAACTCTTTTCTGTATTTGGCCTAGGGTTTCTACAGCAGCTTTGACCAGCATTGACTTTGGTCAACACAAGTTCAAACAGACCTAAAAATCTCCCTAAATTTTGATCTTTCAAATCCACAGTTTTTGGCACTATTCCTGAGGCTAGACATTGACTTTGTCTTTACTGGTTGACACATCCTGTTGACCATCGTAACGCACCAAAACACCTATATATTTTTGGCTTGTCTTCTGTTGATCTACTGGTATGTTCTATCAGCATTTTACTTGATTGTTTATGTGATTTCTGACTGATATTGGGATAAAAATTAAAGTTTCATCAAGCATAGAACATCTACAAAAATGTACAGTTTCTTTACTATGTACATTTGTAACTTATAATCCGACGGTCACGATTTGTAGTGATCCAACGGTTCACTCTCTCCTTGGTATTAACAACACTTGATCCGTGGCTTAACACCTGATTGGTCCATGGTCTCTTTTTAAAGAGAATGGAGAGTCATTTTTTCGGTAACCGTTTATTAGAGAAACATATGTAAATTTTATTTTTATATTAATAAATTGCCTGAAGTGGCTGCGTTGGCTCGGGTTGTGGACTGTTTCCCTCTTCGAGGGTTTTAACCACGTGATAATACTGGTGTACTAATTTGTGATCTGTTTGTGAATGGTAACCTTTGATTTTTGATCTACAGAAATTACCCTGTAAATTCCTACAATTAGCAGCTTTATAACTTCGTCGATGCAGTGGGCTCCATCTTGCCACATCATCCTCCAATCAGCGCACATCACACTTCGCAGATTTTAGAGCTTACATTATTTTCCCAAATTCTAAACTATGCAATGTGCGATGCGGGTGGGTCACTCTCCCTGCTTTTCGTACTTCGGATCTTTTAGATTTTACCTTTGTCGCTTAATGTTAAGATGTGTGATTTGTGGGCTATGGTCCGGTCCCACCTTTCCTCCATGTAACCGCCTTCTCCCCGTGCTTCGCACTTCGCATCCTTTAGAGTTTACCTTTGATGTTTAATGTTAAGATTTGCAATCTGCGGGCTGATGTCTGGTCCCAACTTACCTGCCACGTCGCCTCCCACTTTGCATTGCATCGCCAATTACATTCTTCATAACTTAAACTGTTAAACATGTGAAGTGCGATACCGGCGCAGATGTGATGCAGCATCAGAACTAAATTCCACAGAATTTCAAGTCCGGATATATGGGTTTTTTACGATGTTTTGTTTAAAAAGGGTCTGTTAGCCACCTATAATATTTTGTTATACCAAAAGGTGGCTAAAAGCTTTGGGGGCCTCCAAGGAACAAATTTTATCATTAAAAGTTGTTGGCTCTTGAAGTCTCTATAAGGCCTCCAGCCTTTTCCCTCAGCCCATATCCCATACTGCTGTTTATGTCCAAAAACCTCAGAAACCCTGCCGATTTCCAAGTTAAATACTGCTGCAAAGGACCCCTTCTCCCTTCTTCTTCTCCTCACAACTAACTCAGTTCCTTTTTCTCCATTTCCCATGGAAATCCTTCATTTCCGCGTTTCTTCTATTTTCCCTCATCAACATTTATTTCCTAAGGTCTAAAGTCTCTTTCTTAGCCTTACCGGAACCTTCATCTCCCTTCAAAACTATAGAAAGCACATTTTATTTTTATTTTTATGCACTGGAATTAAGCCCCTCAGGCTAAGCCCTTTACCCCTTCTTCCTCCATGCGCCCGAGTGCCAGAACCCATTGCTAAAACTTATCGGGCGCTTATCCATTTTTCTCCACCCGAAGCACCAACAAGCTTTGTAATTCATGAAAATTGGGTTTAAAATAAATTTCCAAAGTCTCCGCCCATTTAAATAAATGGAATGATATTGACCGTTGATCTTCTCCACAGATCAGACGGCGCGGCACGCGACTTATCATGTGGACCCCCTCGCCATACACCATTTCTCAAAATCTGCTTGGTTTTTCCGCACTGCCTTCATGTGAAAGGTGGTTTTAACCCGACAGCCAGCGATTCCATACGTTGACTACCACGCATCCCCTGTACCACCCAAAAACCACCGCCTAAAGCCATTTCCCTACGCGTTATCCGTCGGACGAAGGCCGCCCAGCGGAATCGACGATAGCCGTCCGATCTGGCCCCACGCATCCGACGGCTCTCATCCGTTTTAATCACCCGCCCTTTAATGAAGCTATGCACGATTTAGCTGAGCCCCGGTGCAACCGAGAATCCATCTCCGTCGTCGATCTTTGCAAATCGACGGTCCGCATTCAATTTCCTGATTCCATTGCACAGTCAACACATCTCCGCCACTGACTTTTCCAATCGCTCCCGACCGTTGATCACAGTGCGATTGACGGCTCTGATCGCCCCGCTCCTCCGCACACCCTCTGATGCAAATTTACCCATATAAATGCACGATTTTATGATTTCGTTTGTATTTTGCACGTTTAAGGTTTTTTCCACCATGTCTGAAGAAGACTCGAAGGACGAGGGTGACGATTCTCGTTCTTTCGATTTGTCGGAGGAGATTGACTGCAAGGTGTAAAACTATATTTTCAACGAGGTTTCATGAGCCTTTGTTGTCGTGCGCCCCTATAAAACCTGGAAAGTATGAAGCAATCATCGTGAAAGAATATTAGATTGCAGGAAGCAGAAATGGATCAGAGCAGAGATTTAGTAGACAATTCGGTGGGGATTACAGCTGAGACAGTTATCAAAAGCCTAATCCCCAGCCTAAAACACAGTTTGAAAGGAAAACCTAAAAGTTTTTATCAGACAGGATGCCTCCACCGCCATATCCGAGGCAAATTGATTCCTCAACCACCACAACACCACCTATTGCCTCAAAACACTCAATCAGGAGCCGAATTTATGGAGTAGGATCAAATATCCTGCCTCGAAACAGCCAAAGAAGTTACTTCTGCCATGGAATTTATTGACACATGTCGGTAGAGTAACCCTAATTGTACACAGAACCTCAAAGGTCAACAAAGCTCCCACCGAGCTAAAAAAATAAGTGTAAATCAGTTAATGCAGTAGAACACCTGTACATTTTCTTCTTTTGAGCCCCAAAGGGCCGAGAAGGACATTAATGACTGTATTAATTGGTTTGAGATCTTTTATCAGATCTCACCTCTTCATCCTTCTATAAATACTTCATTAGAAGATGAGTGAGGGGTTGGTCATTGATGTAATTGCTGAAGAATTCTAATTTAATTGAGCTGAAGACTCCTAATTGTAAATAGTGATTCACTGGCTCTTGGAGCTCTGCTTGTAACAGATAAGTTAGGTTATGAAAGAAAGATGAATTAAAACACTGGACCTGAAGATTGTAACTGGTTTGGAGCATCAATACAAGCTGATTTATGGGATCCTGGTCTATGTTGACGGTGATGTTATTCTCATTGTAACTTGTGATTTTGTTTCTGTTTTCATTATGTTTCATTTTCTTATGTAAAGAACAGTTTAAATAGTGTTAGGACCTACTGCATAGCAGTACCCTTCTCTGGCTGAGAAATCTTTATTTAAATGTTTTCTTTCAACTGCGTTATTTGGAAATGGTTTAATTCAGTTTAAGCATAGGAATGCTGGCATTCCCTCGTCTTATTGTCTTAGCTGAATATTATTTTTGAATGTTACTTTCAGTATATGTTGTGTGAATATGAACTGAGGAAGATATGGTGAGCCCTGGTCCTGGTCTTGTTTGCATAACTATTTGATTGTTTCTCTTAGAATGTGTTAAAAGCTGGATAGTTTCAAAGTACTTACCAGATCTTAGGCCATTCTGTGTTATCTCTGTGATTGTCTTGGAAGTAGCCAAGTAAGGAAGAGCTAGGAGAGGATTTGTGGTGAGCCCGGACCATTAGCTTCTACTCCAAAGGTTTCCTTCAAGTTTCCCTTATTTTTTGTATGTTTTCTATTGGAAGTGTATCAAAGGCTAGCTAGTTTCAAAGTACTTACCAGATCCTAGTTTTCTTTCATGTTTTTCTTAAGTGCCTGGTAAAAGGCTGGATAGTTTCAAAGTACTTACCAGATCCTAGACTGCTCTTTGTTCTGCATCTATTTATTTCCCCTTCTTGATGTATCACTTCATTCCATAAATCAAAACCTTAAAGAGATTGTTTGGTCAATTTAGTGTGTCCTAAATTGCTACATTAATTTATCAATCCGGGATTCGTAAGCTGATGAAGTGTGGTGCACTATATGTGCAAGATAACCTATCTCTTACTTTTTGGTCGTTTTTGGATTTTTTATGAAATTCTGAAAAAAACAAGTATGGAGACAAATATTCAAGACAACAAAGTTTCTAATGATTTTCCAAACTTCAAAAGAATTTTAAAAACACACAATGACAAAATTAATTCTTCAAAGAAAATGAAATTGCATCACTACGCTAGTCAAATAAACAATGAACTACTGATCATGAAACTCATTATTCTTGCTGCTGTTCAAACACAAAAGAAACTATGCTTAAAGAAATCCAAAAGTTGCAACAAAGTAAATCTAAATAAAATTACATCAACCTATCTTCTGATCCCTCACCATTAGTCCGGCTATGGTTTTCGGAGGTAACCATAAATAACTTGAGTAACCTGATATCTAACTTGCAGAAAGTAAACTAATAGCAAACTACACATTCATAATTCAATCCCTCGCCATTAGTCCAGCTATGGCTTTCGGAGGTAACTGAAGATGTCATGAGCAATTTAATATTTCTAATTTGCAGAAAGTAAACTAATATCAAGCTACACATTCATAATTCAATCCCTCGCCATTAGTCCAGCTATGGCTTTCGAAGGTAACTGAAGATGTCATGAGCAATTTAATATTTCTAATTTTTCATAATTCAATCCCTCGCCATTAGTCCAGCTATGGCTTTCGGAGGTAACTGAAGATGTCATGAGCAATTTAATATATCTAAATCTTAACTACTGAAGCAAATGAGCAAGACTGAAATAAACAAAGCAGTACTGAAATTAAACAGAAACTAAGAGAAGCAAATTAGCAGCAGAACAATATTAATTCCATTTCATTAGTCAAAAAGTTATGCTAATGCCCGGGCTGCCTATTTGTAATCTGAAACAGGAACACTGATCAGTTAACAACAACATAAAACATGAAAGATTATGGACAGAAGTAAGATGTAAAGCATGAAATATTATCAACAAAAATGAAGCATAAATACCATGAAAGATGTAATGTATAAACACATGAGTGACTTATGGCACAATGAGCTTAAAGAAATAAAACAAGAACTATACAATAATGCACAAAACCTCAGTGTGTGCAGGGGCCCTCTACACCAGCCTTGGCAACAACTTTCAAGTACAAATTACGCTTGGAAACAGAGTCTTCTTATATATTAAAATGCAATCATAACAGAAAGGTGATATTACGGCACAGTGGCAACGTAATTACATTACAGAACTATCTGGAGGCTAATCTAATGTGCGTATGCTAACGCGTTATTTATAACAAAGGTAACATAACTAATTCCCTAAAGTTTGTGCTGATAGAGAACACGTAAACCATTATGTCCAGAGATCTAGGATCATGGCCGCGTTGAGGAGTAAATATATGAAGAGTGGATGTTGAATTTGGCTTATGGAGCCATGTACAGGTATTGATTTGTCTCCCGCAATTCAGAAACGGCCATATAAATCTTCACGTGACGAGAAACAGAGTCCTATCACCGTGGGACTCTACGGTTGACTTCCACTTGGCCACCTTTGACCGCAGCCTCCTTAGGTGAATTTTCTTGAGCCAATAGGACACGATCCATGTCCACATCATTTCTGACTTGCCCATGTGGCTCGTTTTTCCTGAAGACACCTGTAACATATACTTTCACAAAATGGCAGCAAAAAGTTACAGCAGCTGCGGAAAGTGGCAAGATTCCATAGCTAAATGAGAAAAAATCTAAATCAAACAGCAGACACAAAATATAGTTAAAAACCATTTTAGATGCTCTTTTGCAATTAATATACAATGATATTGACAACTTGGAAGGCTCAGGTGAATGAAAAAGGTCTAGGAAGATGTATAAGAAAAATGCAGATTTGAGACTCAACAGAGATCCTTAGGCATAGATGACTTGCCCCATAGACCACTCTTGAACCTGATTGTTTAAATTAAATCCTCTTATGACTCCATAGCCCAATGGACTGAAAACGTGCCATCATCTCTCTTCTTGATCAAAGCTTACTCTTTTGCTTGCAACTTCTCACCTTTGAACCTCTTTACCTTTCAGAGTTTTCACCTCTAACAGCAATCATGTTCAACCATCCAAAAAAAAACAAAACCCTTGGACTTCATAACTAGTCTAATATCATTACCCTAAAACTTCAAAGACAAATCCAACTTTGTACATATTGGAGAGATCCCTCTCTGGATTCAGGAGGGCTAGATCCTAGAATCCCAAAGTTGGTTGAAATGATGTTAACTATGTGATCGGACTTTTTCCAATCTTGCTTATTACAGAGACCTAACATTTCTGGCGACTCTGCTGGGGAATTGAGTTGATTTTCCACCTTATTTCCCTTTTATTTTCACACAAACTTTGAGAGTAAAAAGAAGCCTTTTCCAAGCACTACCAAGAAATGGTAATCATGATGAAACTTGTTTGAATCAGTGACAAACTAGGTGAACCCTAGGATTCTTATAAGCTTTTATCTAACCTTGAAAAACCAGCCAGCTTAGCCATAAGAGTAGACTATCTTTGTCTCATGACCATAGCTAAGTTTAAACCACACAAATAAAATAACTCAGAAAATACCAAAAACATTTCAGATTGGTAGTAAAACACTTGATCTTAAATTTCATTTACCATTGGATGTGTTTTACCTCATGCTCTTAGATAGAGTCTGGAAAGGGCCAGGTAGCCTCCGGATCTCATCCTCTTTTAGAGGTGACATATCTGGTGAATGCCCTCCCAGTCAATCTCTGGTTAGAGTTTGTTCTGTTTTGGGATATCCTTGAAAAAGGATGTTTCACAAGCACTGTGGTGGACAGTGTATCTTTTTTAAAACACTCTAAAATTTCCACCTGGTGACTCCACAATCCTGAACAGACCTTAAGACTCCACTGGGAAGAACCCTTATCATTGTAATATCCTTCGAACTCAGTTAGAGGGATGTAGGATTAAAATCGTGATAACAGATTAGTCAACCCTTCAAATATTGTCATACTTGGTTGAACTTTTCCTGTTCATTTGGGTCTAAAAACATAACATAGTGGCTCTTAGAAATATTCACACTAAAGCCCATCCTGACCCTGATCCACCTGAGATAGTTGATAATCCATAAACAATTCTTAGGAAGTCTCCTAAGATAGAATCTTCAACTGTTTTCAGATCATCCCTAAGAGCTAATTCAGTCCCTGAAAATCTCTCAGCTCTGCAACAATCACAAACTGACTTATTGAACCCATTTAGAACTAGGTCATTTAGTGATTTAGATCAGCTAGATTCTGAGACTTCACTTTCATCTCCTGGAACAAGTGAACATCTTGGTAGCAGGGAAACAACACCTCCTGATTTACATTTTCTTCTTAACTTAGGTGTCTCTCATCCAAGATCAGCTCAGAAATCTACCGCTATTCCATCCACCTCTATTCATCCTTCATCCACTGTTCAAACCACTCCACTTCAACCCACACCTCCTCTTGTCAACCCACCCCCATCACGTACTATGGCAGCATGGTATGCTCCCTTAGTCCTTCCTGTACCATTAGTCAATCTTCCACAGGACTACCAGTCCAAAATTCCATTATATGGTGCTAGCAATGCTACAACAGCATCACAACATGTGGACAAGATGAATGAATACTTTGACAGAAATGAAATTGATGATGATTCCGTCAAACTCAGACTATTTGCTCAGAGTTTTGGGGGAGAAGTAAGAAAGTGGTTTAAAGCCCTAGCCCCCCACAGTATCAACAATCTCCAAGGCTTCCATCAAACATTCTTAAACAAATGGGAAGTGAGGAAGAATCCTCTCCAAGTCCTTGCTGACTACAACAATCTTCATAGAAACCCCGAGGAAAGTGTACAAGCCTATTGTACTAGATTTAACAGTGTGTATAATGCACTTTTCCCAGAACTAAAACCTCCACAAGACTCAGCCTTAAACAAATTTCCTGAAGGGTTTGATGCTGACATGACCTATTCACTCAGAGAGAGAGATTTTTCAACTCTTGAAGACATGCAAAGAGGTGCTCTTTCTGTAGAAGTCAACTTGATGGAGAAGAGAGCAAGGATGAAAGCTGAAAAGAAAGTATCTTTTAGAGAGGAATCCACACCTACTACCTCAAGCTCAAAGATGGAAAGAATGATGGAAGAAATGACGAAGAAAATGAGCCTTCTTGAGAGAGCACAAGCAAGTCAAAATCAAACTGCTTCTCAAAATAGAAACCAAAACCAGAATCAGAACGTAAGAAGAAACCAACCTCTAAACAGACCCAGGGAAGATGATCAACAAATCGCTCCTCCCTTTCATCAAAACTACGTGAGGGAGGTTGAGGAAACAGATGAAATAACAGAGGATAATGATCTTAACCTATTTGGGGTAGATGATGATGACTTGGAGGTTCATTATGATAGGAAACAAGGTCTTTATACATCGTACGACAAAAAAAGAGATGATAGTCAAGATTATTATCAAAACATGGAAAATGCCGTCGCAGAACCTTCGAAGGGATATGAACTCAGAAGTAAATCTAGTCAACAAACCCCCAACAACAAAACCTCTGAAAATTTTTCTCAAATCAGCACTGCAACCAAGCCTAAAACAGTCAAACAAAAGGACAAAACAGTGGCTGATAATTCTGGTAAAGGTGAAAAAAAAGACACTCAACATCTTGAAAAACAAAGTGCAAACATTAGTAGTACTAACACCTCAGCTAGTACTCCTTCTTCAACTGTTGTGTCAACTGTAGATAAAACGAATCAGCAAGTTGTTGTTGCTGATAAAGTGGCAGTAAACAAGGCTGAAACCAACACCTTAAAGAATCAAATTCCTTTCAGTCTGGAACAGGAAATCTCAAAAATAAAAATTTCTGTCCCTTTGACTGAGTTAGCTGCCCAACAGGTATATAGGTCCAAAATTTTGAAGGATTTGAACATAGAAGAAAATGAGGATACACTCAATCTTAATGACGACCAGCCAGAGCTTATTTTTGGTCCAAAGATTGAAGGTAAGTTTCAAGAGGGACATGTCCCTCCATTTTACGTAAGTTTGAACGTTCATGAAAAAATTCTACACAACGCTATGCATGACTCAGGCGCTTCTCATAATTTAATGCCGAAAGCGGTGATGGAGAGCCTGGGTCTTGAAATCACCAGACCTTATAAAGATCTTTACTCTTTTGACTCAAGCAGAGTCAAGTGTTTAGGCCTGATCAAAGACCTTTGTGTTAACTTAGCCCAGATTCCAGCCAAATGCTTAGTAATGGATGTTGTTGTGGCTGATGTACCCCCAAAGTATGGAATGCTTTTATCAAGATCTTGGGGGGCTAAGTTATAGGGGACTATGAAAATGGACATGACCTATGTGACTATCCCTGTTTTCAATCAGACCAGAGGACTTTACAGGGAGTCTCATACGCAATACATAGTTACAAGTCAAGACAGACCTCAAAAATCTCCTCTGTATTCTATGAGCACAGGCCTTGATTCTTTTATCATGTTTAATGATGAAACACTCCCTGAAAAAATCAATTTAACGGGATCGATGGCTGAAACGGAGGAAGAGGATCACAGCACTGAAGTGTCAAAACAGTTTGCTACATTTGAAGACATTGGCAAACAAAACATTGGTCTTGAGTTACATGTCATAAATCCATTGTTGTTAAACCTTGACAGTCAAGAGAGCAATCCTAAACCCGATGAGAAAACTGAAGAATCAAATCATACAGAGGACATTCACCAAACTGATAAAACTAAAAATGATCCTCTCCGGACTATGTATTTTGATGGGTCATGCACTAAAACAAACGCTGGTGCAGGTGTCTGGATTACTAACACTGAAAGCAAGCACATAGAATGTATTTCTTGCAAATTGAACTTTCATTGTTCCAACAACAGAGCAGAGTATGAATCCCTGTTCTTAGGCTTAAACCTGTTGAAAAAATTGGGAGCCAGAAGAATTAATGTATATGGGGATTTTGAGTTAATAATTAGGCAAGTCAATGGGGAGTATAATGCAAATCATCCCAGACTTAGGGCCTATCGAAATGATGTCATGGATCTTTTGAAAACATTTGAGGAATCCACACTGAGTTTTGTCTCGAGGAAAAGAAATCTTATAGCCCACAATTTAGCCTTTGCAGCTAGGACATGTTTGACGCCATATCAGATCGATGATTGTTCACCTCAAATAAAAGATAGACCAGCTATGCCTGATAATAAAAAATACTGGCAGGTGTTTGACGGAGATAAAAAAATAGAAGACTTCATGCAATTCAGAAATGAATTTGAACTACATAGTTTAGATTCAGATTATGATATATACTGCAGTGAAGAAAATTTTCTTGGTGAAGAAGAACCTTCTCCTGAGCTTGTCAGTCTTAACCTTCAGACTAGCAAACCTAGAAACGAAACAGGATTGAATGCAGAATTAGAAACAAAAGAATTAGAAACTCTGCATTCTAAGGATGAAAGTTTTCCAAGTGGTCTAACTCCTTTAGAAGAGTTGTTCGATTTTAACGACGTGGCCAAAAAACCTAAACTGGAACCTATGGAGACTGAGGTGGAAGAGTGTAATATTGGCAGTAAAGAGAAACCAAAAATGATCAAACTGTCCAAGACTTTGCCAGTTTGCATAAGGCTCAAATACATAGAGCTGTTCAAAGAATTTTCTGATGTTTTTGCATGGAGTTACGAAGATCTGAAGTCCTATGGCACTGAAATAATACAGCACAAAATCCCTCTTAAAGAAACCAGAAACCATTCAAACAGAAACTATGCAGAATAAACCCTGTACAGCTGCCTTTGGTTAAGAAGGAAATCATGAAGATGTATGATGCTGGTATTATTGTCCCTATTAGATATTCTGAGTGGGTATCTAATCTGGTGTCTATTAGGAAAAAGACTGGAGAAATCAGGCTTTGTATAGATTTCAGGGATTTAAACAAAGCTTCATTAAAGGACAACTACCCTTTACCAAAGATGGATCATATTTTGCAAAGGGTGGTGGGGTCTAAAAGAATTTCTTTGCTTGATGGCTATTCAGGGTATAATCAGATCTTAGTTCACCCTGCTGATCAATTAAAGATAGCCTTTACTACACCATGGGGCACCTTCATGTATGTGAAAATGCCTTTTGGTCTAATGAATGCTGGGGAAACCTTTCAGAGAGCCATGTACATAGCATTCTCGGAAGAACTGGGCTACTTCATCATTATATATATTGATGATGTTACTATGTTTTCAAAAATAGATGAAGAACATTTAGAACATTTGAGAAAAGTTTTTGAGAAATGCAGAAGGTTTGGGATATCTTTAAACCCTAAGAAAACACTTTTTGGTCTCCAAGAGGGTAAGCTCCTTGGGCACATTATTTCAGAGGAGGGTATAAAGATAGATCCAAAAAGGATTGAGGCCATATTGCAAATCTCTCATCCTCGAAACATCAAAGAGTTGCAATCTTTCATTGGAAAGATCAACTTTTTGAGAAGGTTCATCCTCAACTTGGCTGAGCTCCTTAGGAATATCACAAACATGTTAAAGAAGGAGCAAGGGGTGAAATGGACCTTGCAAGCAAAGACATCCTTTGAACTGGTAAAACAAGCATTAACAAAAACACCGATTCTCATAAGCCCTGATTTTTCAAAAGATTTTTATATCTTCTCATTTGCATCAGAACATACCATAGCTGCTATCCTCCTACTGAAAAATTTGCAAGGACAAGAGCAGCCCATTACATTATCTAGCAAGGCATTAAGGGATTCCCCTTTGAAGTATAACATTATGGAGAAACAAGCTTTTGCTTTGGTTAAAGCGTTGAAAGACTTCAGGGTATACATCCTTAATTCACACATTATTGCCTTCGTTCCCAATTCAGTTGTCAAGGATATTCTAACACAGGACCCAGATGGTAAGAGAGGTAAGTGGATTGTTGTTATTCTTGAATATGATTTAGAGATAAAACCCACTAAACTCCTCAAAGGCCAAGGTCTAGCTAGATTAATGGCTGAATCAAATTGTGAAGTTCTTGGTATTAATATGATTAGTGCTTTGGATAGCGAAGAAGAATTCTCGACTCCCATTGTTGAAGACCATTTTATGAACTCTCCTTGGTATGCTGATATTGTATATGTTTTTCTTGAGTTAAATGCACCTCCCGGTTTGACAAAAACAAAGGCAAGATTCCTAAAGTTAAAAGTTGTAAACTATTGCATTATTGATAAATGTCTTTATTGGAAAAATGCAAGTGCTATATTGCTTAAATGTTTCCCTGAGTTTGATGCAGAAAGGGTTAAGCAGGAATTCCATGAAGGAGAGTGTGGAGGTCATTTATACTGGAAGGAAACAACCAACAAAATTTTGAGGGCTGGTATCTATTGGCCTACTTTTTTTCCTGATGTACACAAGATGACCACTACTTGCCATAAATGTCAACTGTTTGGAGGCAAAAGAAAACTGCTACCCCTTCCTCTGCATCCAATCACTGTTGAGGCTCCTTTTCAACAGTGGGGACTTGACTTCATAGGAGAAATCCATCCCCCATCTTCTGCCCAGCATAGGTGGATTCTTACTGCCACAGACTATTTCACTAAGTGGATAGAAGCCATTCCTTGTAGACAGGCCAATGATTCGGTTATCATCAAATTCATGGAGACTAAAATTCTCTCTAGATTTGGCTATCCTACCAATATCATCATAGATAATGCAGCAGCATTTGGATCAAAGAAAATGGTTGACTTCTATCATAAATACCAAATAACAGTGGGGCATTCCATAGCCTATTACCCTCAGGGTAATGGACTTGCAGAATCTTCCAACAAAAGCTTAGTGAACATAATCAAAAAACTATTGGAGGACAACAAAAAGTCTTGGCACATAAAGCCAGTCCATGCACTTTGGGCTGACAGATTAACTTTGAAGAAATCTATTGGTATGTCACCTTTCCAGTTTGTGTATGGTACAGATGCAATTTTTCCAAATAGCCTTGGTGTGCCAGTTATGAAGTTGATTCAAGAGTTGCAGACTGAAGAAAATGACATGATCAGAAGAATAAATCAGACCATTCATCTTCAGCAAACCAGGGAGGGAGTGTATAATACAGCATTACAGAAACAAGATAGCATCAAGAAGCTTTTTGATAGAAGAACAAAGGCCAGCGATTTCAAGATTGGGAAAAAAGTTTTAAAATGGGACTCAAGGAGGGAAGAAAAGGGCAAGCATGGAAAATTTGATAACCTATGGCTTGGCCCTTACTCTATTCATTCAGTTGCTGGAAATAATGCATTTTTCTTACAAGAACTGAATGGAACACAACTGTTTGGGGGTCCTGTCAATGGGAGGATCCTTAAGCATTACTTCTCATAATCCTTTTTATGTTTCAAAGTCTTTTTGTCTTTTTCCATTATGTATATCTCATCCACCATTGCATTCAAAGTTGTAAAAAGTCAAAAATACAAAAACAAAGAAAAAGAAGAAAAGAGGGCAGAAATGAAAACAAGAAAGGTATAGCCCCATACCAAAAAAGAGAAACAAATCTGAAAGTGTGCAAGCTCAAATGCCACTCCTCAAAAATGCACTTCTAGTTAGTCAAACTGTTTAATCTTGACTAATTAGCTTTAAATTTTTCTGCTGATAGGATAGTGAATTTGATTTGCCAAACTGTTCAATCTTGGCTTATTAGTGGATAGATTAGGTTAGAAAATGAAGGTTCAGACAAACTCAAAACCTGAACCCAATGTTTCAAAGACGAGATGACTCAAAGCTGTTCCAAACATTGAGTCAAAAAATGTAAATCTGGTTCTAATCAATTCAAAATCTGAACCAGAAGAAAAGCAAGAACAGCTCAAACAAAAGTAGAAATAGAGCTGTGAAAAGAGAAGGCAGTACTTTCAAGTTCCGGATCTTGAGTCTTCCATTGTTATTTTAAATTCTCTGCAAATAATAATCTATGTGTAGCTTGTTTTTATGCCATAGATCATAGCGAGTCAAACAGCTTAATCTTGACTTGACTGTTTTTAAATTTCTGTTGTAGAATTTAGAGAATGAAAGTCTGTTGGACAACTTAATCCCAACAGCCAGTAGATTAGGTAGAGAAATATCTGAGCTCAACTGTTTAATTTGAGTTCAGGGAGAAATAAGGAGTAGAATTAGATTAGTTTTTATGCTTTCAAAAGAATAAAATGTTGTGAAAAGAGTTTGCCAATCCAAGTGCACTCTGATGAAGAAAAAATGTTAGATCAGTAGGATTGGGTATGTAGTGAGTTGTATTGATGAACTCCATTATTATTTTATGATTGATATTATTTTTCAAAAGAAAACCAAGATCATCCAGCAAAGAAGAGAAATCCAATGGATCAGGCACAAGTCAGCCTCCCAGAGAAATCAAGTCTGAATTCTTGATGCCTTCAAAAAGGCACCATCCCCAATCGGAGCCACTGTTAGCCACCTATAATATTTTGTTATACCAAAAGGTGGCTAAAAGCTTTGGGAGCCTCCAAGGAACAAATTTTATCATTAAAATTTGTTGTCTCTTGAAGTCTCTATAAGGCCTCCAGCCTTTTCCCTCTGCCCATATCCCATACTGCTGTTTATGTCCAAAAACCTCAGAAACCCTGCTGATTTCCAAGTTAAATACTGCTGCAAAGGACCCCTTCTCCCTTCTTCTTCTCCTCACAACTAACTCAGTTCCTTTTTCTCCATTTCCCATGGAAATCCTTCATTTCTGCATTTCTTCTATTTTCCCTCATCAACATTTATTTCCTAAGGTCTAAAGACTCTTTCTTAGCCTTACCAGAACCTTCATCTCCCTTCAAAACTATAGAAAGCACATTTTTTAATTTTTTTTATGCGCTGGAATTAAGCCCCTCAGGCTAAGCCCTAGACTATGATGATATATTTGCACTTGTGGCCTGATATACCACCATCCAATCTATCATAGCCCTTGCTGCCACGCAAGGATGGAGTCTTCATCAGATGGATGTGAAGAACACATTTCTACATGGTGCGATAAAGAAAGAGGTGTATGTGAAGCAACCTCTGGGGTTAAAAGTCCAAGATCGGGACACCCATGTCTATAGGTTGAAGAAAGCCCTCTATGGGTTGAAGAAGCATCCATAGCTTGGTACAAGAGGATAGATAGCTACCTAATGAAGCTGGGCTTCACTCATAGTAACGCTAATCCGAACCTTTACTTCAAGGTTGATAGAGAAAAGCCTCTCATTCTAGTGTTGTATGTGGACGACCTCTTCTTGATAGGTGCTGACCCTCTCATTCATTGGTGTAAGAGGGATATCGTTGCTAAGTTTGAGATGAAGGACCTAGGACTGATGCATTACTTCCTAGGCCTTGAGGTCTGGTAGAGACCTAGCGAGATTTTCCTTTATTAAGGAAAATATATTGTGAAACTTCTGGAGAGATTTGGTATGGTGGATTGTAAGTTTGTGTCGAAATCGATGGAGCTCAGCTTTAAGAAGTTGAGTTGCAGCGCTACTGGGCCCATGCTAGCAAATCATACTGAGTATCGCCAACTCGTAGGGGCCCTGATGTTCTTAGTGAACACCCATCCAGACGTATGTTTTGTAGTGAACACTTTGAGTCAACATCTGGTTGAGCCTCATCACATTCACTGGGTTGGTGCCAATAATCTTTTGAGATATCTTCAGGGCACGATAAACCATGGGTTGATATACGCTTCTGGGAGCATGACACTCCATGGATATACTGATGCCGATTAGGCTGGCAGTGTGGTGGATCGTAAGAGCACATCGAGATGTTGCTTCACACTTGGTTCTGCTTCAATATCATGGATGAGAAGGAAGCAGAAGTTGGTGGCTTTGAGCACCGCGGTGGCTGAATACATTGTAGTGATTATGGCCTATTGTGAAAGCTCTTCAATGAGCAATTCAGGCATGTGATATCTACCATCGTGATACTCTGTGATAAGTGGGATTCGCTTGTCCGAGAATCCCGTGTTCCATGATCTATCCAAGCATATTGATATCAGGTACCACTTTATCCAGGATATGGTACAACGAGGTGTCGTAAGGCTTGATCATATAGGAACTAATGAGCAGGTCACGGATATTCTCACAAAGCCCCTAGGGAAGGTCAAGTTCCTAACCTTCTGTGAGAATATTGGTATCGTGGAATGACCCTATTCTAAGGGCCCTGTTGGACGATGAGCTTCGGAAGCTCTGGGGGGCTTTGGGGATAGCTTCTAGGAAATATAAGCAACCGCAGGGCTAGGCTTGCCGAACCTTATTGTTGTGCTTCTGCCCCATCGTTATAATGATTGAGTTGGTTCACCTCTCATTATCTGTGCCCCGTATGCATCCTACCCATTGAGTTCCGGGCTCATGGGAAGTACCTATCATTTGGCTAATGAGGTGGGAAAAGCTAGAGACTAGTAGAAAAGACTGATGGATGCATCAGAGGTTGTCGTACTCTCTATCTAAGATGTCATGGTCCAACCACTTGATCTAGGATCAAGTATAGTGAGGTTTCATACCTCCAAATGACTTCAGTTCAGGTAAACCAACTTCGGGTTGGTATGAGACTCTTTGTGAGTCCTATAGAGGTTTTGGACCTCTGGGCTGAATCTGTTAGTTGTGAATGATGTCTTTGTGACTAACCCACTTCTGTTCTGAAATAAAGAAGCTAGCAAATCAAGTTATGGCGGGATGACGCACGATGTTTTGATTGCACAGGTGGATGGAGTTCTCCCTAGTTGAGAGGGAGTGTTGATTTTGGACAAATAGGTCCAAACTCCATGTTGTGATGCTCAAATGAAGATGCGAATATTTTTATTGGACTCCTCTTTCGGAGAGGTGCAAGATCGATCTAAAGATCATCTCAATCTGATGAGCAAAACATTTATTTTGAATTTATTCAAAGTATGTATAGGTCGGCCTTAAGGTTTTGTGCCCCAACAGTTGTGTCACACACCCTCACTGATGGATATAAAGTGGTCAACATTGGAGGACATTGTCACTCATCTCATCCTCACACATTTCTCTCTCCTCATCTGATTGATTCGATGACCTTGGAGGCTCTTCTGTCCACACGTGGGAAATTTTAGCAGCAACTCTTTTCTGTATTTGGCCTAGGGTTTCTACAGTAGCTTTGACCAGCGTTGACTTTGGTCAACGCAAGGTCAAACAGACCTAAAACTCTCGCTAAATTTTGATCTTTCAAATCCACATTTTTTGGCACTATTCCTGAGGCTATACATTGACTTTGTCTTTACTGGTTGACACATCCCGTTGACCATCGTAACACACCAACACACCTATATATTTTTGGCTTGTCTTCTGTTGATCTACTGGTATGTTCTATCAGCATTTTACTTTATTGTTTATGTGATTTCTGACTGATATTGGGATAAAAATTAAAGTTTCATCAAGCATAGAACATCTACAAAAATGTACAGTTTCTTTACTATGTACATTTGTAACTTATAATCCGACGGTCACGATTTGTAGTGATCCAACGGTTCACTCTCTCCTTGGTATTAACGACACTTGATCCATGGCTTAACACCTGATTGGTCCATGGTCTCTGTTTAAAGAGAATGGAGGGTCATTTTTTCGGTAACCGTTTATTAAAGAAACATATGTAACTTTTATTTTTATATTAATAAATTTCCTGAAGTGGCTGCACTGGATCGGGCTGTGGACTGTTTCCCTCTTCGAGGGTTTTAACCACGTGATAATACTGGTGTACTAATTTGTGATCTGTTTGTGAATGGTAACCTTCGGTTTTTGATCTACAGAACTTACCCTGTAAATTCCTACAATTAGCAGCTTTATAACTTCGTCGATGCAGTGGGCTCCATCTTGCCACATCATCCTCCAATCATCGCACATCACACTTCGCAGATTTTAGAGCTTACATTATTTTCCCAAATTCTAAACTATGCAATGTGCGATGCGGGTGGGTCCCTCTCCCTGCTTTTCGCACTTCGGATCTTTTAGAGTTTACCTTTGTCGCTTAATGTTAATATGTGTGATCTGTGGGATACGGTCTGGTCCCACCTTTCCTCCATGTAACCGCCTTCTCCCCATGCTTCGCACTTCGCATCGTTTAGAGTTTACCTTTGATGTTTAATGTTAAGATTTGCAATCTGCGGGCTGATGTCTGGTCCCAACTTACCTGCCATGTCGCCTCCCACTTTGCATTGCATAGCCAATTATACTCTTCATAACTTAAACTGTTAAACATGCGAAGTGTGATACCGGCGCAGATGCGATGCAGCATCAGAACTAAATTCCACATAATTTCAAGTCCGGATATATGGGTTTTTTACGATGTTTTGTTTAAAAAGGGTCTGTTAGCCACCTATAATATTTTGTTATACCAAAAGGTGGCTAAAAGCTTTGGGAGCCTCCAAGGAACAAATTTTGTCATTAAAAGTTGTTGGCTCTTGAAGTCCCTATAAGGCCTCCAGCCTTTTCCCTCTGCCCATATCCCATACTGCTGTTTATGTCCAAAAACCTTGGAAACCCTGCTGATTTCCAAGTTAAATACTGCTGCAAAGGACCCCTTCTCCCTTCTTATTCTCCTCACAACTAACTCAGTTCCTTTTTCTCCATTTCCCATGGAAATCCTTCATTTCCGCATTTCTTCTATTTTCCCTCATCAACATTTATTTCCTAAGGTCTAAAGACTCTTTCTTAGCCTTACCGGAACCTTCATCTCCCTTCAAAACTATAGAAAGCACATTTTTTTTTTTTTATGCGCTGGAATTAAGCCCCTCAGGCTAAGCCCTTTACCCCTTCTTCCTCCATGCGCCCGAGCGCCAAAACCCGTTGCTAAAACTTATCAGGCGCTTATCCATTTTTCTCCACCCGAAGCACCAAAAACCTTTGTAATTCATGAAAATCAGGTTTAAAATCAATTTCCAAAGTCTCTGCCCATTTAAATCAATGGAATTATCTTGACCATCGATCTTCTCCATAGATCGGACGGCGCGGCACGCGACTTATCATGTGGACCCCCTCGCCATACACCATTTCTCAAAATCCGCTTGGTTTTTCCGCACCGCCTTCATGCGAAAGGTGGTTTTAACCCGACAACCAGCGATTCCATACGCTGACTACCACGTGTCCCCTGTACCACCCAAAAACCACCGCCTAAAGCCATTTCCCCGCGCGTTATCCGTCAGACGAAGGCTGCCCAACGGAATCGACGATAGCCGTCCGATCTGGCCCCACGCATCTGACGGCTCTCATCCGTTTTAATCACCTGCCCTTTAACGAAGCTGTGCACGATTTAGCTGAGCCCCGGCGCAACCGAGAATCCATCTCCATCATCGATCTTTGCAGATCGACAATCCGCATTCAATTTCCTGATTCCATTGCACAGTCAACACATCTCCACCACTAACTTTTCCAATCTCTTCCGACCGTTGATCATAGCGCAATCAACGGCTCTGATCGCCCCGCTCCTCCGCACACCCTTCGATGTAGATTTACCCATATAAACAAATGATTTTATGATTTTGTTTGTATTTTGCAGGTTTAAGGTTTTTTCCGCCATGTCTGAAGAAGACTCGAAGGACGAGGGTGACGATTCTCGTTCTTTCGATTTTTCGGAGAAGATTGACTGTAGGGTGTAAAACTATATTTTCAACAAGGTTTGTTGAGCCTCTATTGCCATGCACCCCTATAAAACCCAGAAAGTATGAAGCAATCACTGTGAAAGAGTATCAGATTGTAGGGAGCAGAAATGGATCAGAGCAGAGATTTAGAAGACAAATCGGCAGGGATTACGGCTAAGACAATTATCAAAAGCCTAAAACACAGTTTGAAAGGAAAACCTAAAAGTTTTTATCAGACAGGATGCCTCCACCACCATATCCGAGGCAAATTGATTCCTCAACCACCACAGCGCCACCTATTGCCTCAAAACACTCAATCAGGAGCCGAATTTATGGAGCAGGATCAGATATCTTGCCTCGAAACAGCCAAAGAAGTTACTTCTGCCATGGAATTTATTGACAGATGTCGGCAAAGTAACCCTAATTGTACAAAAAACCTCAAAGGTCAACAAAGCTCCCACCGAGCTAAAAACATAAGTGTAAATCAGTTAATGCAGTAGAACACTTGTACATTTTCTTCTTTTGAGCCCCCAAGGGCCGAGAAGGACATTAATGACTGTATTAATTGGTTTGAGATCTTTTATCAGATCTCACCTCCTCATCCTTCTATAAATACTTCACTAGAAGATGAGTGAGGGGTTGGTTGTTGATGTAATTGCTGAAGCATTCTAATGTAATTGAGCTGAAGACTCCTAATTGTAAATAGTGATTCACTGGCTCTTGGAGCTCTGCTTGTAACAGATAAGTTAGGTTATGAAAGAAAGATGAATTAAAACACTGGACCTGAAGATTGTAACTGGTTTGGAGCATCAATACAAGCTGATTTATGGGATCTTGGTCTATGTTGACGGTGATGTTATTCTCATTGTAACTTGTGATTTTGTTTCTGTTTTCATTATGTTTCATTTTCTTCTGTAAAGAACAGTTTAAATAGTGTTAGGACCTACTGCATAGCAGTACCCTTCTCTAGCTGAGAAATATTTATTTAAATGTTTTCTTTCAACTGCGTTATTTGGAAATGGTTTAATTCAGTTTAAGCATAGGAATGCTGGTGTTCCCTCGTCTTATTGTCTTAGCTGAATATTATTTTTGAATGTTACTTTCAGTATATGTTGTGTGAAGATGAACTGAGGAAGATATGGTGAGCCCTGGTCCCGGTCTTGTTTGCATAACTATTTGATTTTTTCCCTTAGAATGTGTTAAAAGCTGGATAGTTTCAAAGTACTTACTAGATCCTAGTTTTCTTTCATGTTTTTCTTAAGTGCCTGGTCAAAGGCTAGATAGTTTCAAAGTACTTACTAGATCCTAGACTACTCTTTGTTCTGCATCTGTTTATTTCCCCTTCTTGATGTATCACTTCATTCCATAAATCAAAACCTTAAAGAGATCCTTAGGCATAGATGACTTGCCCCATAGACCACTCTTGAACCTGATTGTTTCAATTAAATCCTCTTTTGACTCCATAGCCCAATGGACTGAAAACCTGCAATCATCTCTCCTCTTGATCAAAGCTTACTCTTTTTCTTGCAACTTCTCACCTTTGAACCTCTTTACCTTTCGGAGTTTTCACCTCTAACAGCAATCATGTTCAACCATCCAAAAAAAAAAAAAACCCTTGGACTTCATAACTAGCCTAATATCATTACCCCCAAAATTCAAAGACAAATCCATCTTTGTACATATTGGAGAGATCCCTCTCTGAATTCAGGAGGGCTAGATCCTAGAATCCCAAAGTTGGTTGAAATGATGTTAACTCTGTGGTCGGACTTTTGCCAATCTTGCTTATTACAGAGACCTAACAGGGTCAAGTAGGGCATATGAGTTTTGAACATAATTTTATGAAGAAATAAGGTTAAACATGGTAGAAAGGACTCAGGTAGCAAAAGGCAGAAAGGGTCGAGTTCGGTCCCACTTTACCTGCCATGACATTTCCTTCTCCTCATCACCCTCCACCTTTCCTCCATCTCCACTCACCCCCTCCTCATCTGACGGTCCTTGTTTCATTTCGCACTCCCTGCTGCTTTCAAAATTTAACCATGGGGGGCGGGGGGGGTCCGAAATGGGTGGTATCCCTTACCACCATCCCTGCTACGTGTCGCACCCTCACAATTTCGCACCTGTAATATTCCAAAAATTTAGCCTTCAGCTTAATGGAATATTATAGTTTGTTTTATCACTAGGTAGGTGAATAAGTGGGTAGGGAGGGCCATAAATCTACTTAGTAGCAATAAAAACACTTCAAGTGTGAAATGAGACCTTCTAAGCAACTAAATAAAGCACCTTTGAGTGTGAACATGGGTTGGATCATGTTGAACTAGTCAACTTGGACCAAGTCAACAATGTTGTTATGGAAGAGTGGATATTAAATGAGGAATAACACAATTTTGGAGGGAGATTGATTTCATGAAGGAAATGACCTAATTGAGTGGGGCCAAGGGAAAGGAATCTCATAACCCGTATAAGGAAGAGGATGGAATCAATATGGGGTTATATTTTTGGATTATTATTTTGTATGTGGTTTGTTTAAACTTCTTGCATTCTTTAGTTGTTTAGTTGAGATTGCTGTGCTGTTTAGCACCGGGTGTTCCCGAGCGGGAATCCCACCTCTTTCCTTGAGAGGCCTCTTGGGAGAGCATTGCATTTAATTTCCACATTTAGGTTTCATAAAAAGCTACAACTTTCTTCATCAACGCAGTTTTTGCAGGATATTGTGCTGTGTTGCAGGGTGCAGCAGTGGAGAATTAGATCGGGTGTCTTTAGAGATAGTTTTACAGTGGAGGAGGGTTTCCATCCATTGGAAGGCCTGTAAAGAAGCCCCTTGAGCTTTATTGACACATTTATCAATATTCTAAGGTTAAATTTATCCCCTACAACGCAGTTTCAGTCCAGATCTGCGTTATTTTAGGGAGGAGTTGTAGGGGTAGTAGCAGTGGTTGTTTTGGGAGGTGATTTCTTCAGTGGAGGAGCCATTCTTTCATCCAGAGGATCTATTGGAGAAGATATGTAGGTTTCTACATTAGATTCAGCCATATATTCTCATTTCTATTGTTGCAGCATATCTTCAGCCCTAGGGCTGTAGCTTACATTGGCACATTGTGTGCATTTTCCGGAAACCCTCTTGAGTTGTCTTGGAAAGCTGATCTAGTGCCCGGATTTGTATGTTTAGATTCTATTGAGGCCTATATCAGTATTTTTATATCATTTTATCATCTCCATATGTATTTATGATTAATATGACTGCACTGTAGTTTCTCTCTGACATTTTGTTTTGTAACAACAACTCATAGTTGAGAGTGATTACTTATGGGAGGCTTGTTTCCTCATTGTATATGATCTATGCCTCACTATCTTGTATTGATTTTCTATTCTAAATACATAATTTTATGACTCCATATTGGTCTCATGGTTTCATGTGTTAAATAATTGTTGTTTCTTTTATTTTATGAGCTATATTGCTGCATTCCCCATTTGGGAATATTATAGTTGTATCAGAGCATAATCTTGGCTCAGCCTGTGCATTCAGCCAATATGTCACCATAAGGAGAAGCTTCTCACAAGAAGAGGAGATGTACAGAAAAAATAAAGACATGACTCCATTATTTGGAGGAAGAGGGGAAGAGGATCTCTCAAAGCTTCCTTTTCAAACTATGCAGAGCATCAAGGGAGATATCAAGGAGATGAGAAGGGAGATGTGTAGAGAATCTCCAAGGGGGTTTTAATCTAAAGCAAACCCTAGAGTTCTACATGATGGGTGTGAGCATGCAACTAAAAATTATGATCCACAACATAGTCTTATGCCTATATTTATTTTGAGGGAGATGGAGAAAGAAGATATGCCAAAGAAGGAGACTCTTAGTGATTATTTGAAAGAGTATGAATCCCAATCTAAGAGGTTCAAAGATCACCTAAAATTTCAAGGGTTTTGCAAGATCAAGGAGGAAAGAAGCACAAGGTGCAAGCAGCATGATGTGGGTATATTCTTTCTATCTACTTTTGATGGTTCACCTAAATGTTCAGCTAGGGCTTGGGTGGAGGAGCTAGACACCTATTTGCAGCAACTCCAAGTTTCAGAGAATGAAGCCATCAAAGTAGCAACGCTGCATTTTGAAGGTAAGGCTTATGCTTGGTGGTTTTTTGAGTCTTTTTCATTAAAAAATGAAAATACATCTACTTATGCAAGGTTCACTAAAAGGATAGTAGAAAGGTTTGAGGAAAAACACTCTGAAACACCTTTGGTAGAAATAGTCAAATGAAAACAAATAAAACCTTTGCATGGGTTGGAAGGATCTCTAAATCCAAATCCATTTCAGAAAAAAATTGAGGAGGATAACATCTTGCATGATCCCTTGTTAGAGGCAAGTTCCTTATTTCATTTTCTTGGAAAAGAGGACATGGAGATATCTTTTTCAAAAGAGGAACTAAACAAAGAGCCTCTTAATGATGATGAGGCAACCTCCATTCATGAGGAAGGGGAAGAGAAGGTTGAAGGTCACAATGCTGTCACATTAGGAGAATATCTAGTACCTCATGGAGAGGTATATGGACCAATTTATCCAATTAGAGGAGCTCTTGTATCATTGCAAGAAGTTCCAAAGGATCTCATATGTGGAGGTCAAGGCACAATCCATGAACAACATGTACCATTATTGATAGATTGTGAGACCTTGCAGATGAAAGGAGAAGGTAGGGAGGATGGCCAGCATCAAATGATCGAGAGCACACACCCCTCTCTATTTCAAAATATTGATGCACATAAGAGGAAAAATGATTTGCGTAGTGAGGACAAGGAAAAAGTTTCCCATTCATATATACAGTCTACTCTTAATGTTGATGTCTCATTGCATGGAGGCATTCCACCTAGGAGACCACCAGATCAGGAGATGATGAGAGATGCTTCACTTTTGGTTGCACCAATCACTGATTCCAGAGGGGTGAAGACCTTGGGTGGACTTGACACGGTGCAGAGAGTCTTGGGTAGACTCAAGGAGGAGGGATACACTCTCCCATTTCCAGCATTACCCACTCTCACTACATATTCCACACTGACAGAAGTTGCTACAGTGATGGAGGATGGCACCACCATGGTGCAAGGAAGCTGCTCCATGGATTTGAACATATATAGGGTACTTCCCTTGAGGAAGGAATCCACCATATATTGGAGTAGATGGAGGCCACTCATGCTTACATTGGCCAAGATCAAGAGGTTATTTTTGAACGGTAGCTTCTCATGGGAGGCCAACTTCCAAAGGCCACCACTTCTACTTGAGCATGAGTAGCTATATGATGGGAATGGCAGCACTTTGGAGGATGACTTTTGCATGAGTTATGTCAAAGGAAAAGATAACAGCATGTGGGGAACTTCACATTTCATATCTTCAGTGGCGTCTCTTAGGAGGATTGATCCATATTGTAGGTCTCAACTTTTGGTAGAGTATTACAAGGATCTTGGTGCTTGCATGATTCTTGATGACCCAGAGGGAGATGATAGATACATGGTGGATGATGAGGTCATCTATTCTTATGGCAGAGTCTTCTTGACTAAAGCTTCTGAGCTCAAGGAGAAGCTGTTACATGCAACACATGTGGACTCTCTTTCCATGCACTTTGGTGCATATTATTCCTTGATGGAGGGGTTCACTTGGGAGGGCATCCAGCAGGATGTATATCATCATAGGGAGAGATGCATAACCTAGATGATGATGGAGAGGTTGTCACAATCACTTCCCTACTCATTGAGAGTGAGGGAGAACCTTTAGTTGAGCCATTTCAGCTCAATGACCAAAGTACATAATAGAGGATGTACATTTATGCATTATGATTTGTACTCTTCTACTTTTTGTGAGCAGCATATTGTACCAAGGAGGATCATTCCTTCTTGTATATTGTATTGTGATATACTTGAGGCCATTCACAACATTTGTGTTGGCCATTCTATTGATGGTTTGTGGGAGATGCCACATGATTCTTGGTGTGCACCATTGGCACCAAATTTCACTCTTATGATCTCATCTTGTAGGATGATTGTGGCAGAAAACAAGTGGCTGGAAAGATACTTGTTATACTTTGTTTTGAGGCAGGCAAGGAATGAACTGCGCTGGTTCCACATGTGGGACTTTGATCCACCTCCCGGTTGTCATATGGAAAAATGTTTTTATTTTTTTTTGCTTCCATATATTGATGATGTTCTTATTCTTATGGGAAGCTTTGTTGGGAGGATGGCACAAGAGTTAGAGGTGCATATTGGGAGTATGATTCTCCATACTTCATATGTTGCATGTTTTAGGTGAAACAATGGGCAAACCATGATTTCCATGATATATCTCTTGTCTTCATGTGGGAGGAGCCATTTGGAGAACTTGAGTTCTTGGGAGAGGCACTTCATGGATGTTTTGATTGGTGGAGTAACTTGGGACATTCTTGGAGACCATAATATTTCAGCCCAAGATCAGAAGCAACCCCATACATATCATAAATGGAGAGAGTAACAACATGGGTGGAAAAATCTCATCTCTCCATACAACCCTAGTACATTGCATGAACTGGGGGTTGAGGATTTCCTTGATGAGCTACCTAGGATGGATCATTTCATTTGGATGATAGCATGGGTATGGGAGTCTCTTATTGGGATGGAGATCCCCAATTTGCATAATCTCACTGACCTTGAGGAGGCCATTGGACAACAAGAAGTTTTCCACTTACACCTTCCACTTTCTTATGATGTGAGCCATTTGGTTTTGCATACTTGGGAGGAACCATTGGGGGGCAGATTTATTGAAAATTATTTTGAGCAGTGGTGGGGACTATTTGATGAGGAGGCTACAAGAGGAGGAAGGGAGAATTTTTCCATATCCTTGCAGTTGCTTGAGGACAAGCAACATTTTGGAGGGGAGGACTGTAATATTCCAAAAAATTAGCCTTCAGCTAAATGGAATATTATAGTTTGTTTTATCACTAGGTAGGTGAATAAGTGGGTAGGGAGGCCCATAAATCTACTTAGCAGTAATAAAAAAACTTCAAGTGTGAAAGGATACCTTCTAAGCAGCTAAATAAAGCACCTTTGAGTGTGAACAAGGGTTGGATCATGTTGAACCAGTCAAATTTGACCAAGTCAACATCGCTATTATGGAGGAGTGGATATTAAATGAGGAATAACACAATTTTGGAGGGAGATCGATTTCATGAAGGAAATGACCTAATTGAGTGGGGCCAAGGGCAAGGAAGCTCATAATATATATAAGGAAGAGGATGGCAGCCATATGGGGTTATGTTTTTGGATTATTATTTTGTATGTAGTCTGTTTAGACTTCTTGCATTCTTCAACCGTTTAGTTGAGGTTGCTGTGATGTTTAACACCGGGTATTCTCGAGAGGGAATCCCACCTCTTTCCTTGAGAGGGATCTTGGGAGAGAATTGAATTTAATTTCCACATTCAGGTTTTAGACAAAGCTACAACTTTCTTCATCAGTGCAGTTTCTGCAGGATATTGTGCTGTGTTGCAAGGTGCAGCAGTGGAGAATTAGATCGGGTGTCTTCAGAGCTAGTTTTGTAGTGGAGGAGGGTTTACATCCATTGGAAGGCCTGTAAAGAATCCCCTTGATATTTATTGACACATTTAGCAGTAGGCTAAGGAGCATTTATCCCCTACAATGCAGTTTCAGTCCATATTTGTGTTATTTTAGGGAGGAGTTGCAGGGGTAGTTGCAGTGGTTTTTTTGGGAGGTGATTTCTTCAATGGAGGAGCCATTATTTCATCCAGAGGATCTATTGGAGAAGAGCTATAGGTTTCTACATCAGCTTCAACCATATATTCTCATTTCTATTGTTGCAACATATCTTCAGCCCTAGGGCTGTAGCTACATTGGCACATTATGTGCATTTTTCGTAAACCCTCTTGGGTTGTCTTGGAAAGCTGATCTAGTGCTCGGATCTATATGTTTAGATTATATTGGGGCCTATATCAATATTTTTATATCATTGTATCATCTCCAGCTATAGTTATGCTTAATATGACTACGCTATAGTTTCTCTCCGACATTTTTTTTTGTAACAACAACTCATAGTTGAGAGTGATTGCTTATGGGAGGCTTATTTCCTCATTGTATATGATCTATGTCACACTATTTTGTATGGATTTGCTGTTATAAATACATATTGTTATGACTCCATATTGGTCTCATGGTTTCATGTGTTAAATAATTGCTTTTTCTTTCATTTTATGAGCCATATTGCTGCATTCCCCATTTGGGAATATTACAACACCCCTTTATTCGTTACTGTTTACCACTTGAGTTCCCCTCTAAAAAGTTTTTTCTATCATCCTCCAAAATGCTACCACCCTATGACTGTTGCCAATGTTTCCGCACCACATCCCCCATCATCTGTCCACGCCCGCCAACCACCATCCCTCCACGTCTGGGGTTATGAGGTCTATGCACCATCTTATGAAGAAATATACCAAAACACAACAAAAAGGACTTGTAATATGATAAGCCTCGACAAGGTGTGCAAGAAAAGGAGGTTGAGTCGGGCAAAGGGCGTTCAGGCATAATTGTTATGAAAAAGCAAAAAAGGTAGTAGAACACATCAGCACCAACACCAATCACTGAAAATTGGCCAGCACTGTACCAGATTTGATTACCCATCGCCGATTTCTGAAAAATAGAGCCATATGTCAGAGCCACCATTGGTTGCCTCTTCATGACCATCACAGCCACTTCCAAGCTTATTGTTTAATCTTCCGAAGAGCCATCAAAGAATTTGGATCCATGAAAAGCTTCCCAACATTAATTCTATAGGAAGTGGTTTTTGTCAGAGATTTCTGATCAGGCCTTGCATGACCACACTTGTCCATTTTCTGCTTAATTGTAATCAATGAAAGGTTGCCGAGTAAGATAGGGCAACCGAATTAGTCTTCAGATAAATACTCCATGCCTTAGCAGTATCAAAGGCTAGAAGTTGGAAAACTGGACCCTGCGGAAACTTGCATTGTAAGAAGTATTGGAATATTGTAACTGTTTAAGCTGGGCATCGATAGTAAGAGACCATTCATAGGACCCTTGAGCTATGTTAATGGTGATGTTTTTCCTCCCTATTAATTTTTTTCTCTGTCTTTTCATACTGTGCATAAATTTATCTGATTTCAAAACAAAAAATTTAGATTAAGATTTTCTAAGAGAGAACCTTAATTATGTCTGTGTTTGTTATCTTAATGTTTCCCTCTGAGACCTGAATGCAGAATTCAAAGACTGTATGTTTTGCATTTACATTAAAGTATTGTTAAAGAATTCTTAACTGCTCTTTAGCTATTCCTAAAACCACTACTTTCTCCCATCTCATATTCACATTGCCAAGTAAGATTCAGTCTTCATAGTTAGCTTGCCCTGTGAATGCCCTTGAAAATTTGATGCACAATTCAACCTTTTATGACTCCATATACCAATGGATTAGCTTCTGCAGTCCTATCTGTCCAACCACCCAATCAATCAAAAAAAACAACTCTCATAATCTCTATAACTAGCCTAATATCAACACTTACAATTATCAAGTTAAATCATAAACATAGAGAGACTCTCTGAGTCTAGGAAGGTTAGGTCTTGGACTCCAAAGTGGTTTGATGTTGTCCTCTATCATTTTTTCTTGCCAATCATACAAATTATAGAGCGATAACATAATGGTGACCATAATGGGGAGTTATTAGAAAACTTAGTATTTCATCATAACTCAGAAAACTAGTCAAAATATTGTATGATTCAAGTATGTTCCAATATTGGTATCTGGTTGTTGATGGTGGACAAACATCCAGACACAAAAAGGTTGAAATAATCCACCTGGTGACTCCACAGTTTTCAGCTGACCTAAAGCCTCCACTGGTAGAAGAATCCAGATTGGCTGCGAATACAAAGTGATTCCATTCTCTAACTGATGGACAAGATGAATCCAAGAATACAACGTAGGTATGCTCCAATGAACAGAGATCACATTCCCAGATTCCCACACAAAATGCCTCAGGTAGATTGACAAAGAAATATTCCTATTTTTCAAGATGAGAATGTTGATGATGCTTCATTACATCTCATTAAATTTCATATACACTCATGGAAGTTGAAGGTAGAATGGCATGAGGATTGCCTCATGAATATGTTCATTGCAACATTAGAAGGGAAAGCGAGGGAATGGTATGAAGGTTTGAATCCTGGTAGATTTTTTTCTTTAAAATATTTCCACAAGGTGTTTTATGAGCATTATAAATAATATTATTAATCGCTATAATTAGCTGAAAATTGTTGTGATTGTTAAACACCATGTTGAAGCACACACATGGTGTATGAGGAGAATAACACACACACAAGAGAATCAACAAAGAGCTGAAGGATAAGCGTGAGGCTCACTTATTTTCCATTATACAAAGATGTACATTTATAGTACAATGGTGTGACTCTTGGTTTCACATTCCAAGGTCACTTGGACTCCATTGTGACTTTTCGCATTCCACACCTACCCATGTAGGATTAGGTGTTCCAACATCCCCCCATAATCCGAAGGGGTATGTGTGAGTCCAAGAAAAGAGTTGTAATACAAATCTGCAAAGTATGCATGGCAGCACTTGGCTGAATCAACTCTCTGAAATGTTGGAAAAAGAGGTGGTTTTAGGATGACCACAAACACTGGAACGCAAAACATGTTGCAGTTCCCGAAACTCTTCCAAAACTGGCAAGAAGCTGAAGGCTTCTGCTAGAGGAATTGTCCCTCATAAAAAAGGGAGACCTTCGACCTAAAAGAAGGGAGGTCTACGACCTGTGGTGGTTTTAGGTTGTCCACCAACCAAAGATGATGGTTTTAGGTTATCCACCAATCGAAAATGATGGTTTTAGGTTATCCACCAACCAAAGATGATGGTTTTAGGTTATCCACCAACCGAAAGCATGCTCATGGGCATCCGTATCTCTGGCTACATCTCTGAATCCAGAATGACGAATTGTGGCTCAGGCTCGCTTGAACTGCTGGCTACAACTCTGAACATGGAATGAGAGATTGTGGCTCAGGCTCGCTTGATCTGATGTCGAAGCTTGTACATGACCACCATTTTCCCCCCTGTCAGGGACAAGGTGAGATGATGGCAAAAACTCAACTGCAAGTTTGTTCAATATCCGTGAACAAGTTCTAACATGTGTTGTAAACATCTTCTTGGCTGCTGATGCCCATTGCCAAGAAGCGATCCATCCAATATGAATCTTGGTTCTTGCAGGAGGCTTGTGTCTGAAGCATTTGTCTGAAGAATGGGTGTGCCGACCACAGTGCTTGCATGGATGAAGATCAAAACAGTGATCTTTCATATGGCCAACTCGATCACAGTGTTGGCATTTCTCAATCTGTTGTGGAAGTGGAATAGGATCTGGAACAGCTGCAAGTGAAATGTCATACAAGAATCCAGCACTCTGAAATATGATGGGCTTGGTGTAGTCTGGAATATGAAAGGACACATCCTTGTCATATCCAAGACCAGTTCTGTGCTTTTTGTGGACAAGCTCTTCCCAAGGTCTGATGACGGGCTTGAGAAGTGCAGGTTGGGCTGCTGCATCTGCATGTACATCTGCTCTAGTACAAGGAACTGAATGGGAATCAACTACAACTGTATCTTCTTTCTTCTGATGAGAGTCCTTCACAATCTTCTGAACAGAAACAGGTTCAGAATGGTGACTCTTTTGCTGAAGTTCTTCTTGTTGGAGCTGAGATTCCAACTGCAAAAACTCAATCTTTTCATGTGCATCTAGCAAACAACTCTGAATGTTACATAGAGCATCCTTGCTCATTTTTATCACATCATCAGCATTTGAATGAATGAGGTCATTCAACAACATTAATGCCTCATTGATTTTGGCCATTTCAACAACTTAGGCTCAAAAATGAAAGGGTGTCGGCGACAACCGAAAATGCACCCGTTTACAATATGATGCAACAAGAAATACAAATGCCTCAAAGTACAAAATGTTCTCCTCAAATGATGGAGGGCAATCAACAATGACTTACATCAACAACTCAAATTCACTGATTCCAACTATGAATGAAGAGGCAAATTCCACTCAAAATACAATGTTAGTTCAATACATATCTCTGCAAAATATGTGCAGATGAAACACTAATGCAAGGGGCCTTTAAAGCAGCTGAAATTTCCTTAAAGAGCTGTTCAAATGATGACAAACTTGTCTTCTCATGTAAAAATCTTCAAAAAATCACTCTCATGTCAAAAATCACACAATGTCAAATTTCACTTTCTTCTTCTATGTGTATAGTCCATGTCATTTCTTCAATTCTGCTCATATATCATTCCTCTTTTTCTGCTGTTCAAATTCACTCTTTCCTCTCTCTCTCTCTGCTGTTTGTTTTTTTTTTTTTTATAAATTTAAATAAAAATTAATTAAAAAAAATGAGAATAAAAAATGGGAAAATTTTAAAAAGGAAAAGAAATTCTAATGGAAATGAGGAGGGAATTATATGAGAGGGGAGGGGGGTATTAAAATAAGGGGAAAGTATATTAAAATTAAAAAGGAATTGTAATGGAGATATTATATGAGAAGGGAGGGGGGTATTTTAATTAGGGAATGGGATTTATTTAAAAGGGGATTATTAAAAAATGGAGGGATTAAAAATTAAAATGAGAGGGGGGCTTTTATTAATGGAGGGAGAGGGCTTCATAAAAACAAAAGTCGAATTGTGATGAGAAGCCCAAAGGCTGTGGGCGGGAAAGGCCGAGCGGACAAAGGAGTGAGGGAAAGTGTTTGTTGCAGGTCGAGGGGAGCTGTGCGTTAAGTGGGAGATGAGTTAACTGTTGAGGGAGGCCGATGAGTGAAGGCGTGGGTAGAGTTGTAACAGCCGTGAGGATAGTAGGTGGAGGGAGCGGCTTGGGGAAGGCAGAGAGTGATAGCAGCGAAGGGGTAGGCGTGGGGAAGGCGTTTGGGTGAGCGTTTGACAACGGAGTGGTGTGGAGCGGTGAGGGTAAGCACTTGTGCGGAGGAATGGTAAAGCGTAGGGAAGGCGTTAGCTGTTGGAAGGTGCAGCATTAGTGAGAGGGCCGAGGGGCCAGTTAGGGAGTGCGTGAAGTGTAAGCAGAGTGGGCTAGGATAGCTCTGTGGCAGAGATTTTATTTCAGAGTGAGATGCGTGGAGGGCGTTAGATTGAGTTTGGGATTCGTAGTGTAGGGAAAGCGTGTGGTGTAGAGCGTAGGTGAACTGTTGAGATCTGTGCGTGGGAAATGTGAGGGCGCAAGGGCGGATGTGAGAGATGAGTGTTAGGTGAGCGTAGGTTCAGGTCGAGAGGGAGTGTATACAATGTTGTGGGTTGCAGAGGTAAGGGAAGGCCGAAAGGCCAATATGCAAAGGAATTTTATTTATTTATTTATTTTTATTTTTTAAACAGCAGAGTAGAACAGAGAATGATAAAAACTGAGACCAAGATTGTGAAACAGTAGCAGATTTCTAAGCTCTGAAATACAGGCAGCAGATTGATTCCAAAATTGCAGAAAGCAGCAGAATTTTTTTTTTCTTTCAAATATAGAGCAGAGTTTTTCTGGAACATATAGCAGTAAAAATCCAAAATTTTGCAGGAATCTTCGAATGAAAAACTCAGAAATTCTTTCTCATTAAAACCAGAAACCTCTACTTCAGAAACCCTCTTTAAACAGTTTTTTCCAGCAACTCTTCAATGCAGAAATTAATATAAATTGCAGGAAAAATGAGAATGAAAACCTTCAGATGTGCTTCTTCAATAACACTGCTGCTCTTCTTCAAAACAAATTCTGAATGCTGCTCTTTCTTCTGAATGCTGCTCCTTCTTCTGAATGCTGCTCTTTCTCCAAAACCACTTTCTGAATGTGGCAAAAATACTGCTACAAACACATGAGTGCTGCAAAAAAAACCAACAATTTTTGTAGATATGCATAGGCCATAAACACAAATGGCTCACTCAAAGTGGAGCAGGGCCAGAAATCGCCCGCTCTGATACCATGTTAAACACCATGTTGAAGCACACACATGGTGTATGAGGAGAATAACACACACACAAGAGAATAAACAAAGAGCTGAAGGATAAGTGTGAGGCTCACTTATTTTCCATTATACAAAGATGTACATTTATAGTACAATGGTGTGACTCTTGGTTTCATATTCCAAGGTCACTTGGACCCCATTGTGACTTTTCATATTCCACACCTACCCATGGAGGATTGGGTGTTCCAACAGTGATCAGTATGAGGATATCATACAATACCTTGTAAATATTGATGAAGATCTAGGAAATTGGCATCCTGAGGATATCTTAGAAGAAATTCATGAATTTCATGTTAGTTGAAAATGAAAGAAATCAGGAAATGAAAGAAGATCCACAAGATATCTTTGTGGAGACAAATGATAATTCATCTGCTCCTTTGTGTGAGGCCAAAGAAGACATTTTTCCTCATGATCTGTCTTCACAAGAGAAAGAAAACAATTGTTGTTTATTCCAAAGAAAACAAAGATTCCTTCCTCCTTTAACTGAAGAAGAAATCAATCAGATTCTAAGCATGAATCCAACATCTAATTTTTTATGTAATGAAGAGATTATGTCTATTTGTTCTACTGCTGATTTATGTACTGAAAAATTTCCTCATGAAGAAACAAAAGAACATATTTATATTGATGCTGTTGTGCCTTCTCAAGAAGGTCTATTGCCAGAAAGTGCTCCTATTCATAAGAATGATGGGCTTCCAACAGAATTGAATCAACTCAATCAAGACATATCAGGTTTTCTTGAGGACAACATAGTGATATATAATGAGGATGCCATGTTATATGACCTGAAAAATATGTAGATATTCTCTTTTAGAAGGATCCTGAGCATGAAAAAGTGGAACAAGGAGCAGCCCTAGATGAAGTCTGTTATTTAAATCCTCAAGGCCAAGTATTTTTCCAAGATCCTTTTGCTGGTTTCTTAGAATCATCTAAAGAAGGAGTAAGCTATGCAAGGAATGGTTTGTTGCAGAGTTTAAGGAAAATTTTGAGCACTTTTGTTCAAAGGGAAGTAAAATGGGAGTGGATCTTTTGTTTTTTCAGCATACTAAAAAAGGTGAACAAGAATCAATCATGTAGTCATTTAATTGATTGGTTGCATTAGAGAAAGGAGTTCACTTAGTGTATACATCATCTCCAAGTTAGATTAGGGTAGGTAGGTGTGAAAATAAGCTCAACACTCTAAGCATCTTTCAAATTTTAGTTTTGGATTGATTTTTCAGATCAGTGTGTTTCAGACTTTAGTTTCAACACAGTTTTGGTCTCACCATTCAAGTTTTCAAGGTGAAGTATTATGTTCATCTTGATGGATTGCAGTGGAGAAGTTCAATTGTGGTTTCAGTTAAGATTTCAATATGATAATAAGTTGGCTGGAAAATCATGTGGTCTATTTGTATCAATCAAAGTCAGGAGGGACAATCAGCTAGTTCTCAGTCACTAAGTTGCTTGAGAGATCAAGATACAAGTTTTGGGATCAACGAATGGATCAGGCTACTCGTCTACGATGTTCTTGACACTTCCTAAAGGACTTGCCATCCCCAGCTGGAGCCACTCTTAGAACTTGTAATTTATAGTATCACAAGGTAAATCTATATTTTATCTTTGCAAATTTTTCATAGTGTACATAAATGTAAATATTCAAAATATTTCCAAAGAAAGAATCAAAGGAAGCAAAGGCAACAGAGAAGTAGTTAAGGAAAAAAACAACAGAGTTAGAGTCATGAACGCTATAGCGAGTCAGGCCATGAACAATTCATGTATTCAATGAACAAATAGAAATGGATGGAAGGGCATGAACAAATTTTAAAACCCTTTCATTGTCATCTCCTACAAACCTTCCAAAGGCATATGAAATTAAAGTGGGGCCTTTATCCCTGACACGTCACCCCTTCCCCCACCATCCATTGCAAGATCACAACTGCACCTGTTTAACCACCGTTTCACATCGCAAATATTTTAATTTACTATTTGAAGCGCCCACAATGTATTTTGTTTAACTTGCGATGTGGTTGGCCCCACCACAATAGTTCTTCCCCCCACTTCTGGCCGCTTGCAATACATATTGTATAATATGAAACCTCATACACTTATCGAATAACCATTAGCCACTTTATAACTTCGTCGATGCAATGGGCTCCATCTTGCCACATCATCCTACAATCAGCGCACATCGCACTTCACAGATTTTAGCACTTACATTATTTTCCCAAATTCAAAACTCTGCGATGTGGTATGCGGGTGGGTCCCTATCCCCACACTTCACACGTCGCATATTTTAGAGTTTACCTTTGTTTCTTAATGTTAATATTTTTGATCTGCAGGCTACGGTCCAGTCCCACCTTTCCTCCACGTCACCGCCTTCTCCCTGCGCTTTGCACTTCACATCCTTTAGGGTGTAACTTTGCTGTTTAATGTTAAGATTTGTGATCTGCGGGCTACAGTCTGGTTCCACCTTACCTGCCACATCACCTCCCACTTCGCATCGCATCACCGATTACATTCTTCATAACTTAAACTGTTTAACATGCGAAGTACGATACTGGCACAGATGCGATGCAGATTCAGAACTAAATTCTTTATAATTTCAAGTCCAGATATATCGGTTTTTACGATGTTTTATTTAAAAAGGGTCAAGTCGGGCATATGAGGTTTTAACATCATATTATTAAGGAACAAGGTTAGATGTGACAGAAAGGACTCGTGTAGAAAAAGACAGAAAGGGCCGAGTTCAGTCACACCTTACCTGCCACGACATTTCCTTCTCCTCATCACCCTCCACCTTTCCTCCATAGCCACTCACCCCCTCCTCATTTTACGGTCCTTGTTTCATTTCACACTCCCCACTGCTTTCGAAATTTAACCATGGGGGGGGTGGGGGGGTATGAAATGGGTGGTATCCCTTACCACTATCCCCACTATGTGTCGCACCCTCACAATTTCACACCCCTTTCTCTGTTACCATTTACCACTTGAGGCCACCTCCGAAAATTTGTTTCTACCATCATCCAAACTGCTGCCACCCTATGACCATTGCCAATACCATTGCGCCATGTCCCCCATCATCCGTCCATGCCCACCAACCACCATCCCTCCACGTTTGGGCTTATGAGGTCTGTGTGGCATATTATGAAGAAATAAGCCAAAAAACAGCAAAAAGGACTTCTAATAGGATAAGCCCCGACGAGGTGTGCATGAAAAGGAGGTTGACTCGGGAAAAGGGTGTTCAGCCATAAATATTATGGAGAAGGAAAAAAGACAGTAGAACACATGAACACTGACACCAATCACTAAAAAGTGGCTAGCACTGCTCCAGATTTGATTACCCAACGCTAGTTTCTAAAAAAGAGAGCCATATGTCAGAGCCACCATTGGTTTCCTCTTCATGACCATCACAACCACTTCCAAGATTATTGTTTAATCTTCTAAAGAGCCATCGAAGAATTTGTATCCATGAAAATATTCCCAACATTAATTCTACAAGCGGTGGTTTTTGTCAGAGATTTTTGATCAGGCCTTGCATAGCCACACTTGTCCATTTTCTACTTAATTATAATCAATGAAAGGTTGCTCAGTAATATAGGTCAACCAACTTAGTCTTAAGATAAATACTACATCCCTTAGTAGTATCAAAGGTTGGAAGTTGGAAAATTGGACCCTACAAAAAATTGCATTGTAAGAAGTATTGGAGCACTGTAACTGTTTGAGCTAGGCATCGATAATAAGAGATCATTCACAAGATTCTTGAGCTATGTTAATGGTGATTTTTTTCCTCTGTCTTTTCATACTACACATCAATTTATCTGATTTCAAAACATAAAATTTAGATTAAGATTTTCTAAGAGAGCACCTTAATTTTGTCTGTGTTTGTTATCTTAATGTTTTCCTCTGAGACCTGAATGCAGAATTCAGAGACTGTCTGCCTTGCATTTATGTTGAAGTATAATTAAATAATTCATAACTTCTCTTTATCTATTCTTGAAACCACTACTTTCTCCCATCTCATATTCACACTACCAAGTAAGATCGAGTCGGCATAGTTAGCTTGCCCTGTGAATTCCCTTGTCTGTCCAACCACCCAATCAATCAAAACAAACAACCCTCATAATCTCTATAACTAGCCTAATATCAGCACATACAATTATCAAGTTAAATCATAAACATAGAGAGAGCCCTCTCTAATTCTAGGAAGGCTAGGACCTGGACTCCAAAGTGGTTTGTTGCTGTCCTCTGTCGTTTTTTCTTGCCAATCTTAAAAATTTCAGAGTGATAACACAATGCAGTTTAAACACCGCCCAACAGTCCCTGATAATATGAGATATTGACAAGTCTTTGGTAATGAAAAACATATTGAAAATTTCCTGCAATCTAAAGGTGAGTTTGAGGATTCCAGCTTGGACATAGATCATGAAGAAGATTGTCCCACTGAAGAACAAATGTGCATGGATGAAACTTCTCATAATTATGATATTAACATTTCAAAAATTGGAGATTTACATAGAATATCGTTACATAAAGACCCAGGAAAAGAGGAGTTTGAAGTACTCCAATTCAAAGATAACATCCTACCTAGAGGACTTGTCCCTTTGGAGCAACTATTTGATTTCAATGATGTGGCCAGAAAACCAAAGATGGAACCTATAGAAGCAAACATTGAGGAGTGAAATCTAGGTAGTGAGCAGGATCCCAAGATGATAAAGTTATCAAATACACTTCTAGTGTCCACAAAACAAAAATATATTGCTTTGTTTAAGGAGTTCATTAATTTGTTTGCTTGGAGCTATGAAGACCTGAAATCTTATGATATTAATATTATCTAGCACAAGATTCTAGTCAAGGAGAACGAGAAGCCTTTCAAACAGAAATTGTGTAGGATAAATCATTTCCTAATGCCTTTGGTTGAGAAGGATATAAAGATGATGTATGATGCCAAAATAATAGTCCCAATCAGATACTCTAAATGGGTTTCCAATATTGTGCCTATAAGAAAGAAAAAAGGTGAGATCAGACTTTGCATTGACTTTAGAAATTTGAACAAGGTAGCACTTAAATACAACTACCCTTTACCAAAGATGGATCACATCCTGCAAAGGGTAGTGGGTTCCAGAAGGATCTCTTTTCTAGATGGATTTTCAGGGTATAATCAAGTGCTGGTGCATCCTGATGATCAACACAAAACAACTTTTACTACTCCTTGGGGAACCTTCATGTATGTGAAAATGCCTTTTGGATTAATTAACACTGGTGCCACCTTCCAGAGAGCAATGGACATTGATTTCTCAGAATAAATTGGCCTTTTTATTGTGATCTACCTTGATGATATCACAATGTATTATAAAACTAATGAGGAACATCTGGTCCATTTAATAAGATTTTTCGAGAAGTGCATAAAGTTTGGACTATCTTTGAACCCCAAGAAATCATTGTTTGGCCTTGAAGAAGGAAATATTATGGGCCGCATTATATCTGAAGAAGGAATCGAAATTTATCCTAGTAGGATTGAGGGCATACTTTAGATTGGCCATCCCATAAACATCAAAGTGCTCCAATCCTTCATTGAAAAATCAATTTTTTGAGGAGGTTCATACCAAACCTTGCAGAACTACTAAGAAACATCACCAACATGCTGAAGAGAGATTTAGGATTTAAGTGAACCATGGAGGCCAAACAGTCCTTTGACTTGGTAAAATAGGCACTCACTAAAGCACCAGTCTTGATCAACCTTGATTTCACCAAGGATTTTATCATTTTTTCCTTTGCATTAGAACACACTATTGCTATTGTATTATTTCAGGAAAATAAGGAGGGACAAGAACAACCCATAGCATTTTTTAGCCAAGCTTTGAGAGATACACCTTTAAAGTATAATATCATGGAAAATCATGCCTTTTCTTAGGTCAAAGAACTAAAGTATTTTAGGGTTTACATCCTACATTCACATATCATTGCATTTGTGCCCAACACAATTGTCAAGGACATCCTAATGCAGAATACCAATGGAAAAAGAGGCAAGTGGATTGATGTTATCTTGGAGTATGATTTAGAGATCCGACCCACCAAATTGATAAAAGGACAAGGGTTATCCAAATTGATGGTTGAAACCAATCTTCAAGCACTAGATATCAACACAATCCATTCATTGGATGAACAAGAGGAGCTAGCCACTCCACCTATCGAGGAAGAATTCCTGAATTCTCCCTGGTACGCAGATATATTATATGTTATGTTTAATTTAAATTCTCCTCCTGGTTTGTCCAAAACTAAAGCTAGGTTTTTGAAATTGAAAGCTATCAAATTTTGCATCCTAGAAAATGCCTTGTACTAGAAAGATTTTGGGGACATATTGTGTAAATGTTTTCTTAAGGAGGATGCAGATAGGGTTATGCATGAATTCCATGAAGGAAAATATGGAGCCCATATTTATTGGAAAATCACTGTTAACAAGATCCTTAGAGCTAGTTTCTATTGGCCCACTCTATTCCCAGATATCCACAAAATGGTAGCCACCTGTCACACATGTCAAATTTTTGAAGGGAAAAGAAAGTTGCTACCTTTTCCCTTACACCCAATCTATGTTGAGGCTCCTTTTCAACAAGGGGGTTTAGACTTCATTGGGAAAATTCATCCCTATTCCTCTACCCAACATAAATGGATCCTGACTGCCACAGAATATTTTACCAAATGGATAGAATCCATCCCCTCCAGAACTGCTACTGACTCTTATTATCAAATTCCTTGAAGCGAATATCCTGTCTAGATTTGGTTGTCCTAGAAAAATCATCACAGATAACGTCGTTGCTTTTAAGTCCAATAAAATGGTGGATTTCTACCACAAATACCATATCTCTTTGGGACATTCAACAGCCTATTACCCTCAGGGTAATGGATTGGCTGAATCCTCCAACAAAATTTTAATCAACGTAATCAAGAAGCTACTAGAGGACAACAAGAAATCCTGGCATAACAAATTGGTGTGTGCATTATAGGCTGATAGACTGACAACTAAGAAATCAATTGGGATTTCATCATACTAGTTGGTCTATGGGATGGATGCAATTTTCCCAACATCATTAGGAGTACCTGCCATGAAAATCATTCAAGAGGTACAGGTTGAAGAGAATGATGTACAAAGAAGGATAAACCAGACCATTTAGCTAGAACAGTCTAGAGAATAAGTCTACAACAGAACTTAGGTTGTGCCAGAAAATATGAAGAAGATATTTGAAAAAAGAATAAAGGAAAATGATTTAAATATTGGAGATAAAGTACTGAGATGGGATTCCAGAAGAGAAGATAAAGGTAAACATGGCAAGTTTGACAACCTGTGGAAGGTCCCATATATTGTTCATTCTTTCATAGGGACTATTGAATTTTTTCTTCAAGAGATGGATGGAACATAGTTTCCTGGAGGCCCTGTCAATGGAAGGATGTTGAAGCATTACTTCTCCTAAATATAGAGAAATTTCCACCCCATTGTAGATAACACAATTTTTTGGTTCAAATTCTTTTGAAGGCTACCTTTTTGTGCTAAAAAACAGCAAGATGGATTCATAAAAACAGTAAGAGAAAATTCATGAAAAACAATTCAGAGAAGGGTATGCAAGGCTACTGGTCTTAATGTTCTTGACACTTCCCTAAGAAGAAGTCCCATCCCTAGTTGGAGCCATTGTTAGAGTCCTATAATTTATATTATCACAAGATGACTGCATATTTATTCCTTTCATATTTTCATATTGTATATAAATGTATCAATATTCAAAACATTTCCAAAGAATATAAAAAGAAACAAAAACGAAGAAGAAAAAGAGGGTGTAAAAAAGGAAAAGAAAACCCCACAAAAAATGAATAGTTCTGAAAGTGCCACAAATCAAAATGCCACTACTATCTAGAATTTTTTTTTCAATCATACAGTTTAAGCATGATTGTACAATTTTGAATTTTTGCCGATAGGTTATAAAATGAAGATTTTCCAAACTGTTTAATCTTGTCTTATCAATAGATAGGTAGAAAATGACATTGGTACAACAACTTAAACTGAGCCAATAGGAGAGATAAGGGATATGTGGTAGATTATAACTTCAAAAAGAAAAAATGTTTCAGGGTCTGCAAGTCTAAATGCACCCTACAAAAGAAGAAAAATGTTAGATTTATAGTTTGGGTAGGTAGAGATGGTAAGGAGAAAGAATGAAAGGAAATGTAAGGTTGATTCTACAATATACAGCCTAAAAAGATGCATTTTGGTTTTCTTATGATGAAAGGAGAAAAATCAAACATAAAAGAGTATTCATACTCTAAGGTTCGAAATAGGGTGATCCTATAAAGATGGGGAAATTTTTGTTATGACTTTTACCCTAAGTCCCAACAACATTAATTTTCCCTCACCACTACCCCCTAAAAACACTCATTTCCACTTTATCCTAAGTCTCATGCTACCCCTTGACAATCATTTATCTTCTGACTACACCACCATGTCACACCTCACATCACTCATCTCACCCGCACTAACCATCCTGCAACTCCTCATCATCCCCGCTCATTGCCACACATCCGATGGCCCACAATACTTTTCGGCCCCCCCTCACCCTCCGAACTTTAAACACGGGGGTTGGGGTGGGTCTGAAATAGGCGGTACCCAATACCGCAAAACTTGCTACGTGTCGTGCCCACAGTTGTTCGCACACACACACCCCCCCCCCCCCAACCCACCGATACCGTTTACCACTGTGACCCCCCTCCGAAAGCAGTTTTTGTTGCCAAATAAACCATTGCACCTACCGACCATTGGACTAGTTATTGCCCACTACCTCTATGCCACATCCCTGCTTACCTATCCCTCTTGTCCAATCACGTTCACTCCTGCCAAGAGGTCATTGTACCATAAATGGTAGGGTCATTATCTAATGGACCCGTGCCACCTCAATGGCCCACAAATCATACATTAAAGTCCAAATTCATGCCCGATATAGAGTTTACTGTGCTAATTTTGTTGAAGATTGCGGGTATTAAATTTGCAGAGATTTACAGAGAAATTACAGTTAACCATTGTTGCAGAAGAACCTTTGCTCATCAAAAGAATTGAAAAATCTCTATGAATTAGATTACATTTTCCCCTTTAAACTATTCTTCTCTGATCGTGATCCCCTCTTTTATTTTATCCCTTTTCCAGTGTTGATTTATAGCAATTCATCTTCTCTACTCTTTTTTTCTTACGTCCCATTCTTCATTTCAGATTGACAGATAATTTATAGAAGACATAATATGCCTCCAAAGGCAAACCAATAACCTTTCAGTCCCATGGTCTATCCTCAGGTAGACTTAGATCATATAGCCCTGGCAGACCGAGATTACAAAATCCATGAGACAGAGTCAGACTTCGACTTGTTCGATGTCTATTGTTGGCTCGAGGATAAATTTCTCGATGAAGCTAATAATATTGGCTGGTGGGAGACCCAACTACCTCTTTACATCTTTCCCAAAACCCATAGCTGCCTAGAATTTATCAGGAAGTTCCAATCCTGCTATGACATTAATCAAAGAACCATATGTTAGGATATTCTGACACATAGGAAATAGTTAAGAATAACTTAGTCTAGTGTAGAGTTAGGTAAAGTGTGTTTCTTTACTATGTACATTTGTAACTTATAATCCGATGGTCACAATTTGTAGTGATCTGACGGTTCACTCTCTCCTCGGTATTAACGACACTTAATCCATGGCTTAGCACCCGATTGGTCCATGATCTCTATTTAAAGAGCATGGAGGGTCATTTTTTCGGTAACCTTTTATGAGAGAAACATATGTAACTTTTCTTTTTATATTAATAAATTGTCTAAAGTGGCCATGTTGGCTCAGGGCATGGACTGTTTCCCTATTCGAGGGTTTTAACCATGTGATAATACTAATGTATTGATTTTTGATCTATTTTTGAGCAGCGACCTTTGGTTTTTGATCTAAGGAACTTACCCTATAAATTCCTACATGGTATCAGAGGTATTTTGAGGGCCGCATCTATTTTTGATCCAAATCTGAAGTCAGTTTTCCTGCATGCAACTGTCATTTTCTAGAATTACTATTTCTGAACATTTTCAGACCTAGAGAACTACTCTGTTGTGTCTGGAGCATTTTTCATAGTGGGGAACGCCTTTCATTTCATGCGAAAAGGTTTCCGATTACCCAAGTTATGTTATTTTAGATCTGGAGGTATAGAGTATCGTGGCACAGTTGAAGCCAGCAAGGAAGCCATGTGGCTTTGTCAGATCCTATCTGAATTTGGTCTTCATCAGCAGCATTCAAGTACTCTTTGGTGTGATAATTAGAGTGCCATTCAGCTATGTAAAGATCTAGTTCAGCATCAGTGTATGAAACACATTGAGCTCCACATACAATTCATCAGAAAGCTCATTCATGATCATGTTCTTGAAGTGCGGTATTGTCTAACCAACGATCAAGTAGCCAGTATCTTTACAAAGGCTCTCATAGAAGTGAAGTTTACCAAGCTTCGATCCATGCTTGGAGTTCAGGAAAGTTATCATTAAGGGGGGATAGGCTCTAATGCCTCCTTCCTTCTCCTATTGTGTCACCTTTGTAAATCCTTCAATCCTATCCCAATTTGTTCTTAAGGGGGGATGTTAGGATATTTTGACACGTAGGAAATAGGCTCCTTTTGTGTCACCTTTGTAAATCCTTCAATCCTATCCAATTTTTTTCTTAAGGGGGGATGTTAGGATATTCCGACACATAGGAAATAGTTAAGAACAACTTATTCTAGTGTAGAGCCTAAGTAAAGTGTGTTTCTTTACTATGTACATTTGTAACTTATAATCTGACAGTCACAATTTGTTGTGATCTGACGGTTCACTCTCTTCTCGGTATTAATGACACTTGATCCGTGAATTAACACCTGATTGGTCCATGATCTCTATTTAAAGATAATGAAGGGTCATTTTTCCGGTAACCATTTATGAGAGAAACATATGTAAATTTTCTTTTTATATTAATAAATTTCTTGAAGTCGCCATGTTGGTTCAGGCCGTGGAATATTTCTCTCTTCGAGGGTTTTAACCACGTGATAATAGTGGTGTACTGATTTGTGATATGTTTGTGAGCGGCGACCTTTGGTTTTTTATCTAAGGAACTTACCTTGCAAATTCCTACACCATAGTCACTCCAACAGGAGAAATATTGTTCACTATCAATGCCCAATCCATTCAGCAAATGATGCAGGCCCCCACTCTTGAACAAACAATCCCTTTCTCTTATGAAGCCCTTAATGAAATTTATCAAAAACTTGACTTTGCCAGTAGAGCCAAAACTTTGCAACTTTTTATGGACACTGATGCCCCAATGCCTACAAAGAACCCCCCATACCCCTCTTCTATTTTCCCTAGCAGAACCCAATAGATAGTCTCTGTCTTGTCATACCTGCTAGGATACCACACAGGTTAGCTGGTGGATGAGGCTTTAATAGGATTCTTATCCATCCTCTCATCAGATTCCAAGCCCTCAGTCATGTTCAACTATGCTCAGTTTCTTGTAGATGCCATTCATGAACAATTTTTAAATTTTAATAAAGAGGAGGTTTTCAAATACACCTTTGTATTAGTGTATATGTTTGTTTTTTTCCAGTCTAGCAGGTTTCAATTTTAGATGACCAAGGTAAATGAAGATACAAATCCTCAAGATGTCATATTCTGGACCACTCTATTATTAAAGGCCCAGAAGAACTATACATACAAGGATTTTGTGGATTTTTTTATGCATCCAGCCATCAGCACACTCATCAATACAACAAAGCCAAGGATACGTAAAGAAATCATGAAAACCATGTAGCTAACAGAGTAAGTGAGGACAACAGATTGGTACTTGTACCAAAATTACATAGAGATCTGAGTATATGGTTGTGAGTTGGCCCCTACAAATTTCCAAAGTTCCTCTCCATGAGGGTCTTTGCACTAGAATATGTAAGGGAAAGGATACATGCAGATGAGCTGCACTTTGTCTCTGTAAATAAGAAGTCTTAGTTCAAGATCAAGGCAAAAATTGGGCCTTTCATTTGTAACATTAGAGAAGCAGGGGAGGACATAGATAAGATATTGAAGGGGATGGGTTTCAGTCATAGTTTCACTTGGTCGTATGACCCTGCAGGGATAATATCCAAGAAAAGGGTGACAAACAGGTCCACACCCTATGTCCATACACACAGGCCTGCAATTGAGCATTATAACAATCAAGTAGAATGGGTGACCAAAACCCTACAAGAAGATGAATAACAAGTAATTTCCACCTCAGGAATCCAAACCCCAACCCCATAATAAAGAAAGAGTGAAAAATACAAAGAAGATAAGTGAAAAGACTTAGAGAAAGAGATAGTGAGCAAGAGACCAAGAGAGGATCAGTCACCTTTAGTGACTGATACCTCTAGCAAATAATTCAAACTGAAATATAGGAAGAGGGTGCCAATTCACATGAAGATCGATCAAGGAGATGAATCATATCAATAGACAGTGACTCACATCATGGACACCGCTAGGTCATCTCCAGCAGGTGGAGAAACGATGGCCTCCCCTACATCATCAACTACAGTGTCTGTTTAGCAACAAGGTCTACAAGCATCTACTTCCAAACTTTCCATAGAAGACCAAGAGACATATATCTTTGAGATATTCAAAGAGATAAAAATGAAGAATGAGGTGTTGAAGGCCACCACCTATAATCAATTTTGGAAACAAGAATTAAGTTCTCAAAGCAGGCTGTTTTCTACCTTTGATACTAAAAAGGGGAGGATGCAAATGGAATTCTTAGAAGCCTTAGTCCCACATCCTCAAGGAGCAGGAGATTATAAGAAGGCATCATTCGAATTTAGTGCCAAAGACATCCATCCTATGGATCAAATGGAGCTACACAAGCAGATGAGAGAGATGGTGGCCTCCACCTTGACAAGTACTACTATGAGCTTGTCAAAACTGTAGGTATCTTTATCCAATACCCAATCACAACTCAAGATAGAGAAAATATCTGCCATGGCTAAAGACTCAAGGATCAAGTCTTTAGAAGATTTAATATTAAAGCTTGGGTATGACCCAACCAATTTTCAAGTTGTGGAGGAGCTGTTGAAGAAAAAAAAGCTAACATAGAAACCCTTAGGAAACAACTCAAGATGCCAGCAACAGAAGACCCCTTGGCTAAAGGCATTGAGGAAGATGAGTCCCAGAAGGTAGAGTTAATGAAGCTAGTCATGGAACAATATGCCCATATCAAACAGATGGAGACCAATATGGAGAAGCTACTGAAGGAGAAAGAAGAAGTAGCTTGAGTGGCACTCATCCCACTAGAAGTTGTGCCCATTTCATCAATTCCATTAGTTGTTCCAGCAACTGATGGTGCATCCATGGGAAATATCAGTTGTCCAAGGCCAAGGAAAGCATGACCCTGCAGTCATAAGAGATCAATAAATTGGAAGCACAGATAGGAATCCTAAGGGATCAAAAGGCAAGATCAAAAACTACTCATGAGATAGCCAAAAAGCAGATTGAGAGGTTAGAGAAGGCAGAAAAGGAGTTTTCGGCCATTAGTATGTTTGGGCCAAATGAAGCTGATAATTTGGGGCAGTATCATAGAGTTAGTAGATGAAATATGGTGCTCCATCTATATTATTTTTGATAAAAAATAATTGGTTGAACAATGTATAGTGGCTATTGAAAAAGCAAATCAAGAATTAGGAAATATGCTAATCACAGCCCCTAAAATCATAAAATTCATGAACTCCAAAAATAGTTATGAGATTGAAGAGATGGATGTGCAAGACAGAACAACGACCATATTAGAGGTCAAAATGGTCCTCACTAAGAGGAATTTGGTGAGACAACTGGAGGAGAAGTGTCACAAATTGGACTTAGCCATCAACAAATTCTTAAATAGAATTGATCCATTGAGGGCAAAAGGGTTGCCCTCACTGTATGTAATTAATAAAAATCTAGTCCAAAAGGGAGATTATATGAACAAGCTCAAGGAGGCAGCTAAGGATACCACTAAATTTTCCAACATTAAAGGGAACGTGATCGGGAAAATTGTTTTGGATCTCCTGAGTAATGATATCTTTATTCAACATGAGATGAAACATGTTTTTCTCATGAGGCCCACTTTCAGAAAATACAAAAAGGTGGATGAAGTGTACCGACAGGTCATAGAGATGAGAATTCCCGACAAGAAGGAGTAGGGAAAATTGTGCATGTACCAAGATTGAAAAGGCATGGTGGATGCATCAGCACAACCACTGATTGATCAAAAGTGCCAGCATCACATCATCTTTAATGATCCAGCAGAGGCAGCCCAAAAGTAGAGCCAGATTTCAAAGCCACCCATCATTGCCTCTTCATGACCACCTCAACCAACTTCAGCCTACCTTTTGATTTATGAAGAGCTGCGAAAATTAATTCTACAGACGGTATTTTGTTAGAGATTTTTTGTTCGAGCCTTACATTGCCACACTTGTCTAGTTTTAGTTTAATTGTAATTAATGAAGGTTTCCAAAGTAGATTAGGGTAACCGATGCTGTTTGCAGTTAAATACTACATGAATTTTCATTATCAAGGGTTGGACCTTGTTGGACCCTGCATTGTAAGAAGTTATTGTATAGGAGATCCGTAATCTTTGAAGTTGGGGCATCAATAATATGAGACCGTTTTACATGATACTTGAGGTGTGTGAAATGGTGATGTTTTTATTTTCTGTACCAAATGTTTTCATTGTTTCCCTTGTTGTGCTTCATCTATCTGATTGTAAAAAATAAATTTTAGATTAAGATTTTCTATTGGATCACCTTAATTCTATCTGTATTTGCAATCTGAGTTTTTTCTTCTAAAATTCTGGTTAAAGAGTTCTTAACTGGTCTTTAATCATTACTGAAAAATGCTACTTTCTCCATATCATATTTCACCCTGCTTTAAAGATCCATTCAGCATGGTTAGCTTGCCCTGTGATGCTCTTGAAAAAATTGATGCCACAAACCAACCCCTTTGACTCCATAGCCCAATGGATTAGCTTCTACAAACCTACTCATCCAACCAACAAAATCAATCAAAACAATCAATTCTCACCATCATTGTAACTAGCCTAACATCAACATTCATAATATTAAGGAAAATTTAAATCAGAAATAGAGAGATCCCTCTCTAAGTCTAGGAAGGCTAGGTCCTAGATTTTAAAGTGGTTTGATGTTGTCCTCTATTGTTTATTCTTACAAATCTTATAAATTGTAGGGCCACAACAACTGGATCCTTTGTTGGCGGGAGTTCTTGATCTATGTGTCCATGATACAATCAATCGTGGATTGTTCCATGCAATATGGGTTTAACTCTGTTGGTGTGGGTTGCTCTACAATGTCATATGTGTCCAATAATAGGTAGCCCACATTGAACACTGTGTGCAGACCAAGGAATAGTGGAATACTGAGCTCGAAGGAATTGTCCCCTATAGCTTTGGTGATGGTGTATGGCTCATATCAAAGTAGGTGAAGCTTGCAATGGAGTCCAGCGAGGAGCTCCTTTTGCAAATGTAGCCAAACATTTTCGCTCATCTGGAACTTGTGTGGCACCCGATGTTGATCATGTCACTGCTTGTATTTAGCATTGGATTTGTCCAATATGTCATGGACCTGTTGGTAGATGTGCTAAATGTACTCAATGAATTTGTTCACCTTGTTAGCTTCAGATTAGACATGAGACGAATCTATCTTAGTAGCTACAAATGGCATGGCCACATCAAGGGGACATAGTGGCTGGAATCCCAAACCCACCTGAAAGGCGCTATGGCCAGTTGACCTATGGAGAGCCTGATTATAGTTGTGCTGGACATAGGGGAGGCTTTCATCCCATGTGCATGGATGCTTCGAGTTGTACATGATAAGAATGTGTATGATCATCATGTTGATGACCTTTGTTTGGCCATCAGTTTGGGGGTGGAAAGTTGTGGAATTAGTGAGCTTGATGTCCAGCATCGACTAGAGAATTGACCAAAATGTACTGAGGAACCTACTATCCCGATCTAAGATAATGGGCTGTGGGATCCCAAAGTGCACCCACACTTGTTCAAAGAAGAGTTTAGCACTAGATTCTATTGTGATATTATTCATTCAGGCCTCCATAATGGCCATCTTAGAGACTTTGTAGGACCACAAAAATGCAGTCGTTTCCATGCTTGGTATAAGGAAGGTCCGACATGTAATTTATGGAGACAGATTCCCAAGGTTGACTAGGGGTAGGAAAAAAAGTATATAGGCCTTAATTCTTGATGGTCTATTTGAAAATGGCACAGGTAGTGCAAGATCTTATGTCCTTCTGAACATCATGTTGAAGGTTTGACCAATAGAAATACTTCTACAAACTGGCACTATTTTCTCGACCTCGAAATGTCCAGTGACTCGACTATAGTGCAATTCCGAGATAATTTTGGGATGCTCACTTGAAGGAACAAAAAGGTGTCCCAGGTGGCATAAAAATGCATCTTGGAGTTTAAAATCTAGAACCTGCTTACCTTCCAAGAGAATCTGGTACGTGTTGCCAAATTTTAGATTGCTTTTGTAGAGATTCGACCAACCTGAAGTCTCATGCCCACAAGATTCGAGCACAATGATTAACACCATGATTGATGATAGACTAAGGAAATATGCAACATTATTGGTGCTACCCTTTTTGTACTTGATGTTAAAATGGACCTGTTGCAGGTATGTGGACCATTTCTTATGGTGATCTTTTTGCAACTTCAACCTTGTGTATGTATGAACTACAAGGTTCAGTGATCTGTGCAGAAGATCTTTCCCTTCCCCAAAATGTAATGCTTCCATTTTTCGGCAGGGCTGCACAATGGAATACATATCTTTTTCATAGGTGGGATACTTCCAGTTTGTGTGTAAAAGCGTCTCATTGTGATATGCCACTGGATGCCCCTACTGAGTAAGAACTACCTCAACAACATAGTCAGAGACATCTGTCTCGATCTCAAATGGTTGCTGCAAATCTGGTAATCTGATCACTGGTGCAGAGCAGAGGCAATGCTTCAAATATGTGAACACCTTCTGTTGAGATTTAGACCAAAATAAATTTTCTTTCACTACACCATTAGTGACTTTCTCAAAGGCCAAGTGATATGAGAGAACCCCAACAGGAACTTGTAGTAGAAATTGACAAGACCCAAAAAGCTACAGAGATCTATTAGAGTGGTTGGGTCTAGCCAATCCTAAATGACATGGATCTTGGCTGGGTCCACATGCACCCCCCACTCATCAATGATGTATCCAAAATATTAAACCTGGGTCATGCCAAGAGCGCATTTCTCCAAATTTGAACACAACTTGTGTTGCCACGTGCTTGGAGGACCTGTCGAATGTGGTGGAGGTGCTCTTCCCAACTATGGTGGAAGATCAGGATGTCATCCAAGTACATCACCACAAATGAGTTGGTGAATGGTAGCAATATGTCATCCATCAGCCTCATGAAGGTTGTGGGTTAATTCATCAACATGAAAGGCATGACCAGCCATTCAAAAAGGCCCTCCTTGGATTTGAAGGTAGTATTCCACAAATCAGAGGGTTCGATTGGTACCTGGTGATATCTATACTTCAAGGCAATCTTGTTGAGATATTTTTTCCCCTTGAGTTGGTCCAAAAGGTAATCAATCCATGGGATCAGATACCTATTCTGAAAAAAAATCTTGTTCAACACACGATAGTCAATACAAACTCTCCAAGTACCATCTTTCTTCTACACCAATATGATCGATCTCCCACAGGGTGATGAGCTCGGCCGATTGTGACCTTTTTGTAACTGCTCCTGAATCTTCCTCTTGATTTCATCATTCTCCAGAAAAGAGCATCGATAGATCATTCCATTGGGTCTAGGTGCACCTGGGGTAAGATCGTTGGAGTGCATGACCAGAAAATGCAAAGGTACCCCTACAGGTGAGGTGAGGATGTCCCCAGACTCCTCCACAACCTTGTCCATCTGTTGTTGCCATGCAGAGGAGCTTTTTTTGGAGGTTGTGGCCACCATCTTCTTCTTTCCCTAAGGGTGGATAATAAGGAAAACAAATTTCCTAGTTTAGGAAATGAGATTACTGCATTTTTTTCAGTGATCAAAGAGATGGTGGTAGGCGGTGCTACCTCTAGTATCATGTACAAATTATTTCCCAAAGTAATAATAACAATGTGAGGCCTAGAATCATACACATCATGTCACTTCCACAAGTATGGTTGGCCTAATAATACATCAAAAACTTCAAAAGGAGAAACATCACATAATACCTCATCCATGAAGGGCTTGATGTTGTAGGGAAGGTGACACTGCTAGATGACACAAAGATCCTGTCCTTGGTGAAGCCACCCGATGGTGTAAGGTTATGGGTGTGTTGTTGTTGGCATACCTAGCCGCTTTATGACCTCTGCTAAAATGAAGTTCTTTTGGCTCCTGTTTTCGACAATGAACAGTAGTGGGGAGCCCTTCACCCACATCTGGGAATGGAAGAGGCACTCCCCCTCCTCTAGATCTTCGAGTTCCTCCTTCTATATCTTGGTAGTGGCAATGGATGCACTGGGCCTCACATCGATAATTTTATTCCCTTTGTAAGTCCCCTTATCGGGCTCTGATTGTGGTTGGAAGGCTTAGCCGGTTCACGACCTCTGCTAAAATGTAGTTCTTTTAGCTCCTGTTTTTGACAATGAATTGTAATGGGAAGCCATTCACCCACATTTGGGAATGGAAGAGGCACTACCCCTCCTCTGGATCTTTGGGTTCCTCCTTATGGATCTTGGTAGTGGCAACAGATGCACTAGGCTCCGCATCGATAATTTTTCTTCCCTTTGTCATTCCCCTTATCAGGTTCTGACTCAGAGTCGGAACATGCATATGATTCAGAAGCCTTCAACTTGGCCACCAGTGACTGCTTGGCCTGACACTCACTTGCGTTGTGAGTGGGGCTCTTATGGAACTCACACCACTTTCTTGTGTCCTTTGGCTTCGTGGTTTTTTTCTTCGCTTGTGGCTTCGTCGGGTTGTCGTGGGCCACCCCGCCTTGGTTTTGTCCTTTTTTCCGCAGTTTGGGGGCGCCTTTCAATTGCTTATGATTTGAAAATCCAAAGTCTCGATTCTTCTGTTTGAATTTATGCTCAATATTGGTAGCATACTGGTATGCTGAACCAAGCGAGGATGTGTCAAGGAAATCCATTTCCACTTGGATGTATCTGTGCAGACAACTGCAGTACTTAAGCACCAAATATTTCTCTGAATCTTTGATACCCAACTTTGTGCATAGGGTATGGAACATATTCGTCATCTCATGTACATATTGATCCCTTTTCTTCCGCAGCGTAGTCCATTATATGTAATTTTCCTCATAGCTACCCATAGGGTAATATTGTTCCTTTAAGGTGCCTCAGAAAGAATTCCAAGTGGGTTTGACTGAGAACAGGGATGATTCTCTCTCGTCCTTCTACTCACAGTAGGTTTCCCACCATTCCTTGACATGGGGGGTGGCGTTGAGGAGTGAAAAATTAATATTTTCTTATTGGAAAAGTCACTGAACAAAAAATATCCTTCTAATAGATTCAACCATCTATCTATGACATCTACATCTATTTTTCCCTCAAATATGGGATTGTCAAAGTTAACTTGTACCTTAAAAGGAGTAGAACCTCTGGAGTTGCTGTCGGATGAAGATGCGTTGCTGGTGGGTAGTCGTCGAAGGATATGGGAAAATTTATCCATCATCGCATTCCTCTATTTCTCGAGGGCCTCCTTAGGCAATATTTTGATAGGATATCCTGCTCCCTCATCGTTTTTTTTTCCTCCATGGGAATTCATTGGGGTTTGCAAGGATGATCTTGCAAAGGCTTAACCAGATTGAGCCCCAACTCCTTATATCCCGATCTCGTTGGGGACATGCAAATAAATATCGAGAAAGAGAAGACCTCTTTGATACCACTAATCTGAACATATGCAAGAACACAATAAAATAGAGAAATAAACATAAACACAGAGATGCAACATGAATAAAACTCCATTTATTTAATATCAAATAAATGAAATATGCTTACAGACAGAATGTTGAAAATCAACAAGAAAATTTGTGTCTAATTTATTTTTCCCTTAAATAAATTGGACAATAAATTGTAATCTTATCTCATAACAACTTGCATTATTAACCAAGTCAGAAAGACTGAGTTAGCTCAATAATTTCAAGTTAAGGGTCAAAGGTGAGGCATGTCGAGTGATTCTATTTTTTTGGGGTCCAGTTGCAGTTAATGCACTAGTCTGGTGTAAGTGTAATCAGTTAACTCAATTAATTGAGTTAAAATTAGTCTAACTAGTTCTAACTGAGTGATGAGCTAGTGAGAGGTCAAGTGAATTAAAGTAGATTTAATTCATAAGTAGTGATCTATCAGGTAACTGATGATTCACTATTATTAGTTTCATGCATGTCAATTGTGATGAAGACCCAGTTGAGATAAAGGTTAAAGGGAATATAACTATCATTTGTATTATTAGAAAATTTCCTCGGTGAAGTTATAAAGCCACAGGATACCCATGAAGGATTGCGCAGTCAAGGAAGGTTGGAATTCATAGGGATTTATTTGCCTAGGAATTTCGTGAGCAAGGCAGGCTGAAGGTGGGCAGGAAATTGGCTATGTGTTTTTCCAATTTTTCATAGTTCAATGTGAGACAATTGGTAGATTGCATGAGATTCTTGTGAGCAAGAATGCATTGTATTGTTTCCTTGGCTGATTATACAATAGAGATAGAGGGGTTTTGATCAATTTCTTTCCGCAGGAAAATATTGTGTTGTGAGATTGATTTACTTCTTTCTCTTACTTGCATGTGATTGAGCGATTGTGTTTTATATTATGTAAATATTGTAGAAGGATTTAGTATCTTGTTTTAGTACATTGCATGATCGGATTGAATCCATTGGTATAATTTCTACAGAGAATGTAAATAAACTAGCTCAGGCATTGGTACCTTATCTCTAAGAAGATAAGTGGAGGCTACATGCCTCTGAATTGCATTACAATGAGGCTCAAGGGCCTTTTTATTATTGAACAATATGGGAAAACCCTAAACAACCAAAACCCTAACCCCAGGAGATGGAACACCAAGAGTTTGTGGGTCCCGTTCGGGTTAGTTGGGAAGCCAACTTCCAGGGGTTGTAAATTATTCATATTATCTCCATTTTGCACGTACGATATATCATCGGACATATATCTGTAAGTACTACAATAATTTCCGCTACGGGCCCATTTTGGACCTCAAAAATCATCGCTTATGGGGCAAAAAACTGCTTTGGAAGTTTAGGACCCTAAAAACTACTAAAAATTAGTAAATGCTGCTATAAAAAAGGAAACTGGTGAAACCGACTGGAGTTATAGGTGGTGCTAGGGTCCTATAATAATAGGGATCATAATTTTGAATTAGCTATTTTTTAATCTTGTAATATTGTACATACCTTTGCTTTCTACAAATGTTTTCCCATATTAAAAAGTGAAAAGAGGGTATGTCCTAAAAGAAAAATCAAAGGACCAAAAGAAAGAAGATTAAAAAAGGATATAAAGTATGAACCCCACAAACAGAAACAAAAATAGATCTTGAAAGTTCTGCACATTCAAATACCACCACTCTTAGTTTAGTTTACTTTTGCAAATAAAATTGTGTGCAGCTTTTCCAAAATGCCACAATTCATGATGATCAAACTGCTTAATCTTGATTCATTTATGCTTTTAAATTTCATGTCATGATAGTTAGTGAATAAAGATCTGGCCAAACCATTTAATCTTGGCAAATCAGTAGTTAAGTAGAGAATAAAAATGAGCTCATCGGTTTAATCTGAGCCATTGGAATTTATAAGGTTAGAAGTAGGTTAGTTTTCTTATCAAAAGAAAATAAAGGGTCAGCAAGCTCAAATGCACCCAATGAAGGAAGTAAAAATGTTAGGATAAAAATGGGTAGGTAGAATACTTAACAAGGTAGGGAAAGCATCATTTTGGTTTATCTCATATTACTAATATCTTTTTGACATTTCCCCTTATCCTTAAAATCATTTCCCCTTACTGAAATCCCATTTTTTTCTCTTAGAACCCATTCCCCTTGTAAAAATCCCTTTCCTTTTTGATAAATAACCTTTTCCCCTTCCTAAAACCCTTTTCCCTAATTAAAAACCCATTTTCCTTTGTAAATATTACTACACCTTTACTAACTCCCCTTTTCATTTAAAAACATGTAAAACCCACTTTTACATAGTTTTTAAATACTTAAATTATATCGGGCCCCACTGAAAAAACCTCCCCCGATATTATTTTAACCCACTTCTAGTGTATTGCTAACATCTCACATATATAGTTTACAACCCCAATTTTTTTATAACCTATAGTTTGTACACATTATATTAAGCCTCCCACTTTATATCTTTCCCACATTATTTCATATGAAACCCCAACCCTGTTAGTTTAGTTTAACCTAACACTTAATATATGTTGGGCCTTGCCAATTGAATTAACATTCCTGCTTACATTAAACCCATTCACATATTAAAATTCCCGACGTTATTTTAACCTACCGCCTACCTATTTTCCCGACCCATTTTATATTAAACCTTCGCATATTTAGTTCTCGGTCCCACCTCTTTGAAAACCCACAAACCCTGTTGGTTCACCATCCATCTGATTACCGCAGATCAAATCAGATGGCCCTCACATCATTTTGCACTCCCCGATAGTCCGATGTTTAAAACTTCTAGGGGGGGCATGAAATAGGTGGTTTTGCACCCCTGCCCCTTTGCTACGTGGCGGCCCCATATTTTATCGCACCCCTCAAGCATAAACCACCAAACCGCTTGTGCACCATGCAATAAACCACTAAACCTTCCTGATTCCATGTGATAAACTACCTGTCCACCTCGCGTTATGATAAACCACTAATTTACCCCCACGCCATTGTGATAAACCACCAAAAATGCTTCACAGCGTGAAAAATCACAAAGTTTTTAAATATGAAATCCCGACTACTTCGTTCGTCTGCCCACCTTTGCAAATTCGAGAAAGAAAACCAAAAAGCACCATTGAAAATAGAATAAAAAGGCCATTTCCAGCCAAAATTGAACTTCTGCATTCCAAACTTCTTTCCACAGACCTCCCTATTCCATAAAGCCATTGCTCGCCTCCCTGCAGACCCGTGTTTTCATTAACAATTGTTTTATTTTGCAGGTATTTAGCAAGGCTAGGATATTGGATAAATAGTTTTGATACTAGTTCCAAAACCTGTTTACTCTAGACTCTTAGAACATAAATTCAAAGGCTTTACTCAGAAGAATTCTCATGCATAGAAATAAAAACCAAGTTAAGCTAGAAATGGAGCAGAAGGAGACAATGTACATAGTAATGGTTGAAATAGTTATGAAAACATCTATTTCAGCAACATCGAAGTTTATTCAAAGTAACTCTATAGGACATATTATTATGCATAAAGTTAAACATGTATTTTTGGTAAAATCCACTTTTACTAAAAACATGGAAACATGGAAGAGTTAGTGAGATTTACTATAAAAGGTAAAAGACCAGCCAAGTGAAAGAATGCACAGGTTAAAGAAGAAACAGAGCATACATATAAAGACAGGTTGAAGATGAAAGATAGAGGAAGAACAAAGCATGAAAGGCAAGCCAATGTGAAAGATAAACAAACAGATAACATCAATAAGAGAAACATGGACAAATTTGAGTTAGTTAGAAAGGTGTCACTACCTTTTTGCATCCAAATATTTTATTTCCCAGAATAAATCCTAAATCAATTGTAGGATATTTTGTATTAAGTTTTGTATAAATACTTGTATTGACTGTGGATTGCTGAATACTTATATAGTTGAATTGATCTACTACCAAAGGGTTGATTGTACCTTTTTCCAAGTTAACATATAGGACAAGTAATAAAGGAATTTCTTTACAGGATTCATGTGTTGATCCACTTCAATGAAGTATATTTCAATTGTTCATGTTATTTTATTAAGTATTCCACAAAATTACATGTTTTCTAAATTTGAATGGTATAACTGGAATTTTATTACAGAATTTGTTTAAGTAAATTCTGTCTTGAACTGTTATCCATTTTTATGTTTTCTTCTGATATTCAGTTTGGAGGATTCTTAATTGCCCTCTGATCCCAATTGACCCCTTGATTATCCAGTTTGAGGAATCCTTAATTTCTCCCTGATCCCGATTGACCACTTCATTATCTGGTTTGAGGAATCCTTAATTTCTCCTTGATCTCGATTGAAAATCACTTCACCATTCAGCTTTTAAGATCTAATTTTTCTCAGCTACCTTGCCCTGTAACACTATCTTTAGAACTTATTTCTGTTCTATTTTCTTGATATTTTGACTCCATAGCCTAATGGAAAATAGACATGCACCTATCCATCTAAATTATTAATTCCACCAACAAGTCAAAATCAAACCAAATCAATCTTACATAACTAGCCTAAATGAATTAAAACAACAAATTTAAATCATTAAGAGAGAGACATCTCTGAGCATTAGGAAGGCTAGATCCTAATCTCCAAAATCATTTGATAGTTACCTCGGTGATTTCTTTCTTTAGCCTTGAGAAATTACGGAGTGATAACATAGCGGCGACCATACTGGGGAATAAAATCTTCTTCAGCAAGATTATACAAGGATCAAATCTGATCTATGATGGTGGACAGTGATCAGACACACAAAGGCTAAAATCATCCACCTGGCAACTCCAAATAAATTTCAAACAAATCCAAGACTCCATTGGAGGAATGAACCTGAAAGAACAGTATGGGAAAATCAGTTTTCTAACTTGGATTATAATCCAAGACATCATGTTCTTTCTCATCAAAATGGTTTTCCAATGTATATTGTATTTTAGAAAAGATATTAGACTAGTATTTAATTACTCTCCTTTGAATATTGTAAATGTAAATTCTCCTTATCCCTTTGAGCAAATTTATTCTGAAACTTATGATGATCATAATCTGATTGATAAGCCTCAAGTAATCAAGACTAATCTTGCAATCCCTATACATATTCCTATACCTTGTAAAGTTCCGGATAGATATAAGCCACTCATCTTACCTCCTATACTCCATGATTTCCCTGATAACTATTACAAATATCTCCCCAAGTTTGATGGATAAAATGGTAACATCACAGCCGAAAAACATATTGAAGGTTTTGAGAATTATCTGGACCTATTTGAGATTGATGAAGATGAGAATTATCTGGACCTATTTGAGATTGATGAAGATGATGTTAGTATTATGCTTTTTTCTCTTTCTTTTCAAAGTAAAGTAAAGAGTTAGTTCAAGAACCTGCCTATTGCAAGCATCTCAAATTTCCAACAGTTTGTCAAAATTTTCCTTGATAGATGGATAATCAAATTCAACCTTTTTATGATCGTAGAAGAATATAATTAGTTGAAAAGATAGCCAAACGAGACAATACAACAATTTTCTACCAGATTTAATCAACTCTATTATTCAATGCCATAAAATATAAGACCTCCTCCTGGATCAACTCTCTTGCATTATCTAAAGGCCTCTGATCCGGAAATATAGTTTTAGCTAAGAGAAAGAAACCCCTCAACACTTGAACATATGCAGAACATTTCTAGGATGGTAAAGTCAATCTGCTAATTAGAAGTAAAAATTTGAAAGCAAAAGAAAAGAGGAACAACATTGCAGAGCATCTGAAATATTCAGAGGTACAACTCGACAATTTGGTAAGTAAAATAGAGGAAAGGATACAAAAATTCAACATAAAAGATGGATTTTTCATTCAATATCACCATGACCCACTTATTGCAGAAAAAGAAGATATTGTTGGCCATAAACACTTTCCTGCTAATCCCAACTACCATAGATTAGAAAATGGATTTATAGATCAATATGTGGAGGAGAAATTTGTTGATCTAGTGTGTATGTTTGATGAAATTAATTCTTTTAATTATTTTCCTAAATATGATCAGTATGATGATAATTATGTTCTCCAAATTCAAGCTAGCTTTACAAAGAAATTAGTAGCTAGTTTTTGGGATCATGAAAGTCAATTTCAGCAGCTCGAATATAGTGATCAACCAATATAGATCAGCTATGGGAATGAAGAAGAAAGTGCAGAAAATTTAGAAATAAGTGAAGGACATTTTCCTCTTTGTTTTGCTTCATTTCAGTTCATCAGAGACAACTTTAATGAAATAAAAAATCATCAGTCTTTAGGTATTGTTATTGACAACAAAGAAGACAATGAAACTCTTGATCAGGATTCTTCAGTTTCACAATTACAGTTATCAAATTCCATTGAAATACTTGATGAAATGACACAGGAAAGTTCTATACCACTATGTTTTGAAGCATTTCAGTTCTTAAAGGAAATTTTTTATAATATCTCTAAAGCAAAGAATGAGCAGCCTATAGAAACCTATGAAGTCCCATTCAAATCCATATATAATAGGTTGCATCAATCCTTTCAACTTTTCATGATCCAATAGCTGATGTGTTGGATGATGAATGCAATCAAAATCTTTCTCCATTAACTAACTATGAGCATCAGAATCAAGATGATAAAAGTCTCGTTAGACAGACATTTCCATCAATAGAAACATCATCACAAAGCTTATTTTAAAATATGCAATTATCTCAGGACAATCATAGGTTAATTTTGCATGGAAATGAAGATAAAAATAATACTTTGGTTTCATGGCATGGAGGCCATCTAGAACAATTGTACAGTTTCTTGAATCAGTTGAAAATTAGTGCATATGCCTCGGAAGATCCTTTTGAACAGTTTCTAGAGTCAACCAAGGAAATTAAATATTTCCTTATCAGATTCACATTTGTTGACAAGTTTCTATTGGGTTGTAGAGCTTCAGTTTTGATCACAAACAAGCAAATGCAGCAAAATCCATCAAAGTATATAATGCTTGAATGGTTGCATTGGTTGTTTCATTTTACATAATTAGCAGTTATACAGTTGATTAGAGTAAGTAGGTAGAATTCCAGTTTGATTGTATTTTGTTTTCAACAGTAAGTTTATTTCAGGTAAGGTTTCAGTTCAGCATGTGTGAGATTTTAGTTTATAGAAAAGGTTGTGATTTCAGTTTTCAGTTACAGAGATTATATAGCAAAGCATGTGCAGGCTTGGGATAGGCCCAATGGATCAGGCCACTAGTCAACGGTGTCCTTGACATCTCATAAGGAGATTCCATCCCCAAGTGGAGCGACTGTTAGGGTCCTATAATAATAGGGATCATAATTTTGAATTGGCTATTTTTTAATCTTGTAATATTGTACATACCTTTGCTTTCTGCAAATGTTTTCCCATATTAAAAAGTGAAAATAGGCTATGTCCTAAAAGAAAAATCAAAGGGCCAAAAGAAAGAAGATTAAAAAAGGATATAAAGTATGAACCCCACAAAAAGAAACAAAAATATATCTTGGAAGTGCTACACATTCAAATGCCAGTACTCTTAGTTTAGTTTACTTTTGCAAATAAAATTGTGTGCAGCTTGTCCAAAATGCTACAATTCATGATGATCAAACAGATTAATATTGATTAATTCATGCTTTTAAATTTGATGTCATGATAGTTAGTGAGTAAAGATCTGGCCAAACCAGTTAATCTTGGCAGATCAGTAGTTAGGTAGAGAATAAAAATGAGCTCATCATTTTAATATGAGCCATTGGAAGTTATAAGGTTAGAAGTAGGTTAGTTTTCTTATCAAAAGAAAATAAAGGGTCAGCAAGCTCAAATGCACCCAATGAGGGAAGTAAAAATGTTAGGATAAAAAAGGGTAGGTAGAATACTTCACAAGGCAGGGAAAGCATCATTTTGGTTTATTTCATATTACTAATATCTTTTTGACATTGCCCCTTATCCTAAAAATCATTTCCCCTTACTAAAATCCCATTTTTTCTCTTGGAACCCATTTCCCCCTGTAAAAATCCCTTTCCTTTTTTACAAATAACCCTTTCCCCTTCCTAAAACCCTTTTCCCTAGTTAAAAAACCCATTTTATTTTGTAAATATTACTCCACCTTTACTAACTCCCCTTTTCATTTAAAAACATGTAGAACCCACTTTTACATAGTTTTTAAATACTTAAATTATATCAGGCCCCACTACAAAAACCCTTGCCCGATATTATTTTAACCCACTTCTAGTGTATTGTTAACATGTCGCATATATAGTTTACAACCCCCATTTTTTTATAACCTATAGTTTGTACACATTACATTAAGCCTCCTGCTTTATATCTTTCCACATTATTTCATATTAAAACACAAACCCCTTAGTTTAATTTAACCTAGCACTTAATATATGTCGAGCCCCGCCAATTGAATTAAGGTTCCCGCTTATATTAAACACGTTCACATATTAAAATTCCCGGCATTATTTTAACCTACCTCCTATCTATTTTCCCCGACCCACTTTATATTAAACCTTCGCATATTTAGTTCCTGGTCCCACCTCTTTGAAAACCCACAAACCCTATCAGTTCACCATCCATCTGATTACCATAGATCAAATCAGACGGCCCCCACATTATTTCGCACTCCCCGAAAATTTGATTTTTGAAACTTCGAGGGGGGGGGTGGCGAAATAGGTGGTTTTGAACCCTTTCCCCTTTGCTACATGGCAGCCCCATATTTTATTGCACCCCTCAAGCACAAACCACCAAACCACTCCTGCACCATGCAATAAACCACTAAACCGCCCTGCTTCTGTGCGATAAACTTCCTATCCACCCCACGCTATGATAAACCACTAATTTACGCCCATGCCATTGCGATAAACCACCAAAATTACTTCACAGTGTGAAAAATCACAGAGTTTTCAAATATGAAATCCCGACAGCTTCATTCGTTTGCCCACCTCTGCGAATTTGCAAAAGAAAACCAAAAGCACCATTGTGAACAGAATAAAAAGGCCATTTCCAGCCAGAATTGAACTTCCGCACTCCAGATTTCTTTCCACGGACCTCCCTGTTCCATAAATCCATTGCTCGCCTCCTTGCAGACTTATGTTTTCATCAACAATTGTTTTATTTTGTAGGTATTTAGCAAGGCCAGGAGATTGGAAAAACAATTTTGATACTAGTTCCAAAACCTGTTTACTCCAGACTCTTAGAATATAAATTCAAATGTTGTACTCAGCAGAAGTCTCATGCAAAGAAAGAAAAACCCAGTTAAACCCGAAATGGAGCAGAAGGAGGAAATGTACACAGTGATGGTTAAAACAAAGATGAAAGCATCTGCATCAACAACAACTTAGTTTATTCAAAGTAACTCTACAAAACACATTATTATGCATAAAGTTAAACATGTATTTTTAGCAAAATCCACTTTTACTAAAAACACGGAAACATGAAAGAATTAGTGAGATTTACTGTAAAAGGTAAAAGAGAAGCCAAGTGAAAGAATGCACAGGTTAAAGAACAAACAAAGCATACGTATAAAGACAGATTGAAGATTAAAGACAGAGGAAGAAGAAAGCGTGAAGGACAAGCCAGCGTGAAAGATAAACAAACAGATAACATTAACAAGAGAAATAGGTACAACTTTCAGTTAGTTAGAAAGGTGTCACTACCTTTTTGCATCCAGATATTTTATTTCCCAGAATAAATCCTAAATCAGTTGGAGGATATTTTGTATTAAGTTTTGTATAAATAATTCATGAATTTGAAGTATTGAGTGTGGATTGCTGAATATTTCTATTGTTGAATTGATCTACTACCAGACGGTTGATTGTAACTTTTTCCAAGTTGACAGATAGGACAAGTAATGAAGGCATTATTTACAGGATTCATGTTTTGATCCACTTCAGTGAAGTATATTTCAATTGTCCATGTTATTTTCTTAAGTATTCCACTAACTTGCATGTTTTCTAAATTTGAATTGTATAACTGATATTTTATTACATAGTTTGTTTAATTACACTCTGTCTTGAACTGTTATCCATTTTTATGTTTTCTTCTGATATCTGGTTTAGAGGATTCTTAATTGCCCTCTGATCCTGATTGACCCCTTTATTATTTGGTTTGAGGAAAACTTAATTTCTCCTTGATCCCAATTGACCTCTTCATTATCCGGTTTGAGGAATCCTTAATTTCTCCTTGATCCCAATTGAAAATCACTTCACCATTCGGCCTTTAAGATCTGATTTTGTTCAGCTACCTTGCCCTGTAACACTATCTTTAGAACTTGTTTCTGTTCTCTTTTCTTGATATTTTGACTCTATAGCCCAATGGAAAATAGATAGGCACCTATCCATCTAAATCAGTAATTCCACCAACAAATAAAAATAAAACTAAATCAATCTTACATAACTAGCCTAAAATCAATTAAAACAACAAAGTTAAATCATTAAGAGAGAGCCCTCTCTGAGCATTAGGAAGGCTAGATCGTAATCTCCAAAAGTGGTTGAGAGTTACCTCAGTGATTCCTTTCTTTAGCCTTGAGAAATTGCGGAGTGATAACAGGTGGAATAGGTGGCTGGCCATCAATATACACCTGGATCACAATATTTGCATCCTACGCGAACGACCTAGTTGAGGAGGTTGTTATTCCACTTTGGCTTAATAAATTGTAACAATTAACAAAAAAATAAAATTTAAAAAGGGTACTCTAGGAAAAAGGGTTTACCAAGCAACTGTGAACTACAATATACCACCTTGGAGAACCAAGGATTTACATACGGGCATGGGATCTCCCTGAATTTTGTTTTTGATGTATTACAATATACAAGGTGGCTGACTCGGTTACCTAAGGTGAGGATAACAACCTAGTATGGACTTACAAAATATACCCAAAGGTATGTGGAAGCGCAGTCCATTTTAGTTCTATCTAATGTGTAACCATATAATGAGAGTGTTCCCATAAAATTTTCATGCATGGAGTGCCATTCGATATACCCTAAGGTATGTGGATAATGGTATACTACACTTACATGGAACGAGATATCACCCCCGGAATGCAATGCTAGAAAAAATTACAAATCCTATGTATATAAACGCTAGACCACGTATATAGCCTATACCTATAGATATTTGTGTTGATGTTTCAAATAATATTTCATATTGATTCAATAAATTTTAAAGTTTAACTTGAATTATGTTTCAATTTTCAAGGCTCACTATGAATTTCACTGGAATATCCTAAAGACTTAATCTAGCATGATAAAATGAATTTTATTTTTTTTTCAATGAAAATATATGTACTGGAGGGAAGAAAAAAAAGAGTAATGCAACAAACAAATTTTTTAAATCAATTTCCCTAATGCAACTCTTCCAATTTCCAATTTTACACACAAAACTCTAAATGTAATGAAAAATGCAAAACGATGAGATTTTTCTTTTCAATCCTCTTGATTTCAAAATGACATTAAAACTAAGATGCTTTCTGAATAAATAATAAGAGAAACCATATAGAGTGATGATTGTAATATCAATTCTCCCAAGCAATCAATGACCGAGAAAAATTTTGCCAATGACCAAATTGATAAGAAAAAAGAAAAATACAAACAAATTCTTATAAAAAACTATTAAAACCAAAACAAAAAAAAAGTGAAGTTTTTTCAGAGACCAAGAGACACTTAGAGACAGAAGGAAAAAAATTTGGAACAAAGAAGATCAGGGAGCAAGGAAAAGGAGGCATTCTTTTTCATATTAGAGATATCAACACAGGTGAAAAACAAGAACAGGTGATATGCAACGCAAGTGTAGAGAAGGAGTAGGTGCACTGGAGCACTCTGTTTCCAAGCCAGGGGGTGCACTGAAGCAAATCCAACCAAATTACGACATAAAAATTAAATCAAGCTCATAGAAGGGTTTTCCTATGGTCAATCAAGGTATGAGTGAGGAAATCAAGGTCGGTTCAAGAGGTGAATATGGCGCTAAGGTCAAGAAAACCACCACAAGGGAAGTGATCTAAATTATCTTAGCTACCAAAATTAACCAAGATATTTTACTTCTGTGATGTTAGAAGAATTTCATATGAAAGAGTATGAAAAGCCACATGTGCATTATTTTAAAAAGAGGAAACATAAAGGAAATAATCAAATCAAAGAACACACACAACTTGATAATGGATTTCATCCAGTGTGGACTACGTCTCTGGGTTCACTATCAAGAGTGGGGAGGCTGCTTCATTAGTTGTTGTAGGAATATGAAGAGTACATGATGCAATATTTTTCAATACAAGGAAGAACTCACTTAACTAGAGTCGCATGTCTCTCTTCGAGGAGATGTGTTACTCTAAGAATTCTCACTCGTGAAATAGCTCCTTCTGTATGAAAAAATAGTAATCTCTCACATAAATTGGCATACAAAGATTCTCTCACGGCGTGGCAGACATGGATCTCAAAATCAAAAGGGAAATCTCTAGGCAACATAGATAGAAAAGGGAAATCTCTAAGTCATTGGGTAATGGAGTCAAGTGGAAATTGTAACAAGTTTGTAAACAGATCAGGGGTATCAGAGGGAAAAACTAACTTGGCTGTTGGATCTACAAAGTCTTTCAGGTGAAATGAAATGAACATTAAAGGTTTAAAATGAAAAGTAGAGTTAAGGAAAATTAAGAATCCTTAATTATATGTAATTCTCAACAAAGGGACTTAAAACATTATTTGAACATGAAGAGGAATTCCATAGACAGGGCTAACCATAAATTCTAGAAAACACACTTCAGCAAATAATAATTCCAAGACAAAATTTTCAAATAAAATCTAGGAGTCGAGGAACGCTCTATTTCATCCAAAGATTTCGCTTTCAAGAATAAGAAAACATTCAAGATTCACAGATAACTACATTCATAGAAGAGGGAACTCCTAGACATCTTTGCTTACAGCTATAAGACCTTCAAAACAATTATTTGAGAAAGTACAAAGGGTATGATCAAAACAAACCTCTTTGGAAAACTTTGGACAATGGTACTTTGAAGGGAGATTTCAGAAACAGTTTTTAAGTAGCAGCAAGTAAGAAGGGAAAACTGTAAATCATTCTTAAGGCCAACTGTATTGAACTATTTAGGAATTAAACAAGCATAAGGGTTCTAGAGAGAAATTAAGAATTCTCTAGAATGCCTCAGCAAAAGAAAACATTAAGACAATGAAGAGTAAACAGAACTAAGGTGCTTTCAAAAGACATTTCTTAGTCTAAAATTTTTACTCTACTATAATAAGAAATGATGAAACATAATGGAAAATAGGAAAAACATTAACAATTTAGAATACTTCACCAACATCCAAGCTCATGGATCCAATGACATAGCTTTCTTCATCAACAAACAGGTTAAAACATCCACAGGTTCCAGGACATCAATTTTCTTTCAACTTCAACAGAGCTATGTATTAGTTCAAAAGAGTCATCAAATGCCCACTTTACAATGAGTTCCAATGCAGTATTTATACCACAAATGAGGAGGTGGAATTGATTTAGGGTTCAAAATGTTATTAACTACAGAGTAAATTCATTTCTAGCCTTGAAAACCATGCAAGGCATAAGGCAGAAATAGGTACAACTACTTCTCTATTTCAATAACTCTATCTTAACTTCTGGTAGAAAGATAGGAGAAAATATTGACTTTCATGGCTTATTCTTATCATTACAATAACTGTCCTGACATATTAAAATATCTTCTTAGTGTAATAACTGTCAATTCTCCCTTTGAGACAGAAGGTAGGCTGTAGGTGGAAACTAGATCTTTTGGAGAAATAACTGCCTCCTATTGATGTATTCAAGGCTGTTTTGGCCTAATATTTCCTCTGATTTCATCACTAAAACTGGCTTTTAGGCCTGATTTTACTTTCGCCTTCATAATATTTTATGTGTTCTTTATCTCCTTTGATGATTTCTTTGAACCTTTATTTGCTTATCTTTAGTCTCTGTGCTCCTTTAATTTTCATTGTTTGCTATATTTCTTGATGTATAGGTGTCCTTGGTTGCTGCACTGGAGGGTTTGAATGAATAGTTAATGCTCATGACACATTGCCTTAAAAATGCAATAAAACCTTTCTTATCCCTTTTCTGCATTGTTTTGAGGCTTCGAGGATCGTCATCCTCGGCTCTTTGTCACTTTACTTGACTGTGGGAGAGCTTGCACATTTGGCCGCCATTAAACCTGCAATTTGAAACACAAAACATTTATAAAATCCTGCGCTTTTCGATTTAACTGCTAACAGAGGCTCAGGGAGGGGTTATAGAGTGATGCGGAGGAAGGGGTTATTGCAGGGAAGGGTTTTGTGAACAAAACTAGGAAGAAACAGAGGAAATATTTGAATTTGGGCGCAAGTAGGGGCAAGGCGGTTTTGGGAGAAATCGATAGTGATTTTCGCGTGGCCAGAAGGTGGTAAGTGGTTTGGGACCGATCGAACACAATACGGTCTAGTGGCTGACGCATGTCCCCCTAAAACCGCCCATTTTGCGTTGAAAATGCTCGACGGGGAGGTTTTGTGGATACGGGCATGAAAATGAATGTGGGCCATTAGATCGTGAGGATCAATGGTGGAGAATGAAAGGAAACACGATGAAAAACCTTCACGTGGTCGGGTGGGACCGGCATGATGATATAGGAGATTGAGCGATGGACGTCGGATCTGGACGATCAACAGTTAGGATTCAATCACAGAAATGACTTGGTAGGGGATAGACGAGAGGGAGGATGGCGATGCAAAAGAGCACAAGCCGTCTGATCTAAGGAGAGTTAGATCAATGGTGGAGGAAGAGCGGTGGGACCCAGTGGATGATGTCAGCTCTTTTGTAGGGTAGCAGGATGTGTTGATCTGCGGGTGAACGGTTGGGTGATGCGAGGGCCATTGGATGATCGGAATCAATGGCGGAGATTTAAATTGGCAGAGATGAACACCAGTGGTGAAAGGAGTTGGGACATGGAAAAGAGTGAAGTGTGATGGAGCGCTGGCCATTGGATCCATGGGATGATCCAACGGCTGAGATCTGGAGTGCATGGGAATGGAGATAGGAAAGTGAAAAGGCCCCGATGGCCGTTAGATCTTCCAGATCAATTGTTAAGAATGTATCGGGGGCACAATCGTTAAGGTGAAGGGTTTTGTAAAGGAAAGGGAAAAAGTTCTTATGGAGGGAGAAGTGATCAGGGGTGGAAATGATGAAGGGCCAAGGGCTTTAGTGTTCAGTTATGGGGATTGGGTCATATGAGAAGCAGGGGTGGAGGGTCTCGGGGGATCTCATCGGCGGGGAAAAAAGAATGGGACGCGAAAACTTGGAAATTGCGAAGCGCTGATGAGAGATGGGCGATGGGGAAGAGCGCAAACCGTCTGATCTGGGGGAGAATGAACGGTCCAGATCGAATCGGGATTTCGCATTGGCGGCGAACACCTTTAACAGGGAAAAAGGTCGCAGGGACCGATGAAAAGCCAAAATGCCGATGGGCCGATGATGCGATGGACGTTGGATTTGAAGGATCGATGGTCAGGATTTCATCACGAAGGGTGATCATCGGCGGAGAGGGGAAGGGCGAAGCCGATGCGATGTGTGATGGCTAATGATAGAGAGATGCGATGGCCGTTGGATCCGGGAAATGGACGATGTAGATCTCATCGGTGGATCGGCCATCGGAAGAAAAAGGAAAAGGGAAGCGGAACTTAGAAAGTGCAATGCACCAATCACCGATGGGCTTAGCGCTCGATCGCAGTGGTGAGTCGTATGGAGGAAAAGGGGTTAGGGCCTAAGCCGAAAAGCGCTTAAGGCCTTCTTTAAATAAAAGGTCAGAAAATAGGCCTAAAAAATGGGTTTTTGAGCCTTTTTGAGGTTTCGATAGGATAAAAAAGGTGATTTTAAACCAAATAAAAGGGACTTATAAGGTTTAAAAGGGGATTTTTAGGAAGTGAAAGAATAATTGAGGGGAAATGAGGGGAAAATGGGGGAAAATAGGCTAAAATAGGCTTCTTTTTGAAACAGAGGGGTGATATTTTTAGAAGGCATAGATGAATTTTTTTTAGTGAACTGATAGACTTAGGATAATGAAGGCTGTGATATTTCTAGAACTCACAATGTTTCTGCAAATTTTATTTCTAGAAATCTGATATTTTCAACTTAGTCATCTTTGTATAAGATCAAAATTATTGATGACTAACAGTGGCTCCACTTGGGGAGGACATCTGTCTTTCTAGGTGTCCAGAACCTCAGATTATCAATCTGTTGGCTTTTAGCAGACCAGTGCCTTATCCATTGGGCAAAATTTCTTTGTTCCTTTGCTGATCTTTCTTTTGAAAAAGACAACTTTTTGACAATCTGCAATATATATTCCTTTCACATAACATCTCTACCTACCCAATCCTACTTGTCCTAGCATTTTTTCTTCTTTTGAGTGCATTTGAGCTAGAAAACTCCTTTGACATTTTATTCTTTTATTGAAAGTTGGAAACTAATTTAAATCTACCCTTATTTCTTCCAAGGGTCTAGATTAAACTGTTGAACTCTTTATTTCTCTACCTAACTATCTATCTATCAAGATTAGGTTGTTTGACAGATTTTATTCTCTATATTCTAAAAAAAAAATTTAAATACAGACAAACCAGGATTAAACTATCTTATTTTTTGTAAGACTATGGCATAAAAACAAGCTGCACATAGACTGAAATTTACAGAAAATTAAAGCAAAACTGTGAAGGATTAAGATCTGAAAATAAAAGACATCCTTCTTTCTTCTTGGCTCAAGTTTTGATCTATTTAGAGCCATCTTTTTCTTTATTTTTATTCTCTGGTTCAAATTTTGAGCATGTTTGAAACATTTTTTCTTCTATCCTAATCTATTAGACTGATAAGCCAAGATTAAATAGTTTGGAAAATCTCTTTCACTAACCTATCAACAGTAAATTGAAATTTATCTAGCCATGATTAGGTGTATGACCAAATAACAATGTTTTTAAAGTAGTGGCATTTAGGCTTGCACACTTTTAGATTTTTCTCTTTTTTGGTATGGGGCTATACCTTTCTTCTTTTCATCTGCCCTCTTTTCTCTTTTCTATTATTTTTTGTATTTTTTCATTTTTCTCATGCAATGATATGTACAATGGATGAAAAAGTTTGAAGCTAAGACTCTTGACGGAAGTAGTGCTTGAGCATCCTGCCATTGACAGGACTTCCAAAAATATTTTCTCCATTCAACTCTTGCAGAAAGAATGCATTATGACCCCTTATAGAATGAATGATGTAGGGCCCTTTCCACAAATTCTCGAACTTACCATGTTTTCCCTTTTCTTCCCTTCTAGAATCCCACTTTAGAACTATATTTCCAACTTGGAAATCATTTTCTTTAGTCCGTTTGTCAAATAATTTATTGATGTCTTCATGGACTGTTTTTTTTCTCTTATATACTTCCTCTCTGGACTGCTGTAAATGAATGGTCTGCTTTATCCTTCTTTGCATATCATTTTCCTTAGATTGTACTTCTTGAAGGAGTTTCATGACTGGAACTCCTAGAGAGGTTGGGAAGATTACATCCATGCCATAATCTAGCTGATAGGGGGAAATATTTATTGACTTTTTGGTGGTTAATCTATCGGCCATGGTTTCTGATTCTGCTCCAACATTTTTTTGATATTATTGAAAAGGCTTTTTTTGGAAGATTCAGCTAATCCATTTCCTTTAGGATAGTAGGTAGTGGAATGACCCAAGGTGATATGGTATTTATGGCAGAAGTCAACCATTCTTTTAGACTTGAAAGCAGCAGCATTATCTGTGATAATTTTTCTAGGACAAACAAATCTGGATAGTATGTTGGTTTCAAGGAACTTGATAATTACAGAGTCAGTAGCATTCCTAGAAGGTATGGCTTCTATCCATTTGGTAAAATAATCAGTGGCAGTGAGGATCCACTTATGTTGGCCTGAAGAAGATGGGTGGATTTCCCCAATGAAGTCCAAGTCCCATTATTGGAAGGGAGCCTCAACACTGATGGGATGTAAAGGTAAGGGAAGGAGTTTTATTTTGCCATAAAAAATTTGACACGTATGGCAAGACATGACAAGTTTCTGAGTGTCTAGGAAAAGGGTGGGCCAATAATAACCAGATCTAAGGATTTTATTTGTTGTAGTCTTCCATTAAATATGTCCTCCACATTCTCCCTCATGCAATTCATCCATGATTTTTCCTGCATCAATCTCAGGCAAACATTTAAGCAGTATTCTAACAACATTATTCCAATATAAAACCCCATATAATATGCAATAATTTAAAGCCTTCTATTTTAAAAATATAGCTTTAGTTTTAGACAGAGAGGGAGGGGTATTGAGATAAAGTAGCACATATATGATATCAACATACCAAGGTGAATTCACAAAAGTTTCTTCAATAAATGGAGCTGTGAATTCTCTTGTTTCTTCCAAAACATCAACCATATTCATATCTAGTTCTTGAAAGTTTGACTCAGCCATGAGTTTTGCTAATCCCTACCCTTTGATTAGTTTGGTGGGCCTGATTTCTAAGTCATATTCTAAAATAACAACAATCCATTTTCCTGTTGGGTATACGACCAAAGTCCCACATTGACTAGAAGTGGGGAGGATCATGGTAATATAAGGATGGAAAAATATCTCCATTGGTATGAGGCCTTTTGGGGTAAAGCCCATAAGTAAAGCCATGAGGGCTTAGGCCCAAAGTGGACAATATCATACCATTGTGGAGATATGCGGTGTCCAGAATCCTAACAAGTGGTATCGGAGCCATGCCCCGAAGTTAGCGAAGTGGATGAATCCTCGAATGTCGAACGAAGGTGGTGGGCCCCGATAATATCACGATGGGATCCATGGATGAGCTCGATTAGACAGGCGGTATGCTCCAGATTCTTCATGGACGTGTCCTGGTCCCAACACAGTGAAGAGGAGTTGACCTGGGATAGAGCAAGCTCTCGAGGCAGGTGGTGCTCCATGTAAGGCGTGTGCTTCCAACGCATTGGAGCGGAGAATCCTGGTTGGTAGAGAGTGGACGGATGGATAATCGTTTGAGGGGAGGCTCGATGGTCCTTTGTTCGAGGGGAGGATTGTTGGGTATACGACCAAAGTCCCACATTGACTAGAAGTGGGGAGGATCATGGGTACATAAGGATGGACAAATATCTCCATTGGTATGAGGCCTTTTGGGGTAAAGCCCATAAGCAAAGCCATGAGGGCTTAGGCCCAAAGTGGACAATATCATACCATTGTGGAGATATGCGGTGTCCAGAATCCTAACATTTCCATGTTTACCATCAGGGCCTTGACTTAGAATATCCTTGAAAACTGTGTGTGGGACAAAAGCAATGATGTGAGAATGAAAAATGTAAACTATAAAGGCTTTCAATGCTTTTACCAAGGCTAAGGCTTATTTCTCCATGATGTTATACTTGAGTGGAGCATCTCTCAATGCCCTACTAAAAAAGGATATTGGTTGTTCTTTCCCCATAGTGTTCTTTTGTAGTAATACTGTAGCTATTGTATGTTCAGATGCAAAAGAAAATATGTAGAAATCTTTGGTGAAATTAGGACTAATGAGAACCAGTGTTTGAGTAAGAGCTTGTTTCACTAGTTCAAATGACTGTTTAGCTTGTGTTTTCCATTTAACACCTATCTCTTTCTTTAGCATGTTTGTGATATTTCTCAATAGCTCAGCAAGGTTGGGGATGAACCTCCTTAAAAATTTTATCTTCCCAATGAAAGATTGTAATTCTTTGAGGTTTCTAGGATGGCTAATATTCAATATGCCATCAATCCTTTTAGGGTCTACTTTGATTCCCTCTTCAGAAATTATGTGGCCAAGAAGCTTTCCTTCTTGGAGACCAAAGAGTGTCTTTTTGGGATTCAAAGATAAGCCATATTTCCTACATTTCTCAAAAACTTCCTTTAAATGAATCAAATGTTCTTCATCAGTTTTGGAGAAAACAATAATGTCATCAAGGTATATGATTATAAAATAGCCTATGTCTTCTAAGAAGGCTATATCCATGGCCCTTTGGAAGGTGGCCCCTGCATTCTCTAAACCAAATGGCATTTTTACATAAATGAATGTACCCCAAGGCATAGTAAAATCAGTTTTATGTTGATCACTTGGGAGTACTAATACCTTATTGTAACCTGAGAACCCATCCAATAGTGAAATTATTCTAGACCCAACCACTCTTTGTAGTATATGATCCATTTTTGGCAAGGGATAGTTATCTTTAAGGGAGGCTCTATTTAGATTTCTGAAATCAATGCAGAGCCTGATTTCCCCATTTTTTTTCCTAACAGATACTAAGCTGGAAACCCATTGTGAATATCTAAGGGGAGCTATGATCCCAGCATCATACATTTTCTTGATTTCTTTCTTGACTAAAGGAAATAAAACAGGGTTTATCCTTTTGAGTTTTTGTTTGAAAGGTTTCTAATTTTCCTTAAGAGGAATTTTGTGTTTAATGATACTAGTATCATATGATTTTAAATCCTTGTATCCCCATGCAAACACATCTCCAAATTATTTGAAAAGTTCTATGTATTGCAGCTTGATATAGGTTGGGAGAGTGCTAGATAACTTGATCATTTTGGGTTCTGCTAGGCTACCTATGTTATGTTCTTCTACATTTTTTTCTATAGGCTCCATTCTTGGTTCTTTGGCCACATCATTGAAATAAAAAAGGTGCTCTAATGGTGTAAGGCCCCTTAGAATTGTATCATTTTTACATTGTAAAAATTTTAGGTCCTTTTGGTCTGTATTGTCAACTATTTTTTCCTTAAAAAGATGTTTGAATTGATTTATATTAGCAGAAAATGGCAACTCTGTTTCAGGGATTTGTTCTTGGTTTAAACAACTTTCTTCAGGATTGATGTTTGGTGTTGGTATAGCAAAATGATTCCTTGATTGTAGGAAATCATCTATGTGTTTTTCATCTTCAAACACTTGCCAATAGTCTTCATTTTCAGGTACTGCAGGTCTATTTTTTATCTTTATATTAAATTGTTCATTTATCTGTGGTATTTGGCAATTACTAGTAGCAAAGGCAAGTTCATTTTCTAGATGATTTTGACCTCTTGGGATGAAAATGAGTTCATATTTTTCAAAGGTCTTCAGGAGATCTAGGGCAGCATTTTGATATTCTCTGAGTCTTGGGTTCTTAGTTGAATATTTCCCTTTAATTTGTCTAATTATTAGCTCGGAATCTTCTTGGACTGATATTTTCTTGGCTTCTAAATCTTTGAGCAAATGTAGGCCAAGGAGGAGGGCTTCATATTCAACAATGTTGTTTGTGCATGGAAAATCTAGTTTATAGGAATATTCTAGGTTTGTATTGTGTATCCACACACCTTCCCCTACACTTTTTCTGCTACAAGAGTCGTCAAAGTTGATTCTCCAAGGTGTTTCTATCTCATTTTCATTTTTTTTTTATTGCTGAAGGCTGTTGAAGTTTGGGTTGTTTTGTATTTGAATGGAGGACAGATCTAACTATTCTAGTGGATTGACTTCTTATTTGTTTCCTTTTTCCTGTTGAATAATTTCATCTTCATTAAATAAGATAAAGGAATCTAAGTTTGAATGTATGGAATACATAGGATTTTTATTTGGCATATCTATGTTGCTCACCATGTATTTCATAAGAGACCCTCTGTATAATCTTCTAGTTTGGCTAAACACTGGGATGGTGGCATAGGACATGTCCATTTGAAGGCTCCCCTGAAGTTTGGCTCCCCATGATCTAGATAAAAGCATGCCATACTTAGGGGGAATGTCAGCTACCACCATGTCCATGACTAGACCTTTAGCAGGAATTTGTGCCAAATTAATAGATAAATATTTGATTAGGCCAAAGCATTTGACCCTGCTTGAATCAGAGGAATACATGTCTTTATATGGTTTAGTAATTTCCAAGCCTAAGCTTTCCATTACTACTTTGGGCATAAGGTTATGTGAAGCTCCAGAGTATAACATGGCATTGTGTAAGATCTTATCATGTATATTCAGGCTGACACAGAAGGGAGGGACAACCCCTTCTTGGTATTTTCCTTCAACTTCAGGACCAAATAATAATTCTAGTTTATCATCTATCAATTTTAAAGTATTAGTGTCACTGCCTATATTCAAAGCTTTCAAAAATTCATTTTTATATACATCCTGAGTTACTAGTTCAGCTAAGGGTATGGTGATTTTGATCTTGGCAATTTCCCCTTCAAGGCTGAAAGGAACTATTGTTCTTGACATATTTACATCTTTTTTGTCATATACAACTCTTTCAGCAATTCTGATTTGTTGAACTTTATTTGGACTGTTATTTGGGACAGATTTGTTAGGGCCACTAGCAGAAGTACTAGGGAAACTTTTTTCAACACTTTGCTGTCTGTTTTTGTCTTTATTTAGATTAGTTTTCTTATCCATAGTGTTGGTGTTACTGGCTGTCTTCTTAGGCTGATTTTCTGAAGTTTTCCTAATAACAGTACTAGTGTTTTTGTCATTGGAAATCTCTGGGCTCCCTTTGCTTCTAAGATTATTTTGTTTGTGTACCTCCATGATTTCATTTTCAAACCCTAATCTGTAATATTTAGAATCTTCATGGTTGTTTTCAATTTGTTATGAGGAGAAGAATCCTTATTCTTCTTCAGTGAGAAAAACATCTGTCACACTGTCAGATCCTATCAGGTTTACATGATTTTCTTCCAACCTTTCAGTTTCCCTTTCTTCTTCTTGATCAACATAGTTTTGTTGAAAAGGAGGCCTAATCTATTGGTCATTATCTCTTCGCCTATCTTGATTAGGGTCTCTTCTGAGATTTGGGTTTATATTTCTGTTTCGGGGGTTGTTTTGGATTTCTCTAGGAGGCACTCTATCATTCAGATTTATCTTTTCAAGCGTCCTCTCCATTACCTTTACTATTTTGTCAATTTTGGCCTCGGATGATGAGGTTGATGTCATTGTTTCATCCTTGTATGTAACTCTTTTTTTTGCTTTCAACCTAGCTCTTCTCAATCATATTTTCTTCTACACCTAAGGCTGCCCTCTGCATATCTTCTAAAGTTGAGGGATCTCTTTCTCTTAGCTAGTAGGCCATTTCAGGATAAAATCCCTCTGGAAATTTAGCCAAGGCTAGGCCTAGTGGAGGTTTCATGTCTGGGGGAAGTGCATTATAAACACTATTGAATCTAGTGCAATAATCTTGGACACTTTCCCCAATGTTTCTTTTGAGGTTGGTATATTCTGAAAGAATTTGGAGAGGGTTCTTCCTAATTTCCCATTTGTTTATGAATGTTTGATATAAAGATGGGAGATCATTTATGCTATGAGGAGTTAAGCCTTTAAACCATTTTTTGGCTTCTCCTCCTAAACTTTGAGCAAAAATTCTCATCTTAATGGTCTCTTCTTCTATTTCCATATAATTGAAAGCATCATTCATTTTATCTACATGCTTTTGGGCAGTAGTAGGTTCATTTGCAGTGAAATGGGGAATTTTGGATTGGTAATCATTGGGTAAGGGAACCAGAGGTTGTGGTAGCACTAGTGGAGCATACCATGCTGCCATGATAGGAAATAATGGGGGATTTACAAGAGGTGGATTAACAAGAGGAAAATTGGGCTGGAATGGGGTTTTTTGAACATTGGATGTGTGGATAGGAGTGGAAGAAACACTTGGGCCAACAAAATGATGATGATTAGATCTGTTATGGAAAGAGCTAAAATGATGGAGAAACTGAGAGTTAGGTGGAGTAGAAGGTGAAGCTTCTCTGCTAAAGCTCTGTTGCAAATCTGTGGTTTCAAAGTCAGCTTGGTTTAAATTACTTTGAGATTTATTTCTGAATAGGTTCTTTGTGTGAGGTAAGTCAAAGTGAGGATCTTTTAAGACTGTAAGATTTTCAGGGACAAATCTTGTTCTTGGGATAGTCCTATCAGTATTTGGTTTTCCAGATCTATAAGTTTGCCACAAAATCCTCTCTGGATTGTCAACTATGGTAGGAGGGTTAGGATCTGGATGGGATCTAGTATTGACCCTATGTGAAGCCAGATTTTAGTTTCCAAAATTTAGAGAGGTTGAGGTTTTTTAGGACTATTTTTCAAAAAAATTCCTCTCACTGTGATCTCTATAATAGGGAACTATGTTTCTAAAATTTCTCAAGGCTGGTTAACACAATCCTAAGGAAATACGGAGATATAGAGAAGTAATAGGCCTATTGGGGCTAGTGGAGTCGCCAGGTGGAAATTTTTAGCTTTTCTGAAGGTAAAATGTTTTATGGTCCATCACCAATGATTTATTTAAAACCAATCTGAAATGTTTTGGGTTTTTCTGATTTTTTATGTGGTTCTATGGTTGTGAGAGTGTCCTATACCTGATTCAACACTTAGCTAAGGTGATGAAACAAACAAAGTATACTCTATGGCTTATTAGATGATTTATTCAAGGTTTGATAAGGGTCTCTTAGAATCCTAAGGGTTACTTAGATTGCCACCGATTCAGACATATCTTATCATGATTACCATTATGCTGGTAGTGCTTGAAGAGGCTATAGTTCACTTGAATGAATATTGAGTGTTTTGTTTAGGGACTTTTACTCAAAAATGTCCCACTGTGATAGCCAAAATGTTGGGGTCCTGTGATTTGGCTGATTGGAAAACCATATGACAAGGCAACATCAAAACCAGTCTTTAGAGCTCTAGGACCTAACCTTCTTAGTCTCAGAGAGGGATCTCTCAAATGTTTGCAAAGATATGACTTGTTTGCTTATAAAAGGTTGATTTTAGGCTAGTTATTAAGCATGAGTTTGTTTTATTCTTTGGTGGGACATGATGATCTAGGCATCATAGATAGAAAAGGGAAATATCTAAGTCATTGGGCAATGGAGTCAAGTGGAAATTGTAACAAGTTTGTAAATAGATCAGGGGTATCAGAGGGAAAATCTTACTTGGCTATTGGATCTACAAAGTCTTTCAGGTGAAATGAAATGAACATTAAAGGTTTAGAATGACAAGTAGAATTAAGGGCAATTAAGAATCCTTAATTATATGTACTTCTCAACAAAGGGACTTAAAACATTATTTGAACATGAAGAGGCATTCCATAGACAGGGCTAACCATAAATTCTAGAAAACACACTTCAGCAAATAACAATTCCAAGACAAAATTTTCAAATAAAGTCTAGGAGTTGAGGAACGCTCTATTTCATCCAAAGATTTCACTTTCAGGGATAGGAAAACATTCAAGATTCACAAATAATTGCATTCATAGAAGAGGGAACTCCTAGACATCTTTGATTACAGCTATAAAGACCTTCAAAACAATTATTTGAGCAAGTACAAAGGGTATGATCAAAACAGACCTCTTTGTTGAGCTTTGGACAATGGTACTTTGAAGGGAGACTTCAGAAACAGTTTTTAAGTAGCAGCAAGTAAGCAGGGAAAACCATAAATCATTCTTGATGCCAACTGTATTGAACTATTTAGGAACTAAACAAGCATAATGGTTCTAGAGAGAAATTAAGAATTATCTAGAATGCCTCAGCAGAAGAAAGCATTAAGACAGTGAAGAGTAAACAGAATGAAGGTGCTTTCAAAAGACATTTCTTAGTCTAAAATTTTTACTCTATTGTAATAATAAATGATGAAACAAAATGGAAAATAGGAAAAAAATTAACAATTTATAATACTTCACCAACAAGCCAAGATTAGGGATCCAATGACAGAGCTTTCTTCATCAAAAAATAGGTTAAAACATCCACATGTTCCAGGACATCAATTTTCTTTCAACTTTAGCAGAGCTATGGATTACTTCAAAAGAGTCATCAAATGCCCACTTTACAATGAGTTCTGATGCAGTATTTATACTGCAAATGAGGAGGTGGAATTGATTTAGGGTTCAAAATTTTATTAACTATAGAGTAAATGCATTTCTAGCCTTGAAAACCATGCAAGGCATAAGGCAGAAATAGGTACAACTACTTCTCTGTTTCATTAACTCTATCTTAACTTTTGACAGAAAGATAGGAGAAAAGATTGACTTTCATGGCTTATTCTTATCTTTATAATAATTTTCCTGACATATTGAAATATCTTCTTAGTGTAGTAACTGTCAATTTTCCCTTTGAGACAGAAGGTAGGCTGTAGGTGGCAACTAGATCTTTTGGAGAAATAACTGCCTCTTGTTGATGTATTCGAGGCTATTTTGGCCTAATCTTTCCTTTGATTTCATCGCTAAAACTAGATTTTAGTCCTGATTTTACTTTTGCCTTCATAATCTTTTATGTGTTCTCTATCAACTTTGATGATTGCTTCGAACCTTTATTTGCTTATCTTTAGTCTATGTGCTCCTTTAATTTTCATTGTTTGTTGTATTTCTTGATGTACAGGTGTCCTTGGTTGCTGCGCTGAAGGGTTTGAATGAATAGTCAATTCTCATGACACATTGCCTTAAACATGGAATAAAACCTTTCTTATCCCTTTTCTGCATTGTTTTGAGCCTTTGAGGATCGTCATCCTCGGCTCTTTGTCACTTTACTTGACTGTGGGAGAGCCTGCACATTTGGCTGCCATTAAACCTCCAATTTGAAACATAAAACATTTATAAAAACCTGCGCTTGTGGGTTTGTCTGCTAACAGAGGTTCGGGGAGGGGTTATAGAGAAATGCAGAGGAAGGGGTTATTGCAAGGAAGGGTTTTGTGAACAAAACCAGGAAGAAACAAAGGAAATATTTGAATTTGGGTGCGAGTAGGGGCAAGGTGATTTTGGGTGAAATTGGCAGTGGTTTTCATGTGGCCAAAAGGTGGTAAGTGGTTTGGGACCGATCAAACGTGATACGGTCTAGTGGCTGACGCGTGTCTCCCTAAAACCGCCCATTTCGCGTTGAAAATGCTTGATGAGGAGGTTTGGTGGATACGGGCACAAAAATGAATGTGGGTTGTTGGATCGTGAGGATCAACGGTGGAGAATGAAAGGAAACATGATGAAAAACCTTCACGCGGTCGGGTGGGACTGGCATGATGATATAGGAGATTGAGCGATGGCCGTCGGATCTAAACGATCAACGATTAGGATTCAATCATGGAAATGAGTTGGTAGGGGATAGACGGGAGGGAGGATGGCGATGCGAAAGAGCACAAGCCGTCCGATCTAAGGAGAGTTAGATCAATGGTGGAGGCAGAGCGATGGGACCCAGCGGATGATGTCAGCTCTTTTGTCGGGTAGCGGGATGTGTTAATCTGTGGGCAAACGGTTGGGTGATGCGAAGGCCGTTGGATGGTCGGAATCAACGGTAAAGATTTAAATCGGCAAAGACAAACACTGGTGGTGAAAGGAGTTGGGACGTAGAAAAGAGCGAAGTGCAATGGAGCGCTCGCCGTTGGATCCATGGGATGATCCAACGACTGAGATCTGGAGTGCGGGGGAATGGAGAGAGGAAAGGGAAAAGGCCCTGATGGCTGTTATATCTTCCAAATCAATGGTTAAGAATGTATTAGGGGCACAATCGTCAGGGTGAAGGGTTTTATAAAGGAAAGGGGTTTTTAAAAGGAAAGGGAAAAAGGTCTTGCGGAGGGATAAGTGATCAGGGGCAGAAATGACAAAGGGCCAAGGGCTTTAGCATTCGGTTATGGGGCTTGGCTCATATGAGAAGTAGGGGCGGAGGGTCTCAGGGAATCACATCGGTGGGGAAAAAAGAATGGGACGCAAAAACTTGGAAACTACGAAGCACCGATAAGCGATGGGCGATGGGGAAGAGCACATACCCTTTGATCTGGGGGAGAATGAATGGTCCAGATCGAATCGGGATTTCGCATCGGCAGCAAACACCTTTAACAGGGAAAAAGGTCGCGAGGATAGGCAAAAATCCAAAATGCCGATGAATCAATGATGCGATGGCCGTCATATCTGAAGGATCGACAGTCAGGGTTTCATCGTGGGGGGTGATGATCAGTGGAGAGGGGAAGGGAAAATACGATGCGATGTGCAATGGCTGATGATAGATAGATACGATGGCCGTCAGATCTGGGAAATGGATGATCCAGATCTCATTGATGGATCGATCATCAGAAGAAAAAGGAAAAGGGAAGCGGAACTTGGAAAGTGCGATGTGCCGATCACCGATGGGCTTAGTGCTCAGTTGCAGTGGTGAGTCGTATGGAGGAAAAGGGGTTAGGGCCTAAGCCAAAAAGCGCTTAAGGCCTTCTTTAAATAAAAGGTCAGAAAATAGGCCTAAAAAGTGGGTTTTCAAGCCATTTTGAGGTTCCGATAGGATAAAAAAGGTGATTTTAAACCAAACAAAGGGGACTTATAAGGTTTAAAAGGGGATCTTGAGGAAGTGAAATAATAATTGAGGGGAAATGAGGGAAAAATGGGGGAAAATAGGCTAAAACAGGCTTCTTTTTGAAGCAGAGGGGTGATCTTTTTAGAAGGCATCGATGAAGTTTTTTTTAGGGAACTGATAGAATTAGGATAATGAAGGCTATGAGATTTCTAGAACTCACAATGTTTCTAAAAATTTTGTTTCTAGAAATATGATATTTTCAACTTAGTCATCTTTGTATAAGATCAAAATTATTGATGACTAACAACACCATGCGAAGGCCACTTGAGCCTAATTTGAGGTGCCATGTGGCACCATGTGATTGGGCCATGTGGCAAGCTCTCATTAGTCAACATCATATGCCACTTACTTTCCATGTGTCACCTTGTGGTGTTGCCACATCACCTACTTGTGGGTCCACTTGGTTTGTTGTTTGGGCTACCAAATTAGCTTTGTGGGTCCCACTATGCATGCTAATTTTTTTTCCATGCATCATCTGTATGGCCTTCCACATGGAAGATTGTTGACTTTGACTTTTAATTTTGTTATTGTTTGTTACAAACTTCAAATTGTAATAACTTTCTCATACAAAATCGAATTGAGATTCGTTTACACTGTTGTAAATCTTGTGGCAAGATATTCAATCTGATATTGTTTTTGCTACAATCTAAGGAATTGTATTTTTGAGCCTTTCTAGAGCCACCTCTTATTTCTGAGCCTTTCTAGAGTTTCCTACGTCATTCCTCCCTAATGAGGAGCTTTTGGTCCTCAAAAAGCATAAACACTATCTAAAATCTGTTGTACTCCCTCATTTGCACAATAAGCGCCCTAACATACCACACTTCCTTCTCCTTCAGCTTTGTACTTTGGAGCCATAAGTGATGAACCAAAACCTGCATCATATGGAAACCTATAGTACATATTGCAAAATACATGTTCAATATAATAACCTATCATGACCCACACAAACCCCGTACTTTCCAAGAATTTATAACACTCTTAGGTCAAGTTTACATCAAAATCATAACGGAAACCAATACCCCAACTATCAACAAAATTCCGAAAACATCATCATGTTGCTTTCATAAGTGATGGAAAGAACTTCATCACTTTTACAATCGTTTCGAAAAATGTGATTTACAAAAATGCAACCGTGATCAACTACTTATAAAGCCCCATTTCTTACCTAACTAGGTTAATGGGTCTTATTCCTGTAATTGTTTCCCTCGTTGATCAACTTCATTGATTGGTCCTTTTTCCTTCACGAGTTATTTTTTTTCCTCCTTTGGTCACTGGTATAGATGGATTTCCCAACATGTAGCTCTCTGATTTCCATTCTTGTTACAACGACTACAAAAATTATTCTTGCTCCACACTTGCTCAACCTTCTTCCTTCCTTGATGTGGAGAAGACCTTTCATGTCTTATATTTTCGTTGATGTCATTCTCTTACAACACTTGAAAACAACATGTTTATACAAGCCATAGAAACTACATGGTTTTCTATGCCATGATTTTTTCTCATCATTAAAAAATTGCTTGAAATCAAAACGAACTTTAGTATACTGAGGATTTTTATACCTTACTTTAGCTCTCTCTTTGGAATGCTCACTTCCATTTGGAAATGACCTACAATCATGATCACTAGAGGATTATGATGTGATATCAGCATCCTTCATTATATTGAACTTGTTTCCTAAATATTCTCCTGTCTCTTCCTTTATGAAATATCCCAATCCTGCATGCCATGGTAATTTCACCACTTGGATGGGATTCACAATGCCTTACCCATTAGATCCCAAGCCATTTCCTTTATATCCATCTTCTTCATTAATCTTGAACTGATGCCTGTACTGTGCTTTTAAAAATAACCCAAATCATCATCATCATGTGAAAATGAAATTGAATAACCATCAACATTGTTTACCTATGAAGCAGGTGATGATGGCTTCGCAAAGCCCTTGTTTCCCTTCAACCTTTCCAAGGCCTCTTCCATGGATTGTAACTGAAGCTGCAATCTCTACTTCTCCTCACCTGCTTCTTGCAGAAGTCTCCTCAATTCTATATTATATGCTTGAAAGATTTCATTTATCTCTTAATTTGAATGATGAGAAGAAAATAAAGAATAAGTATATTCACTCGAAGATGGAGATGGAGAATCGTCTTTTGATTTCTCTTTCTCCTAATCCTATTTTCCACTTTCTCCTCATAATTTTCATACATTATATCTACCATGCTTTCCATATTGTATAATTTCTCATAGAGATCTCTATTATCCTCCACTTTATTTTCTTGTTTCACATTCAATATCTGGTTATCATTCACACTTGCAATTCACATTAGCAAGAAGATCGATCTGATACCAAAATTGATCCAAATTCTCTCGGCTACCAGAATTAACCAAGATCCTTTACTTATGTGATGTTAGCATAATTTCATATGAAAAAGTATGAAAAAATACATGTGCATGCTTTAAAGAAGAGGAAACATAAATGCAACAATCAAATCAAAGAACACACACAACTTGATAACTAAGTTTGTCCAATGTGGACTACGTCTCGGGGCCTGGTGTCAAGAGTGGGGATGTCGCTTCATTAGTTGTTGTAGGAATATTATGAGTACATGATGCAATATTTGTCAATACAAGGAAGAAATCCCTTAACTAGAGTGGCATGTCTCTCTCCCACGAGATGTTCTTCTATAAGAACTCTCACTCATGAAATCTCTCCTTTAGTATGACAAAATAGCAATCTCTCACATAAGTTGGCATACACAGATCCTCTCACAATGTGGAATAAATGGATCTCAAAATAAAAAAAGCATCTCAATAAAATAAAATAAGTATATGGAAATAATGCACCTTATACCTCCAAGTATGGGGACGTCTTGAAAATCGGCTACTTGAATAAAGGAACCTCTCAGTCCATCGTGTTCCTTGTGAAAATATGTGAAATGTGACTGTAAACTCGACCATCTTCTAACTCGATAAAATCTGGGCTCCCCAAGAATCTCAAAAATTCCTCACAAAATTATCTTCTTGGACATGGGAAAAACTTATGTTGCTCATATGAAGAAATGGACTACATCGTTAGGATCCTAGTGAAAATATGGTTCATTTGAGTATAAAATTGACATAGTTCTAACACTTTCAAAGTTATGGCCCCAGGGATATTAAAGATTCCTCAAAGATTTTTCATATAGAATATTCTTTGAAATATTCCCTAACATATGCTCTAACAATATTCCTTGAATCTTCTTGAGATTCATGGATTCATTACTCTGCTTGCATGCTCATCTCTCATGTATTCTCCATGGTTCCCTTTGAACCATTTGAATGGCATTTTATAACAAAGTGTGAAGGTGAATAAGAAAAAGTGTGCGGTTGCCACAATGGTTGGCATACTCATATTAAGTTAATTGCTGTTGCAGAGGTTTTGGGTTCAAAACCATGGACTCCTAATTTTTATTTAATATGTTTTTAAAGCCCAATTTTGGTTTTAAAATAGTTTTCAAACCATATAATATATGGAAATTGTATGTCCATCTTGGAACGACTCCCAAAACCATGAGAATAAGGAAAAAAAGGCGGTTGTGCCATGGCAAGGCAACTTGGGCCTAATTTTAGATGCCATGTGGCACCATGTGATTGGGACATGTGACAGGCTCTCATTGTTCCACATCATATGCCACCTACATGCCATGTTTCAACTTGTGGTATTGCCACATCACCCACTTGTGAGTCCATCTAGTTTGCTGACTGGGCTGCTAAATTAGCTTTGTGAGTCCCACTATGCTTGCTAACTTTGCTGCCACATGTCATCTATATGGCCTTCCACATGGAAAAATGTTGACTTTGACTTTGAATTTTGTTGTTGTTTGGTACAAACTTCAAATTGTAATAACTTTCTCATACAGAGTCAGATTGAGGTGTCCTTTTCACCGTTGAAAACATTGTGACGAGATACTTGATCTGATATTATTTTTGTTGCAATACAAGGAATTTTATTTTTTATCCTTTCTTGAGCCACCTCTTATTCTGAGCCTTTATAGAGTTGCCTGGATCAAAAATAAAATGATCCACGTTGGAGTCACCAATTCGTTATGCAAAATTTATGATTGCAGAAAAAAATTAATTTCCTTAGATCTAGTGGACGAGTCTAGGAAAACAAAAGACATAATATAAAGTTTTCAATAGAGAAATTGAAGAATGGGAAAGAAGCCTACTTGGAATTTGTCACAAGATTTACTTTCCTCCTTGCTTGTAAGCTCCAATCATAGCTCCAAATGTTATAATTAGAACTTGCACCTATGACCAAAAAAAGACAATGATCCACAACATCTACGTAGCATAATTCAATTACTCTATTCAATGAATCAACAAGGAATTGAAATACATGAATGTAAACATAATACAACACATATAGGAAAACATCATGCTCTTTTTATTAATAGAAATATGAGAGAGTTTACAACCAATAATAATATTGATCTTGTAGAGATCTCCACAAGAGTACTTGTCCTTCCTTCTCATAAAGCACACCTCAATATCACCCTAATGCATGAAAATGATGGCTCCTTCATATTCAAGGCAATAGAATAAGGGCATAATCAATCTCTAAAAGCCAACCCTAATGTTATGGATGGAAAAAAATATATATAGGAGAGGGATGGTATTTTAGGATTTACCATTATGAGCTTGAGATCCACATATGATGGGAGGATGTGCTCAATGGATAATAGGTGAAGTCTACAAGGTAGGATCATATAGGACTCGACCTTCTTATCCATGGTAAATGGTTAAAACAACCCATAGAAGCTTTTGGAAGAGGAAGCTTCGGAAATATTTTTAATTTTCTCAAATTTCTAGAATCAGGGCACCCTTAGCAAGGAGTAAATAGTGTTGACCAGCGCTGGTGTACAAAGGATCAACCATCGTTGAACACAAGTGGCTAAAGTAGAAAGGTGCATAGGGGCTAAAAGCATTTATTTTGAATAGTTAATCCCATAAACTCAGAATTTTTGGAAATGTCATGCTTAGCGATTTGTGTAGGGATGACGACAACATGTTCACGGATGTTGATTGATCTGGTTTCCAGGCCTATTGACCAGATGTGACAAGATGGCCTATAAAAGTATCATTTTCCACCTACCAATTGATGCATGTAACATGGAAATGTCATCCCCTTTAAAGGCTGAAACCACCTAATAGGGTCTTTGATTAACCCCCTTATTAAGCTTGGAGACACCTATACATGCCAAAGCCCACTATGGAAGGGCACACCACCATGAAGTTCCCCATCAATTGCATTATTTGTAAGCTCTTTTACTTGATAATTCTAGTGATTTGTTCTAATGGAGGGAAAGGGGATGCATTGGATCTTATGCAAGTTTACAGGTGGGTCTCCATTTGGGGATTGGTCTCCTTATACAGGGTCCAAGCCCTCCAGAGGGCCACATGGGCACTTGTAGGGTGAGATTTGAGCCATAGGCCTCCACCATATCAGAGAGTACTTCATGGATTTCCAAAAACATTAAGTGATTTCTCATGTTCCACATTTTTGGATGAGGATGATGGACCTAGACACTTGCAACATACACTTGTTAAATGTACCAGGGTCCAAGTGAGGATGTGTCTCATTGCATGAGACAAAAGGAGGGCTTATGTCATCATCCTATCCCTTAAAGATGGTTTACAAGCATTATCGATCCACTTGGAGACCCATGAGGATATCATGGTGCCCCCTCATCCACTTGGGTACACCACATGTGACTTGCTTGGATATAAAGGGACCAACCTGTTGTCCATGATGTTTGGAATCCATTCTCTCACCATGGCACACTTTGGACTTCTTAATGGCCCAACGACTCATTATGTTGATTATTCTGCCATCTTGAGAGGTTGTATTGTTATATTATTGAGTTAATCTTGGTGGGATTGTCACCAAGTCATGTCATTATTGAGAATTATTTTATTATTTGGTGCTAAATAACACAAATTAGGCTATTCAAATCCCTTATTGAATTGCATAAATAGATGAGAGGATGATTCATTTCTCTCATCATCACTTGGATTGGATTGGTATCTCCTGAGAGATTTTCGCACTTTTTATTGGGATAAATTTTTGGAGTTTCTTAATGCACTATGATGTTTGCATTTTAATCATTACCTTTGGAGATTCTTCCTAATGTAAAGTGGATGAATGGATATACTCTCTCTCTCATGTATGTCAAATTTTTGATGTTATTCTTGTTATATTACTTTTCAAATGCATGTATATTATTATCATTATTCTTGTATCTGTTAATGTAATGCAAAATTATTATGAGATCTTGAATAAGTGATTTAACACATGTGTTTCTCTTTGAGGGATTGTGTGAATGTTCCTAGATGCACCTCTTAGGTTGAAATACATCGAAACTTCAATTCTTTGGAAAATTTGAAGTATAAATCCCTATTGACCTAGTTGCAGCCCTTTAAGAGGCTAACAAAGATCAATTAGGTCTCCTTAGCTCATTAAATTCTTGATCTATGTGTATCTTGACTCCATTAAGCCCAAGAAATAAGGCATTGATCCTTGTATCCATTTGGTTGTCAAATTTACCTATATTTTCTTCACTTTTCCAAATTATAAGCCTAACCCTAAAGGGTCACCTAGGGTATCAAGTGAAATATTTTATAGCCATACAAACACCTTGAAAATTGTTCCACAACTATGTTGGAGTCATATCAAGGGGTCCAAATTTTAGCACAATCCGATGGTGGAGTCCTAAGATATCACAGGCCCTAGCTTGAGGACCATTTCTCCCCCTGGGCTGATTTAGGTTAGTGTCCTTGATGGGCCTCTAAATTAGACATAAATTAAGGCCCATACAACCTTTCTTAGGCACATAAATACTGTATTAAATCTATAATTCTACAATTAATAATTTTTTTTCTGCTTTAATATTTTCTTAGGAAGTTTTAGAGATAATTACATATTTGTGCCTAATATTATTTATTTTTGAAGGATATTGTGAGAATATTGGGTAGATTATGAAGATTTGGAGAAGGAGATAATTTAGGGACTTCCTACCTACTACAATATAATCAATATCGGAGAATAAATGAACAAAATATCATGAAATTATTGAGATATTTTAGAACTCCGATGATTGAGAAAATCTAGGAATGTGTTCCCTGTCATTTACTGCAAACTCTTAGTGTTGGGAACTAGATCCACTATTTGAGGGATTTTGGAGGGGAAAGCTTCCTCATTTCAAGGAGAATTATTCCTCATCATTTTTTATAAGTACCAATTCAAATTGGCCTCTAGGGGCATGCATTATTTAGTCTTATTGTGGAGAAAACTTGTTGTTTGGCAGCTCGACTTTCGTTTCTTGCAGGGATGTGCTTAGATTGATTCAAATAATGAATATTGGTGCCATTTTTAGCTTCTAAGGCTTGGTTTCTTCCATATTAATTTGAGTCTCTTTGGGCTTGGCCATCCTAAGAGCCTCAGAGCCCTCTTGCACAATTTATTTATGCTCTTTTCACTTCTTGTTCACATGCATCTCTAATTTCTGTTTTGTATATTTTCGTATTTAGTATGGTTTCTTTTATTGTTGTAAGTTTGAGTTAAATTATTGGAGTGAGTTATTTTACAGGTTTTTTATAGACTCAAAATCTTTATTCATCCTCATAATAACTTTGGAAGGTCATATTAATCATTAAGCTATTTGGATTTTGTTACTAGTTCACGAATATAAGATTTTTGGAAATGCCTTGTAGCGAAATAATAGTAAATTTATACTATTTTTTAGAATGGGTTAATAAGATTCATTTCAATTGATTCCACTTGGATTAGGTCATAATAATATTAAATTTAATAACGAAATTTACCCGATTTCATTTTCATTTTATTAGGTTAGGCATTTGATAGATTGACTAGCTCACTAGTTCTTAAATTTCCATATTTTAGAGTAGTAATTTCCTGTTATTTTTTAGCACGTGTTAACAGGGGTATTTTGGAGTGATTCCACTTGGAATGGAGACCCAATACATGATATTTAATAGCAAAATTTGTCCCATCCCATTTTCACTTGATTTACTTAGTCATTCGGTGATTTATTTCCAAAACAAAACTTCCTGTAGCAAAAATAGAACTTCTTGTAGCACTCTTGTAGCATGTGTAATCTCGACCATATTTTCTCCCAAAGCTTGGTTTTTGTCTCTTAGGATTGAATCATGACCCCTAGGATCTAAATCCATGATTAAGGAAGAATAAAAACCGCTTAGGACATCAATTTTTACAAAGTATATTAGGCCTATTTATTTGAATTCATGCTCTTAGGATTTCAATTACAAATTGTTGTTCTTGCCTAGGGTTAATATATTTTCAAAGAAACACTTCCATTTCTACAATTATTTTAGGCTTTGATTTCATGGCATTCACTCCATTACACCAAATCAACAAAATAAGGACACATTGTATGTTTCACATATAGTTTTGATACCTCTTAAGTTTGTACAAACCTCGGGTTGATAATTAAAGTTGGTAGCCTTGGGAGTTGCAACATTCTTATTGCAATACTAAGGCTCATCACTTTTTGGCGTCGTTGCCAGGGAAGTGTCAAAGTATGCATTTTTTTCTTCCCTAGTTGATTCATTTCTTTTCTTTTTGAAAAAACAAAAAAGATTTTCATTAGGCATATTTCATTTCAAAAATAGAAAATTGCTTGCATTATAATTCTTATTCAAAAAAATAAAAAATATTTCTCCAACACCAACCCCCCCCCCCCCCCCCCATTTGATCACATGGTGCAGTAAGAACCACATCACCATCCAATTTTGTAGGTAGAAGGAGGAGCCATGGAAAATAAGGTAGAATAAATGGATGGAGATGATGACAATGAAGAAAATCCTCTTGGATTTCCGATTCAAGATACTGATGTTAGTGTGCATATGAAGAGTATCCCTCTATATTTCCTCCCCAACTTCCATGGTATGAGGTCAGAGGAGTTGGAAACCTTTCTCTTTGAATTTGAAATACTTTGTAGATCTTATGGTTACTTACTAAACACTCAAAAATTGAGATTGTTTCTTGCAACATTGAAGAATATAGCTCTTAAATGGTTCATGAGTTTAGGTACTAATTCAATAAGATCATGGAATGATATGCAAAAGATATTTCTAGAAATATATAAAGATCATGATCTTAAAGAATAAATCTTTAGAATGAATCAAAACAAGATGAGAGCCTTGAAGATCTAATAGATAGGCTCATGTATAATGTTAAGAGGGAAAACTTACATCATTTAGGATTTGATTTGAGAGCCTTGAAGATCTAATAGATAGGATCATGTATAATGTTAAGAGGGAAAAATTACATCATTTAGGATTTGACGCACTAAAAAACCTCTTACTTAGAACAATTAGGGATGAGTGGATTGATCTCGTTGATGTCATGAGTAAAGGAGACATATACCAACTACCATTTGAATAAATTTGTGAAACATGCAAGCACATATCAAGAGGAAGGGCAAGAGTAAGTAAATCAACATCGATATTGGTAAGCCAAGATGAACTTGGAAACTTGCTTGATAACTTTAAAACATAAATTATTAGCAATATAAGTGAACAAGTAGAAATTTTAAGAATGAAAAAATGATAAAAAAGAATATGGTGATATTTGTGTTATCCATGCAGAATCACATGATACTAAATATTGTCCATCATTACCAAGGTTGAAGAAATTGTACCAAGAAGACAATGGAACAATTCAATCACCAAAGAAACTATGTTATGTAGTTCCAAAAATAAAGCCTAGTCAACCTGGTAAGGTTCGAGAAATTAATTCACAATTTCAAGTCTATTCACATCTCTCTCAAAGTAATTGGAACACGCTCCCTCCTTGGCAACCTTGGCCATCCCAACTGCAAAACCAATCTTGGAAACAAGGTTGGAAAGAACATTATGGGATAAATGCACAATATCCTCAATAATTTCCTCAATATCATCCTTACCCAACTCCATGTTATCCCTACCATCCACCTCCACCACAACCACAACCTCAACCACATCCATATCATATATTTACTCCCACTAACCTACCTATACCACCATATCCAAACCCATACAAAGAAGTAACTCAACCCACTTACAATGCTGAGATACAACACTTCCAAACATATCCTCTTGATCTGAATGGTATTCATTTTAGTTCAAGAAAGGTATTGCAAAAAAGATATTCTCATGATGTCATTGGGGGAAAACATCAAGAAGAAGAAGATCAAAATGAGGAGATCAAAGATTCATGGGCTGCACTTTATGGAGAGAAGACATCAGAGTCGGAGACTGAGAGGATTCCGTCATGTTTACCATCAGATCCTCCATGTGTTCAAGATAACAATCTGCAAAAGAGGAATATTTGAATTTCATGGTAGAATAGGACATCCAAGATGATCCAAATAAACAAGTTGACCAGGGGTATCACAACTATATTGAAATATGGTTCTAGACAATCATTAGTTGTAACAACACACTCTTCTTCAACAATTTTCGATATCATCTCAGTCAAAGTATTTCATATCTCATATTAAGCTACATGTCCAAGCATACATTTTGAGGCTACACATGAGTTTACTTGTCATCCTTATGTGTACATGGCTCCATTGTAATTATTCCTATAGTTGAAATAGATTTTGTTTTCTCAAGTAGAGTAGGATAGAAAAAAATACAAAACTGGAAAAAGAGAAAAAAGAAAAGAATAAAATCTTAGGTGAAAACCTCTTTTGAGGCACCTAATATTGACTCACTGATTGAAAACCTCCATGAGGCAGTCAATGGGTTGGAAAAAAGAGAAAATAAGAGAAAAAATAATATCCTAGGTGAAAACCTCCTTTGAGGTGCCTACGCAGACCTACTAGTTGAAAACCTCATTGAGGCAACTAGTAGGCATAAGAAAAGAGAAAAAATGAAATATATATATATATATATATATATATTCTCCATGTATCTCTCTCTAATGAATGCAAGTTCTCTCCAACCTTTGCAAGCAACAAAGAAAACAAGTTGGCAATAAAAGAAAAGGTTGGTAAACAATATAGTCAAAGGAAGTCAAACTTGGACTTTCTACTCCTTTGTTCAGATGCTCCAAAAGGGCCAAGGTAATTCCAATCCATCACCTCATCCATTCCCAACATCCACACACAATTTCCAAGCTTTTCTCATTCAATTTCCTAATTTTCCTAAACTGTTGCATGAAGTCTTGTTTTTGCTACAGGAAGTCTTGTTTTTTAGTAGGAATTTTTTCTTTTATAATATCTTGAAAAAAGTGCATCCATTTTCTGAGCCATTTCATGGGGAGATGCATATGGATTATGGTAACATACTCAAGAAATTTTAGCAAATTTTGGTTAACAGTTTGTGAGAAATCGACCTCCATCACCTACAACCATTTTTTATTTTTCTCGATATTTGTGCATCCAGTGGTTGAGATTTTTTATTGGGAGGTGCATAAGGATGATGGTAACATGCTAAAAAAATTTCAGGTCAATCCACTCTACCATTAGAGAGTTATGAATAAAATAGTTCTACTCTAAGGGGTTGTCCTAAACTGCTACAGGAAGTTACAACGAGCTACAAGAAGGTAGATCGAAGACAAAGAGCAGTCACTAAGGGTCATGTGGTATAAAAAAATCATGAAGAAGGTCTTACCACTTTTATGCAGGAAAATCCTCTCCGCAGACAGAGACGATCCCTCTAGCCCTAGAGTGGGTCTAGCAACAATAGGGAACAATTAGAAGCCTACTTTCCTAGATTGCAAATACATACAGATTGTGGATAGATCGCCTACCTCAATATGATGCTAATCCTCATTTGAATCCTTTGATCCTTCGTGCTCCATATTCAGATTTACTTCCACCACCGGCACTTGGTTACCTACACAAGGGATCAAACAACAACAAATGTGAAAGAATAACACATATCTTGCATATACAATCTACTTAGTCGATCAAGGAAAACTAAAAATCCAATCACACACCGAAGACAGGAATGGAACGCACGAATCAATTGTATTATATTAAAATAGAGAGGGGGAGTTACAACATGTGCCTTGATGTCATAGCTCTCCTTCAACGTGCCTTGATCCAAGCACATCTCCAAAGCACTCTTTCAACTTGATGTAGAGGGCGAAAGGTCTCAACTCTCACTCGATACCTATAGCAACAAATATCTCTCTGTTGTTCTTCTATCTCTGTTCTAACTAGCAGAGCTATGGGAGATTGTTCATTTTATAGCAAAGGAGGAGGGAGCATGGATCCACTTATGGTGGGGAAATGGGTTATCCCTTTGGGTGGTTCCACTTTTGTAGGAACAAAGAGCCCGAAGGGAGAAGCTCGGCTCTATCCTTGGGAACAAATAACCAGGTCTCTGCCATGAAGCTTCTAGATCTTGAAGCTTCACTTCCATTTTTAAAAAAATTTCCAGAAGAGGATTCACATGGGTATGATCCTCATTCTAGCACCAATCGACGCTACCCTAGACCAAAAAAGGACCATCGGTGCGAGTGAGACACAACAAGCATTAGGGGATTTTTGAGGTTTAAATTGGGCCTCCTTAGAAAAATGTACAACAAAAATAAACTTTATAAGAACCAATATGATTCAAGATGATGATGTCAACCATGGGGGACCATTTTTTAAGTAAAAGGGTAAAAAGATTAAAAAATAATTAAAATTATAAAATTATTTTTTCAACTCGTATTTTCAAGTTATCTCCCAAATTTTTTACTCAAATTTTGAGTGGGAGTACTCATTGGATGAAAACTTTAATTCCTCATCCAAGGAGAACCCATGTTGCATACTTTCGATGTACCTTGCTACATGAAAAATGAGAAATGCATAAAAAAATGTGATTACAAGCACATTTTTCATGTATTTCTCATTTTTCGTGTAGTAAGACCCATCGAAAGTATGCAACATGGGTACCCCTTGGATGAGGAATTAAATTTTGCATCCAACGAGTACTCCTGCTTGAAATTTGAGCAAAATATTTGGGAGATAAGTCGAAAATATGAGTTGAAAAAGTAGTTTTTTCATTTTTCCCTCTAAAATTTGATGATGTCATCAAATCATATTTTCTTATTTCCACTATTATTTTATAATTTCCTTAGGAGGCTCATTTTAGACTTCAAAATTCCCCTAATGGGCACGCCACTCCGGATAATTAGGTTTTCAAGGAGTTGCTTCAAGAATGGTCAACAGGGAGTTTACTCATTGTGCTAGAAGGGATATGATGGCATATTTTCATGATGGAAAATAGACACAGGGGTCATTGTTCAGGGTCTCCAGGATCAGGAACGAGGAATATCAGGACAGTGAAATTTTTTTATGTAACAACCACCATTACCCACCATCCTCTCATAACTCCTTCATCTCACTCATAGATATTTTCCACTCAAACCCTTCACTCTCTCTTATCTGCAAAAAGATAAAATTATGAAAAAACATAGATTTCCTTCACATTTTTCTTCCAAGACCACACTACTAATTAGTCCTATCACTATCCTAAAATCCTTACCACACTCTCCATCATCGCCCCATGCATATTGGAAGTCAAAAAAATACAAAGAAGGCCTTCTACAAGAAGGAACCATGTTCCTCTAGCAAACTTGTGTAATCACCAGAAAGAACTATAAGTGGTTTTATCGATCATCCAAGAACATATGGAAATTTGTGAGGTGAATATGAAGAGGCTATGGCACTCCAAGGAGGAATATCCATAATAGCATCAACCTATATATCAGAGAGGCACCTACAAACATACAACAAAGTTATCAATAAAGGTATAAATGAAATTCTGAAGACATCCAATAGAAAAAAAACAAAAAAAAAATTCAACTCCCTCTCATATTATGATGTATATGGCCAATCTCCAGCATGGAAGTATCAAGTCAATCATAAACTACAACACTCACAACATGAGCATCTCCGCAACAACATTTAAGACAGGGATGTGAAGCAATAGAAAAAACAACAAAATAAACCCTAGAAGGCCTCCATATTCAAGGATATCAACAATAGGACCTTCAACAAATTATCACAGACAACTTCATGATCATTAGTAGTAGCTTCAAAACCACCAAAGGAAGCTTCAAAAGTCATATTAGCAGCCTCAATATCACCTACAAAAACACATCAAGGGTAAGGCTCAGGTATACAATCATCTAAACCTTTCTTTGAATCTATTCTAGCTTAAGAAAACATTAAATGTGTGAGAAGGAAAGTTTTTTTATAGCCAAAATCAGTAACAGAGAATCCTCAGCCTTATCCAGCAATTAGATGCACTTTTCCACCATACACACACACATGTGGGAGAGGAACAAGACAAAAGTGAAGAAGACTTGAGAAAATGGGAGGTAATCAGTTAGTTGTGATGGAAGATAAGGAGTGCCAAGGGGTAATTTAGGGTGAACTCAATTAACAAAAAAAGAACTCCGAGTTTATTTTGCATCCAATGAATTTTTTTTTTGTAAAAAGAGAAAAAAAAAATGAAAGGTGGACCCACCACCTCTTGGCATGAAAATATTAGTTGCTACAGGCGAAATAGATCTGCTACATGCACAAGATTTGCTTCAGGAAGTTGCTACATGAAAAACATATTTGCTACAAGAAGTTAACAGAGGGCTGCAAGAGAAAAAAAATTCTAATAAGATGTTTGACAATGATTAATTAATTGTTAAAAGGTACAAAGAAACACAATAGAGCTGAAAAAGAATTTTCTACATGCAGTTTGGGCTGCATAATGACAAATTATCTGAGGGTGAAGGGTATCCAAGTTAGTAGATTGGTTTCATGTCATTCCTTTCTTTTTCTTTAGGATATTCACCATCATTTCACCCTTTATAAGAAGAAAACGTTTGGTGTTAAGTGTTTTCAATTTCAAATTTTAGTGAACAAAGAGAATTCAAATTACTAGTCAAGGATGTTCATAAAAATTTAATGAGTATTATGATGTGTCATGGCCAAGAATAAAAAATTCACTCTTGCAATTGAAAACTAAGGCCACCATTATCAAAATTATTCCTTTTTAAGAGCTACTACAGGAAACTTTAGAGCTGCTATAGGAAACACTCTGTTTCCTATAGCATCCCCTGTTTTCCTCCAGATTGCTTGTTTTTTGCTTGAGAGAAGTTTTACAAAGGCTGGGAAGCAAAGGAATTGGGGGAAAAATTTAGGTGTGTTGTGGGAGGTATCAAGGACAAATAAATCCTATAAATTAAAAACCGAGTGGCACAAGTAAGACCCTAGCTTTGCACATAACATTCAAATAATTCATAATCTGCAAATATCGAGGGAGGATTTAACAGGAGAAAACCCATCAGCATAGAGAGAATCCATCAACATCCAAAAGTTTTTACCATTTTCTAAAATTGAAACGAGATGGGATTATTTGAAAGGATAATGGGGTATAATGATGAGGTTTCACTTGAGATTGCAGTCAATTTACAAGATCCAAGTGGACAAGAACATGAACCAAAAGCAAGGTGTCACCCTAAAAAATAGGACCCATTACAGTTGAAGAATAGCCTAAGAGAAAGAAGAAACCTAAACCTACATTAAAAGTTCAATGGGAAACCGAGATAGGGGAAGAAATTAAAATATAAGAGTAGCAAGAAGATCAGCAGGAGCAGCAACACATGAACCAATAAACATAGAATGAAATAGACCAGCATACATGAAGAACCATAGGGCAAGGAGGATGAATAGGTTGCTTCGAAGATGAGCAACAGTTTCAGTAGGGGATATGATGGGCCTCTAAATTAGACATAAATTAAGGCCCATATAACCTTTGTTAGGCACATAAAGGCCATATTAAACCTCTCCTTCTACACTTAATAATTTTTTTTTTAACTTTAACATGTTCTTAGGAAGGTTTAGAGATAATTTCATATTTGTTCCTAATATTATTTATGTTTGAAGGATATTGTCAGAATATTGAGCAGATTATGAAGATTTGGATAAGGTGATAATTTAGGGACTTTCTTCCTACTATAGGAGGATAAATATTGGATAATAAATTAACAAAATATCATGAAATTATTGAGATATTCTGGAACTCCAATGATTGAGAAAATCTAGGAATGTGTTCCGTGTCATTTACTGCAAACTCCTAGTGTTGGGAACCATATCCACTATCTGAGGAGTTTTGGAGGGGAAAGCTTCATCATTTGAAGATAATTCTTCCTCACCATTATGTATAAGCACCAATTCGAATTGGCCTCTAGGGTCATGCATTCTCTAGTCCTATTGTGGAGAAAACTTGTTGTTTAGCAACTCCACTTTCTTTTCTTGCAGGGATGTACTTGGATTGATTCAAATAATGAATATTTGTGCCATTTTTAACTTCTAAGGCTTGGATTATTCCATAGTAATTTGATTCTCCTTTGTCTTGGCCATCCCAGAAGCCTCAAAGCCCTCTTGGACAATTTATTTATGTTCTTTTCACTTCTTATTCACATGCATCTCTCATTTCTGTTTTGCATCTTTCTATATTTAGTATGGTTTCTTTTCTTGTTGTATGATTGAGTTAAATGATTGAAGTGATTTATTTTGCAAGTTTTTTACAGATTAAAAAGCACTATTCATCCTCCTAATAAATTTTTAAGGTCATCTTAATCATTAAGATACTTGGATTTGGTTACTAGTTCACGAATATAAGATTTCTAGAAATGCCTTGTAGCGAAATAGTAGTAAATTTATGCTATTTTTTAGAATGTGTTAATGAACTTCATTTGAATTGAATCCACTTGTATCAAGTCATAATAATATTAAAGTTAATAAAAAAATTCACCCCATTTCATTTGCACTTGATTAGGTTAGGCATTTGATATATTAACTAGCTCACTAGTTCTTAAATTTCCATATTTTAGAGTGGTAATTTTTTGTTATTTTTTAGCACATGTGAGCAATGGTATTTTGGAGTGATTCCAATTGGAATGGAGACCTAAGACATTATAATTAATAACAAAATTTGTCCCATCCAATTTTCATTTGATTTACTTAGTCATTCAGTGAGTTATTTCCAAAACATAACTTCCTGTAGCAAAAACAGAACTTCATGTAGCACTCTTGTAGCATGTGTAACCTCAACCAAATTTTCTCCCAAAGCTTGGTTGTTGTCTCTTAGGCTTGAATCATGGCCCATAGGATCTAAAACCATGATTGAGGAAGAATAAACACCACTTAGGCCATGCATTTTTACAAAGTAGATTAGGCCTATTTATTTGAATTCATGCTCTAGGATTTCAATTACAAATTGTTGTTCTTGCTTATGATTAATTTGTTTTCAAAGAAACACTTCCATTTCTGCAATTAGTTTAGGATTTTATTTCATGAAATTCAATCCATTACATCAGATCAAAAAAATAAGGACACATTGTATGTTGCACATATAGTCTCGATACCTCTTAAGTTTGTACCAACCCTAGGTTGATAATTAAAGTTGGTAGCCTTGGGAGCTGCAGCATTCTTGTTGCAATAATGAGGCTCATTAGTCCTCATCTATATCATTGCATTAAAATTTCAAAAGAAAATTAGTCCTTTGATCCTATTCTCTTCCCTAATTAGGTCAATCCCCTCTTTGGTCGGTTAACTCCATACACTTGACCTAGTTTGGGTCCACTTGGGTTCTTTGTGGTCCTACAACTTTATAACTCAAATTCCACAAGGATTACATAGAATCCATTTATCCATAAGGATCCTTAAGCCTAAGAATCCCCTTGTCAAGGAATATCCTCTAAACATAAGCTCAATTGTCTTGTTAGCCCTTCCTAGAGAGCCCATCACCTTGATTCTCAAGCAAGTAATCTATTTAATTGAGTATCCCTTGTGAATAGGATTTAGGATTCACTCCTAATCCCATCATTGGTACATTCAATCTTTGTGATTCCTCTTACAAAGGGTATTCTCCCATCAGTGAAATTTCGTAAAGAGTAAGGAGCTTTAGATGAGGTGACAGTGGGCTATTTCTCCATTATTTCACCTTGACCTAGTAGCTGCTCCATTGTATCCCCTCCTAGGACCCCTGCTAGTTTGAGTGGTAACACGTCCCCTCACATTGCAGTACACCAAATAATTAGTGAAATTGAGTAAATGAGCTTACAAATTAGGGAACCAAGTGGACACTTCATAGTGGCATGCCATTCCATAGTGGTATTTAGAACATACAAGTGTCTCCAAGTTTAAAAATAAGGTTAAAAAAGGATCCTATTAGGTAGTTTAAACTTCTAAGTGGGTGACATGTCCATGGTACATCCATCAAATGGAAGGTGGGATGTGAAATAATGATGGAATGGAGTGGGGAATCGAGGGAAGGCTCCAAGACACATGCCACAGTATAAGGGTAGTTATGATAGGGGAAGCCCACACTTGGGTGTATGCATGTAGGAGGGAGGAATCGTGGTACATGAGTTACCTGAACTTTGTTTTTACACCCTTCTTCATATGAATTTTTCCTTTTATTGATTTTTCTTTTATAATTGCTCAAGGATCTAGGGGATTGTTTGGTCAATTTAGTGTGTCCTAAATTGCTGCATTTAATTTGTCAATCCGGGAATCGTAAGTTGATGAAGTGCGGCGCACTATATGTGCAAGATAACCTATTTCTTAACTTTTTGTCGTTTTTGGTTTTTTTCTAAGGTGAAATGGAAATTCTAAGATGAAAACAAGTTTGGTTATGTTTGTTCAAGGAAGTGATATCCCCTATAATGATTTACCAACTTGAAACTTTTAAAAAGCAAATTGAAATTTACAATGACAAGACTTGAAAGAAAATGAAAATGTACTGCTGAAATGAAAAGGTACTGCTAATCTAATAAATCAAAACAGTAAACTAGTGAGCATGAAAACCAAACTATTCTTGCTGCCAACTAAACACAAAAGAACTATGCTTAAGGAAATTAAAAATTGCAACAAAATAAATCTAAATCAGATTACATCAATTTATCTTCTGACCCTTCATCATTAGTCCAGCTATGATTTTCGGAAGTAATCATAAACAACTTGAGTAACTGATATTTAATTTGCAGAAAGTAAACTAATACTAAACCATACACTCATGATTCAATCCCTCACCATCAGTCCAGCTGTGGCTTTCGGAGGTAATCGAAGATGTCATGCATGATTTAATATATCTAAATTTGCAGAAAAGAAACTAATACTAAACTACACATTTCATAATGCAATCCCTCACCATCAGTCCAGATGTGGCTTTCGGAGGCAACTGAAGATGCTATGAGCAGATTAGTATATCTAAATTTGCAGAAAAGAAACTAATACTAAACTACACATTTCATAATGCAATCCCTCACCATCAGTCCAGCTGTGGCTTTCGGAGGCAACTGAAGATGCTATGAGCAGATTAGTATATCTAAATTTTAACTACTGAAGCAGATAAACAAAACTGAAATGTACAAAGCAATACTTAAATTAAACAAAAGCCATGAAAAGCAAACTAGCAGCAGAACAATGTTAGTTCCATGTCATTAGTCAAAAAGCTATGAAAATGCCTGGGCTGCCTATCTAAAACCTGAAAAACATAAACACTGATCAGTGATTAACAATCATAAAGCATGAAAGACAGAAATGAAATGGAAATTATGGAAGTGTATAAACAGAAATGAAACAACTGCAAAGTATGAACATATGAATGGATTATGATATAATGATTTCTAAAGAAACGAAATGAGAAATATACACTAATACACAAAACCTTAGCTGAGCAGGGGCCCTCTACACAGCCTTGGCAACGGTCCTCAAATACGAATTAAGTTGAAAAACAGAGTCTTCTCATATTAAAAAGAAGTCATTACATAATGGTAATGTTACGGCACAAGTGCAGCGTAATCACTACAGAGCAGACTAATCAAAAGATAACAGAGACTACATTCACTAATATCGACTAACTTCATATGCATATGCAAACGCAATATATATAACAACAAACTATAATTGTTTCCTAAAGTTCATGCTAGTGGAGAGCACGTAGACCACTACGTCCACGGATATAGGAGCATGGCCGTGTTGGAAAGTAGATCTACGAAAGGTGGATGCTTGAATTCGACTCTAGAACCCTGTACAGATGTCGATTTAACCTCCGCAGGCTTAGAAACGGCCGTATGGGTCTTCATGTGACACGAAACAGAGTCTGGCCGACATGAAACTCCATGGTTGACTTCCATGTGGACGCCTTTGACCGCGGCTTCTTTGGACGAGTTTGCTTGAACCAATAGGATACGAACCATGTCCACGTCATTCCTGACCTGCCCATGTGGCTCTTTTCCCTTGTAGACACCTGTAGCATAGAGTTTCACAAAATAGCTGCGGAAAGTTGCAGCAGCTGCGGAAAGTGGCAAGATTTCGCAGCTGAATGAACAAAATATAAATCAAATAGCAAACACAAAAACATAATTAAAAACCATGTTAGATGCTCTTTTGCACATGATATTGACAACTTGGGAGGTTCAGGTAAGTGAAAAAGGTATAGAAAAGAGGTAAATTCGGGACTCAACATACCCCCACTGTGAAGGTGTTGCATGTCCTCATGCAACCAAAATTTTGATACTCTTTCTTCAATTCATGTGCCTTGATACTTCAGCCAGCACATCCAACCCTCTTCTCTTCTTCTTTGGTACTGCCATCATTCTGGGTTTCTTCATTAAGCACCTAAATTTGATATTTACAAGTGCTCCGCTCAATTTCTGGCATTTCCTTTTCAATTTCTTATTCTTCTTCTGCCATATTCCCAAATGTAACATAGTATTATCATGGATGATCTTGTCCAGTTTTCCTTGTTCTTTCAATGTCTCATTTTCATTTTTGATGTGCTTATTTAAAAGCTCTAACTCAAAAATTTCTTGTTTTAGTGATTGGACCAAATCATCCTGCAATGTATGAGGCTGAATGGAAGAAGTACTTGGACCTGTGGCTGCCTTTTCCAAAGATTCTATATATTCATATACTTCCTGCTGCTTGGGGTCTATTTCAGGTGTCATTTTTATTGGGCTGTCCCCAAAATGTCGTGAAGGAGAGTTATTTTCAAAATCTGGCTGAGGAGGGCTTACATCAATATCTTGCTGAGAATAGGATGGAGTATGTTCAATGTCTGATTGGGAATGAAATGAACCAGGTTCACTAACTGACTGAGATGGACTATGGTCAGTTGGGGACTGTTCAGATGTCTCCTCACCCAAATCAATGAAATGAGGACCCTTAATTTGCGTTTTTCTCAATTTCCCTTTAAGTCTGCTGCTTCTCCTCACACGCTGTGGTACACTATCCTTTTGTTTTTTTTTCCTTTTTCTGCCTTCTTGGATATAGATGACTGTTTTTGAAGATAGACTAATCTTTCTGATAGCACTTGATGATCTTCTTCTTCAGAAGAAGAAGTTTTATGTACAGCCTCAATGGTTTCTTTCCCTTTTGGTGTTATTGGCTTCTTACCCTTGATTTCCTTCTTCTTTCTTTTTACCAATCTCTCTTCCCTATCAGTTCTTTTCATAGTAGTAGTAGGGGTATTTTGGATTTCATCAATTTTTCTTTTCCTCCTACTTCTTCTTGCTGTGCTGGCTGCGGGAATTTCCTGAGTAGGAGTAATTTGGGTTTCAACATTTATTCTTTTTCTTCTACTCCTTCTTGTTGAACTACCTTCAGGAATTTCCTGAGGTTCCTCAAAGAAATTTCTAACTAGGAATTGTTCCCATGTGTCTTTTCTTTCCTTTAACTCCTTTTCAATCAGAATTTTTATAAGGCCGTGGTGATATAGATGAGGCTCTACATCTCCTAAGTGTTTTTGAACAGTCACAACCATTTTCTTCAAGCTATTGAATAGAAAATATGGGAGATTAAGAGTTTGGTTTTCTAGAAAATTCATTAATAGCCTGGTATGGTACATGTACATGGACCCAAAACGGCCTTCACATGTAATGAATTTCTGAACAATTAACAGTAAAGTGGCCCATTCTTCCTTCAATGCATGCACAGGAATTCCTCTCTTAAAAACAGTTATATCCATACCTTGGTTTCGTAAGATTGTTCTCCATGCCTCATCACTGATGCTTTTATTTTTGAACCAACGCTCTCCCTCCTGAAGAAGTTCCGTGGCTGTTGCTATTGATGCTTCATTGACCGAAAACTTGAGGTATCCAATTTCTGCTTCCGAGCCATCAAATGACCTTGCAAACGCTTTCGTAACTTCTTTGTGGTAACCTCTGAATTTCTGAATAAAACGCAGCCATTTTGCTTTCTTCAATATCTCCTTTGCTTGCGGATATCCCTCTATAAACTTCGGTCCTTCCAGCTCTGCCCTTAGCAATTTACCCATTTCACTTCTCTGTTTTTCACAAATTTGCCTTCGTGAGGGTTTCAAATGAAAGTAGAATGGTTGAATGCTCAGGAACGAGCACAATGGCTGTGGGGATGTATCATAAAATGGGAATGAGCACCATAAACGGAATGGAGTGAGACTGTGGGTAGATATCCGGGAGTGAGAATGAGAAAAAGGAACGAAACAGAATGAAACAGAACAAAGTGGGGTTTCGAAAACATAACAAAGATAGGACTGAGTAGATTGATAGAATATAACACATTCAGCCGCATTTTGAATTTTGGTGGCTACGAAATAAATGTGAACACGTTTCAATCAACGGTTGTGACTTGATGCGGCTTGTAAGAGTCCTTGGTCAAATCAAATACGCTTCATTATCACCGGTGGGATATTGGATCATGAGTGAAAATCAGGGTTTAATGATGAAACCGTTTGTGAATAAATGCAAGAGGATGATATGGAGATCGTGAAAGGTTACGGAACTGTCAATATAATCATTGCGCGTAATGGATAGAGCTCATGGTTCAAAACTATATAAAAATGTGTTTTTCAATACTATTTGAAATAAATTTTATTCATACCTTTGGAATCTTTGCCTTTGCCCTTGGTCTTCAACTGAATGATCTCCATTAGTGTCTTGAATGCTCCATTGATCCTCTCTCCTGCATTTTATTTCATAATTATGAAAATAACATCTGACTGTACATTCTCTTTGAAAACAGAGTAGTAGCTGCGGAATCTGCTTCTGGCTGCGGAAACTGGAGTCAGCTGCGGAAACAGATGTCAGCTGCGGAAACTGACACAGCTATTACTTTGATGAATGGAAATGAACAAATGAAAAATGACCAGATGGAAATGGTCATGAAAAATATTTTTATTGATGGAATGGAATGAAATGAAGTGAATGAAGTGGAATGAGATGAAATGAAATGGAATGAAGTGGAATGAAGTGGAGTGGGTGGTGACAAAGCTTGTGAAATGAAGGAGAGATTTTTTTTTGGAAAATATAGAGTGTCAGGTTTCCCTGATTTTCACCCTATATTTTCTGTATAAGATTGCCAATCAATGATTGGTTTTCAGGCTTATACCATTATTTTTTATTTTATTTTTATTTTTTATTTTTTATTTTTAACTGAAAAACAAAAGCTAGGCTGGTGGAGAAGAAGAATTCTTCTGTACCAGCCTGATTGCAGAACTTTCTTGAAACATCTTGACAAAGTCCTCTTTTGAGAGTGGCTTATGATAAACTTTCAATCTATGGCCATTCACGATAAGAGGAGTTTGAGACTCATCAATGGTCTTGATTCTTACAGCTCCATTGCTAAAGATCTTGTCAATCTCATATGGCCCAAGCCAATGAGTCTGAAATTTCCCTTGAAAATATTTAAACTTGGAGTCAAATAGCAATGCCAAATCTCCTTCTTGAAACTTCTTCTCTTTGATATATTTGTCATGCCATTTAGTTCTTTGATATTGAACTAGATCAGTTCTTAGAATTGCTTCTTGTCTGATCTCATCTAGCTCATTCAACCGCTCCATTCTATGCTTTTGGGCTTCTGATAAGTCCATTCCCAACTGAACTGCTATCTTGAAGGTCTTGACTTGGAACTCAATGGGGAACAAGACTTCTTTCCCATAAACAAGTTCATAGGGAGAATGTCCCGTTGTATTCCTCCATGTAGTTCTGTAGGCCCACAAGGCTTCTGGAAGCCTTTCTGCCCAATCTCTTCTATGTAGATGAACAGTTTTGGTGATGATACTTTCAAGAACTTTGTTTGTAGACTCCACTTGACCATTTGCTTGTGGATGGTAAGGAGTAGATCTTCTGTACTTGATTTTGTATTCTTCCATCAACTTTTCCACCAAATTGGATGTGAATTGGCTCCCCTGATCTGTCACAATTTCTCTTGGAACACCAAAGCGAGTAAAAATATCGTCATAAAGAAAATGAACAACTGAATTTTCAGTAGCAGATACTAATGCTTTAGCTTCTACCCATTTAGTAACATAATCAGTACAAACCAATATATACTTTTTTTGCTTAGATGGTGGATTAATAGGTCCAATGAAATCTAAAGCCCATTTTTCAAAGGGTTCAATGAGTACCTATGTTTGCAATGGAATTTCATTTGAAAGGGTAGGTTTCCCTACTCTTTGGCAGCTATCACACCTTTTGACATATTGTTTTGCATCTTTGAAGAGGGAAGGCCAATAATATCCCAAAGAAAGGATTTTATAGGCCGTCATTTTGTCCGCAAAGTGTCCGCCGCATGGTTCATCATGACATGCCTTAAGAATATCAGGCATTTCATCTTCCCTGACACATCTTCTGATCACAAGATCTGGCCCCGTTTTAAACAATTCGTTAGAAATCCATGAATATCTTGAACTCTCCTGAATAATTTTTCGTTTTTCTCTTGGAAATAAATGTGAAGGTAGTTTCCCTGTAACCAAATAGTTAGCAATATCTGCATACCAAGGGGTCTTAATAGTTACCGCAAACAAGTATTCATCAGGAAACTTATCTTCTACAGGAGAATCTTCTTTAGTATTCTGAATCCTAGACAAGAAATCAGCTACTGTATTCTGTTTTCCTGGTCTATCCAACACAGTAATATTGAATTCTTGCAAAAGTAAAAGCTATCTTGTCACTCTGCCATTAGTAACAGGTTTGTTCATTAAATATCTAATTGCAGAATGGTCAGTATGAATAAAAGTTTCATAGCCTGTTATGTAATGTCTAAACTTATTAATTGCACGAACAACAGCTAAGAACTCTTTTTCAGTCACAGTATAATTCAACTCTGTGGGAGTCAAATTTTTACTGGTGTAATAAATGGCATAAGGAATTAAATCTTTTTGACCCAACACAACTCCAAGAGCTGTATCTGAAGCATCTGTAGAAATATGGAAAGGAAGTTTCCAATTTGGTCCCCTCAAGATAGGTGCTTCAGATATTCTTGTTTTCAAAGTTTCAAAAGCTAATTGACAATCAGGATCCCATTTAAATTCACAGTCTTTTGTAAGCAATTTGAAGAGTGGAGATGCTATTTTAGTGAAGTTTTCTATAAATCTTCTATAAGAACCAGTAAATCCTAGAAAACTTCTAACATCTCTTTGACAATTTGGAATAGGCAACTTGGAGATGACTTCAACTTTTGATCTATCAACCTTAATCCCATCTCCTGAAATATGATGTCCTAAAACAATCCCTTCAGTAAACATCATAAATAATTTTTCATGGCTTAGTGAAAGGTTTGTTTCTTTACATCTTATAAGAGATTTTCCAAATTTTCTAATGCCTCTTCAAATGAATTACCATAAACTGTAAAATCATCCATATAAACCTCTACACAATCATGGATTAGATCAGAAAAAATTCCTAGTACTGCTCTTTGGAATGTCGCAGGTGCATTACATAACCCAAAAGGAAGTACTCGGTAGGCAAAAGTTCCCCATGGACAAGTAAATTTGGTCTTATCTTGATCTTCAGGTGCTACCTGAATTTGATTATAGCCACTAAAACCATCCAAAAATGAAAAGTACTTTTTACCTGCTAATGTATCTAATACCCGATCAATAAAAGGCAAAGGAAAGTGATCCTTCAAAGTTGCTTTGTTCAATTCCCTGTAATCAATGCATACCCTCCATTTACCATTCTTTTTAGGCACTATAACCAAAGGAGAAACCCATCGGCTATCTGAAATTGGATAAATGAAGCTTACATTGAGAAGTTTTTGGAGCTCTTCTTTCACTATCTCCCTAAGATTTGGATTCATCCTTCTTTGAGGTTGTCTGATTGGTCTACTGTTTTCCTCAATATAGATATGATGAATGCAGGTCTTAAGATCAATACCTTTCATATCAGTATACTCCCATGCAAATGCAGTAGAATGTTTTTGCAAGATTTTGGTTAGTTCTTCATGTTGTGACTTTTCCAAATTTTTGTTGATATTCAATGTTTTTCCTGGAAAAATCTCAATGGTAGAACTACCGAACTCTTCCATAGAGTAAAGAGACATTTGTCTTGATGATAAATATTCAATGTCAGATTCCAACTGAAATTGTGTGGGGTCATATTCTGAAGATGTCTCAAAATTTTCTAATGTGTTCAGAATTTGACTATCCTCACCGATTTCAGAAATGGTAAAGACAGGTTGTATAATGTCCTCATCATCGACCCATTCATTATCTCCTACTTCTGTGATTGCTCTTGCTGGAGGATACAAATTGAATTTCTTTGTCAAATTACCATTAGAAATGTACATGTCTCCAGATCTACAACTAATAAAAGCATCAGCTGTGGCTAGCCAAGGTCTTCCTAAAATAAGTGGGTGCCCTCCTAGATTACTCTTGGGAGTCAAAATCATAAAATCTACTGGATATTCCCAAGAATCTAAGGAGACTGAAATATCTTCTAATACACCATCCGGTTTAATAATTGATCGATCTGCAAGTTGCAGTAAAGTAGGTGTAAAAAGAAGGTTAGGAAGTTTTAGCTGGTCCATAGTCTGTCTACTCATAATGTTAATAGCAGCCCCTAAGTCAATCAATGTGTTTGGAATTTCTATTCCATTTATATGTGTCTTGACAATTGGACTTCCTGGATCTACATACTTCTGCATGGTAATTTTTCCCATCATAATGTCTGCAATCTTTCCTACCAGGTGGATTCTTCTTGTGTCCTTTAGCTTCCTTCCTGGTCTTTTGAAACTCAACTCCTTTATGGTTTTGCTAGAATAGGAATTTCTCGAATGGCTTGTAGCAATGGAATCTTGATACAAACATTCTTCAATTCATCTAGAAAGTCATAGTTAGGCAACAAGATTTTTTTTTTCCACCCCCTTATCAATTTGTAGTCTTTCCGGAAAAGGAGGTGTAGATGAAGATACAGGTTGCTCAACTATAGGAGTTGTGGATGTTAGCTTTTCTTTTTCTTTTTGAATTTTTGAATTTTGAAGAGATTCTTCCTCAGAACCTTTATTGACTTGAAGAGAGTCCTCCTCAGAGGTATCTTGCTCTTGAATATCTATAAAAGGTTTTTCTAAAACTCTACCAGATCTGAGTTGTACATCGTTGAGAGGAACAATCACATAGGTAGGAAATTGTTGTCCTTCTACCATATAAGTAGTTTGAGGATTCTTATTGTTAGGATTTGGCAATGGCTGAGCTGGAAGTTGATTTGTCTTCTGTTGGTATGGGAGCATGAGTTGAGGATTTGTATTTTGTTGAGAAGGTTGTTGTTGTGGAAATGGTAATGAAAGTTGTGGATTTGGGTTTGGAAGTTGTGGAGCTTGTTGATTTTGAAAAGATGGAGGATATTGATAAAATTGAGCAAATCTTCCATAAGGATTTTGCATCCCTTGTACCCATGGCTGATATGGATTTTGATGTTGGGGCCAAGGTTGTTGCCAAGGATTCCAATTTGGTGGGGTTTGAAGATTCATAGGGTTGTTAAACCCTTGAGTTTGTTGTCCTTGCCAAGGTCTTCTTGCAACAAAACAGAGAGATTCTACTGAATTTGGGTCTTCTTGAAAAACAGCTTTGAGTCCAGGAATTGAAGGACAATCCTTGATCTCATGATTCTCTGAGAAAATCATACATGTTTCTACAACTTTTGCATCCAAGGGACATTCCCTTAAAGCATGTTTCTTCCTACATTTCGGACAAAAGATGGCTAAAGCATCCGTTTCTGCTTTCTGCTTGTTTTGGATTTTAAGGGTGTCTAGTTGTTCACTAAGGCTCCCTAAGATATCAGTTTTGAACTCATCAAGCATATTACCAATCTCTGCCCTACTTACTGATCCAGTTGCAGATTTGTTAGCCCTAACAAGAGAAGGATCCCTAGGCCCTTTTCCTGTTTTAGATTTTCCTCTTGAGAGATGGACACATAGTTCTGTTATGTCACGAAGTGGAAGTTGAGAAATGTCTCCTTTCCCATCATGTTTAAAATATCTATCCATTCATCTCTAATGGCTTTTAATATGAGGGCTTTCAAGGTTTCATCATCTAAGTTGCTCATCTTTGCTCCTTTCAAGTTGTATTGAAATCTTTCAAGTAAGTCTTCCAAATTTTCATCTTCTTTTTGCATCATTTTGAATACCTCATCCTTGTGATTGGTGGGCATACAATAGTCCAAGTATCTATCCAAAAATGTTTGTTTCATATCATTCCAAGTCCTGATAGATTGAGTGGCTAATCCCATGAACCATTTCAAAGCAGATACCTTCAATGTTGAAGGAAACAGTTTGAGTTTTTGAGAATCTTCCATATAGTCATAAGTTCGGCACACTACTTCAAACTCAAACAGAAATGTTTCAGGATCCTCACTTCGTAATCCATAAAAGTTAGCGAGAACAGATGGTGAGATATTTTTCATTGTTGCATGAGTTTCCTCATCAACTATAGGGAATCCCAACAAATCCCTATTTCTATCATTATTTCCTTCACCATTGTTGTCTCCATTGTCTCCTCCTCTTCTACCTCCACCTCTATTTATTACTTCCTCTGCCATGATAGTTTCTTTAGAGTCCTTATAGTCCTCTAGTTCTTCTACCAAGGAAGGATAAGAGAAAGTCTCTTTGTTTTCTAAGTGGGTTTTAGTAGGTGGTATAGGAGAATCCTCTAATTCAGCTGTTCCTTGACTTCCAAAAATTTTAAGGCTAGGGGTAGATGGTGGTGAATCTGGTCTATGCCTTGAAGAAGATGGAGTTATGAAAATCGAACTCTTGGCTTTAGCTATAAACCTTCCCCAGAATCTCTTGCTCTATGCATGTCATTTTTTTTATTTTTTAAAAAGTTGGGCTAATAATTCTCTTTCTGATCTTCCAGATCACACTAGGTGCAAGAAGAGAGCATACTTAAGAAATTACTAAACCAATAACTCTCTTTTCTGATCCTCCAGATCACACTAGGTGCAAGAGGAGAGCATACTTCAAGAAGTTATCAAGTTTTTCCTTCTTTTATGATTTTATGTTTTTTTTTTAAGAAATTGGCTACCTAGTTACACTTCCCCGGCAACGGCGCCAAAATTTTTGGTCAATTTAGTGTGTCCTAAATTGCTGCATTTAATTTTTCAATCCGGGAATCGTAAGCTGATGAAGTGCGGCGCACTATATGTGCAAGATAACCTATTTCTTAACTTTTTGTCATTTTTGGTTTTTTCTAAGGTGAAATGGAAATTCTAAGATGAAAACAAGTTTGGTTATGTTTGTTCAAGGAAGTGATATCCCCTATAATGATTTACCAACTTGAAAATTTAAAAAGCAAATTGAAATTTACAATGACAAGACTTGAAAGAAAATGAAAATGTACTGCTGAAATGAAAAGGTGCTGCTAATCTAATAAATCAAAACAGTAAACTAGTGAACATGAAAACCAAACTATTCTTGCTGCCAACTAAACACAAAAGAAACTATGCTTAAGGAAATTCAAAATTACAACAAAATAAATCTAAATCAGATTACATCAATTCATTTTCTGACCCTTCATCATTAGACCAGCTATGACTTTCGGAAGTAATCATAAACAATTTGTGTAATTGATATTTAATTTGCAGAAAGTAAACTAATACTAAACCATACACTCATGATTCAATCCCTCACCATCAGTCCAGCTGTGGCTTTCGGAGGCAACTGAAGATGTCATGCACGATTTAATATATCTAAATTTGCAGAAAAGAAACTAATACTAAACTACACATTTCATAATACAATCCCTCACCATCAGTCCAGCTGTGGCTTTCGGAGGCAACTGAAGATGCTATGAGCAGCTTAATATATCTAAATTTGCATAAAAGAAACTAATACTAAACTACACATTTCATAATGCAATCCCTCACCATCAGTCCAGCTGTGGCTTTCGGAGGCAACTGAAGATGCTATGAGCAGATTAGTATATCTAAATTTTAACTACTGAAGCAAATAAACAAAACTGAAATGAACAAAGCAATACTGAAATTAAACAAAAGCCATGAAAAGCAAATTAGCAGCAGAACAATGTTAGTTCCATGTCATTAGTCAAAAAGCTATGAAAATGCCCGGGCTGCCTATCTAAAACCTGAAACATAAACACTGATCAGTGATTAACAATCATAAAGCATGAAAGACAGAAAGGAAATGGAAATTATGGAAGTGTATAAACAGAAATGAAACAACTGCAAAGTATGAACATATGAATGGATTATGATACAATGATTTCTAAAGAAATGAAATGAGAAATATACACTAATACACAAAACCTTAGCTGAGCAGGGGCCCTCTACACAACCTTGGCAACGGTCCTCAAATACGAATTAAGTTGAAAAACAGAGTCTTCTCATATTAAAAAGCAGTCATTACAGAATGGTAATGTTACGGCACAAGTGCAGCGTAATCACTACAGAGCAGATTAATCAAAAGATAACAGAGACTACATTCACTAATAACGACTAACTTCATATGCGTATGCAAATGCAATATATATAACAACAAACTATAACTGTTTCCTAAAGTTCATGCTAGTGGAGAGCACGTAGACCACTACGTCCACGGATATAGGAGTATGGCCGTGTTGGAAAGTAGATCTACGAGAGGTGGATGCTTGAATTCGACTCTAGAACCCTGTACAGATGTCGATTTAACCTCCGCAGGCTTAGAAACGGTCGTATGGGTCTTCATGTGACACGAAACAGAGTCCGGCCGACATGAAACTCCATGGTTGACTTCCATGTGGACGCTTTTGACCGCGGCTTCTTTGGACGAGTTTGCTTGAACCAATAGGACACGAACCATGTCCATGTCATTCCTAGCCTGCCCATGTGGCTCGTTTCCCTTGTAGACACCTGTAGCATAGAGTTTCACAAAATAGCTGCGGAAAGTTGCAGCAGCTGCGGAAAGTGGCAAGATTCCGCAGTTGAATGAACAAAATCTAGATCAAATAGAAAACACAAAAATATAATTAAAAACCATGTTAGATGCTCTTTTGCACATGATATTGACAATTTGGGAGGTTTAGGTGAGTGAAAAAGGTATGGAAAAGTGTATGGAAAAGATGCAAATTTGGGACTCAACAGGGATGACAACATGATATGAAAGATATGGTAGTGAATACCCAGTTAAGGTGGGGTAGTTTGTCACCCACCATCGGTTGGGACAATCATGGGTTCCTTAATGATGCAAGGATCAAACATAAGGGGCCCTAGGAACCAGGGTGATGGCCATAATGATAGGGTTAGAGCTCATGTTTAGCTTTTCCCCACATCCTAAATTTGTATCTCCGGACCATATTTTGCATTTTATGGTACATTTCCTATTAAGAGTGGCCAAATAATGCTTTTTCTTTTCTTTTTACCTGCATCAACCTCCGGGGCATTGTTCCAGGCCGAGCCAAGGTGTGGATAAGGGGAGGGGGAAGCTAACTCCTTATGGATCAAATGGATAAATGTGGACCCATATGGGAAATATGGAGAATATGGTTATAATGAGCAGAGGGGAGAGATGTATATGGTGTCAGAAAGTGGGACCACAAAACCAAAATTAGAGTTTCCCATGTCGTTCCACCCCTAAAGCTATTAGCCAATAAAGGAGATCCCATGAGACTAGGATACAAGGTTAACCATAAAATTGGATAGAGGAAACAAGAGTACAAACCAAGACCACTCTTTCTGTCGAATCCCCCCAATGAACCATGCCCAAAAGTGTCCATGATAAGTAAAAAAAAATACCCAATTACACAATGAAAAGTCATACCTTCAAGGTTGGAAGGCCCACCTTCAAACATACGATCAGAAAAGGTGGGCAAGGAGGAATATGGTTGGATTAGGTTGTGGAGATAGTGACACTTAGAGCTATCTAATGGATGCAAGGGGATGTTGGTTGTTGAATGAGGACCATCTAGGACAAAACCTTTCTCCTATGGATACTACCAACATGTGGTGGGTAACATCTAGCTACAACTAGGACATGATATATTAGAAGAGTGCATAAACGTACTCAAATGGGGAGGTCATGAGAACACCAACAACCTCTTGGGACCAAAAACTTGTTACCTGCACATATAAAAGACTAAGCACATGAGGCGACATGTTTTTTCGGCATCTTATGATTAACCATGCTTATATTAGGCCATATAAATAAACAAATATTAAAATTTTATTCTAAATGCAATTTTAATATAAATGTAGCTAATATAGCATGATAATGTCACATGATGGCAGTTATAATGTGAAAATTAGCATGCAATTCATCCTACTCTAATGTGCATATTAAATCGTACAGGTACTAAGTGTAATCATAGAGCCAATGCAACCAGGACATCACCTAATCAATGTAAAAACATTTTTCCCAACGAAAACTTATGTAAAAAATCCAAGAACAAGGATAAGAACAATCATATGGAGGGTCACTAGGGTGAGAGGTGGGAAAATAGAATTCCCACACTTCGAGCATCACAAGAGAAGATGGAATGAAGGGATGCAATCTACTCCACAAGATCCTTTCTTCCAGCCAAAAGGTAGATATGTCAACAATCAAGGTCATAAACATTTTGTGGATGGAAACCTCAGGCATATGATCCCCATCACAATCCTTATCATCTATGTCATGTTTAATTTCCACCATAGGGTCATGATTATAAGGAAAAGGAGATTCATGACATGGAGAGACACAACAAGTAGGTTTCCCACAATGATCACACTTAGGATAGATGGACGATTCCTCATTATTAGTGATTATGTAAGAAGGGTTGAGGAAAGGGTCCATAGGATACTCAACTAAGACCCTTGGATTGTGAGGAAAGGAAAGGGTCCTATTGACATAATCATCAACGGTGTCATAGATATAGTCCTTTTCAAAATGATTCCCATGAACCTCCCATTTTCCTTCTTCAATATGTAAGTAGTCATTGATATCAATGCTTGAAGGGGTTACAAAATCACCTTCTTTAAGGTTTTTGAAGGGTGGATCATTATAAATAGTATCCTTGGAAAAAGTAGGGCCAATCTCATCTTCAATTTATACATACTTACCCTCCATATCACACATGCTCTCCAAATTATCTTCATTCTCGTTTTCATCATGTGGACCTAGGGAGGACCTTCCTTTTCATGAGGATGATGCTCAATGAAGGCTTCCTTTTGAATGTAAAATACTTAGCAAGCTTTAAAATGCTCAAGGAAGCTATCAAAGAAAATTTCAATTGATGAGATTCTCCTAAGTTTATAGTTATGTAGCCATGAATTATGACCATGGAGGGATATCATGAATAATATCATGAGGACATCATGATGAACCAACTCAGCCTATGAGGTATATGTAGAAAATATTGATACATGATCAACCACAGATAGTGGATCACCATAAAGCTAGGGAACCCCATGTATCATAGTCCAGGTAAGATGCTTCAAGTGTCTAGGAATGTGAAGGATGTCCAAGGCAGGGAAATCATAAAAGCATTGATTTATGGTAGCATCAGATGTGCTCTAGCCTTGTAACTTTTTATATAGGCTAAGACACATGTATTCCATAATACCCAGAAATGGTTTTGGAAAAATCCACTTAGATATGGTTTAATTAAATTAATTAATCATTTTTTAATGTTTTCCTAAGTCTAAACTTAGGGAAACTAATTAATTAAAAGGTATTAATTAAACTAAGTGTGAATCTTCTACATAAAGTCATGGATCACCTCCAAGTTAATATTAGCCCTTGATTATGTTTTAATATTGGTCGTTGAAGGGTCAACGAAGGATTATAAGAAGGAGGGTGAGGGGCCTTTGGAAAACACATCAGACAGAGAAAGAATCTAGAGATCGATTTCTTTAGACAAAGGAAGAATCAAAGTGATTCTCGATTGCAGAGAGGGGAAGGTGAAATCTCCAGGAGGGAGAATTTTTGAAGGATAGAGAGTACAAGAATAGAAGAGAGAAGGAATCTAGAGCAGAAACGCAGAGATAGCCAAGCAACAGTTACATTGAGCCAGCACAGAGCAATAGAGGGAGTTTCGATTTCAGTTGGAGAGGCAGCTGAGGGTTCATCTAATATCCAGAGGGAATTTCTGGAAGAGGAGAAAAATTTAGTCTCACATAGCAGTGAGCACCGAGGCAGTCATAACGAATAGCATCAGCAGTGACACAGTGACAACCTGAGGGATGTAGTCACTACGCATAAATTACGCAAAGCTACTCAGTGTGGGTGCAGGTCAGTGCCGGAACTTCGTGGTGAAGTGAGAATTACCTCACTAAGCCTCTTCTCATTAGATTTATTTAGGTGATTGATTGATAATTACAATCACACATTTGTACTTGGAATTTCTGCATAGTAAAGAAACCCTCAAATCTGTTGCACCGATTTTCCTGAATTGGGTTTTTTCGGGGACAATTGTCCAAAAATAATGGTGTCTATGTGTGAATAGTTGTGCCATTTCTTTTATGTTGTTTATTGATCATAAATTCTGCAACATATTTTATTTTTTTATTTAACACAGTGAAATGTTAAATAATTTTGTTTGGGAATGCAATAGAAGAAATTTAATAAGTAGCTACAGTAGAATTCTACATTATAGAATTTTCACATGGTATAAGAGTTGTTAGATCCAAAGGAAGTAGGGTTAGAACAGAGAATGCACAAACCAAAAGCTTTATAATGGATGTAGCACAGAGAAAAGAAATCACAGATAACTATGGCAGGATCCTTGAGTATTTCTGAACTCTTGGATCACATGTGAGCTACGATACCTTGAGATAGTAGAAGGATGGACAGTTGCAATGGAAGATGAAGAGACATTGCAGTGGCTAGCAATACTAGAGCCTGTTCAACATAGAGAGGGAGCAACAACAACAACGGTTGAATAGCAGCAGCGCAGTGCACACTGGTGCAGTGCAGTGGACACTGGTGTAGCGTAGTGCAGAGCAGTGCTCACGCAGTGCTGAGTAGAAACAATGCAACATTCTTAAGAGAGCTAGTGTAGAAGTTAGCAACAGTTAGTCTTATTTTTCATATGTAGTCTTTTTTTCCAATTTCGGATGTCTTTTTGTTTCAATTAGCAACAATGTAGCAATGCATCAACAACAGTAGTTGAGCAGCAACAACAATAGTGGTGCAGCAGCAGCGCAGTGCAGAGTAGTGCTCACACAGTGAAACAACATGGTTGCAGAATTCAGAGGGAGTTGCAATACCATGGAAGTTGGCAGTAGCATGCAAAGTCAACAACAGTACAGATGCAACATTTTGTGCATCAATAACATAGCAGTAGATGTTACAGAAGTCAGAGCAGCACATTGAGTTGTCTCGCTAGAGCACTTTCCTCACTAAGAGGGAGTGTTAATTTATGGTAGCATCATATGTGCTCTAGCATTTTAACTTTTTATATACACTAAGACACATGTATTCCATAATACCCAGAATTGGTTTTGGAAAATTCCACTTAGAGATGGTTTAATTAGATTAATTAATTATTTTTTAATGTTTTCCTAAGTCTAAAATTAGGGAAATTGATTAATTAAAAGGTATTAATTCAACTAAGTGTGAATCTTCTAGATAAATTCATGGATCACCTCCAAGTTAATATTTTCCCTTGATTATGTTTTAATCTTGGCCATTGAAGGGTCAACGAAGGCTTATAAGAAGGAGGATGAGGGGCCTATGGAAAACACATTAGACGGAGAAAGAATCTAGAGATTGATTTCTTCAGCCGAAGGAAGAATCAAAGTGATTCTCGATTACATAGAGGGGAAGGTGAAATCTCCAAGAGGGATAATTTCTAAAGGATAGAGGGTACATGAAGAGAAGAGAGAAGGAAGCCAGAGCAACAACGTAGAGATAGCCAAGCAGTAGTTACGTTGGGCTAGCGCAGAGCAGCGAAGGGCGTTTCGAATTCAGTTGGAGAGGAAGATGAGGGTTCATCCAGTATCCGGAGGGAATTTCTGGAAGAGGAGAAAACTCTAGTCTCACATAGCAATGAGCACTGAGGTAGTCATAACGAGCATGAACAGTAGTGACACAGTGATAGCATGAGGGACGCAGTCACTGCACAGAAATTACGTAGAGCTACTCAGTGTGGGTGTAGGTCAGTGCCGGAACCTCGTGCTGAACTGAGAATTGTGTCACTAAGCCTATTCTCATCAGATTTCTTCAAGTGATTGATTGATAATTACAATCACACATTTTTACTCAGAATTTCTGCATAATAAAGAAACCCTTAGATCTGTTGCACCGGTTTTCCCGAACTGGGTTTTTTCGGGGACAATTGTCCAAAAATAATGGTGTCTATGTGTGAATACTTGTGCTATTTATTTTATGTTTTTTATTGATCGTAAAGTCTACATCATATTTTATTTTTCTATTTAACACAGTGAAATGTTAAATAATTGTGTTTGGGAATGCAATAGAAGAAATTTAATAAGTAGCTGCAGTAGAATTTTCACACAAATAAATACATCCTATTAAGATATACATGAAAATTATGTAGGAGTCATTGGGATGAATTTAGAGATGCCTAGAGAAATTCTTGCTTCACCCTGCAAGCATAAATTTAAAGTTCAATGAAGAATTATGAATTTTTTCTTCAAATGGAGTCGCCAAAATATCTATCAATGTTATTGTAAGCGAATAAGACACATATCTTGTGTCCCCAACAACGATGCCAAAAATGTTACTACTCAAACTATTATGGGTCCTAGGAGGGGTTCCTAACACCAAGTACTAGGTCAAATTTCACAATGGAGCAATAACCCATTGTCCACTCCACTAAATCTCCCTTCACTTTACAAACTTTGACTTATGGGAGGAGTCCCACTATTATGGAAACCACTAAGAAAGATGTGTCAATGATGAAGGAAAACTTATTTCAAAAGCCTATTCAAGGAGAGGCTCTAATGATAGGAATTTCTTGCTTTATAAGCAATATGGATAACTCTCCAAGAAGAGAAAGAAGGGATCCAATACCTAAGGTTTTAGGAGAATAATTTTAAATGAGGTGCCCAATATCAAGAATATTGTAAGAATAGGGTTTCTAAGTGATATTTTTGAAATCAGAGTCACAAGGTTGTGGGACCATAAAGAAGCCCAAGTGAACCAAAATGATGTCAAGGATGTGGAATTAATAAACGAACTAGTGCACTTGACCAAGTTAGGGTGGAGAAGAGGATCAAAGGAATTGGATTTCTCTTGGAATTCAAGTACAATGATCCCAATAAAGCCACTAACCGAAGGAGACTTAGGGAAGATAACAATCTTCAAACTAGGGCTTGGAATGTCTTTAGATTCCATTGTGGGATTGAACTCAAAATTTGGAGGACGCCTCAAGAAGACCCCAATGCAATAGTTGACCAATTTTCAAGGATTTTCAATGGCTAGAAATGATTTTAGGTGATGCCATAGTAGGCCTACTCTATTAGGGATAAGAAAAGAGGAAGGGATGTGATAATAATATTATTTTGTGATCACCTTAGGACTAGAATAGTTCCTAGCCAATTGGGAGGATGGAGTCTAATGAAATTATTGTTTAGAGATGTTGAATTCCAATCAAAGAGTTCCCTAACAACTTTGTATGGCCTTAGTAGCAACTAGGTTACAAGGGAAATTTATACTTCTTTATATTTTCAAATGATGACTTATCAAGGAAATTCATGAACCATCATGTGTCCCTAGGAAAATAATTCACCATAATTCACAATCATCATATGTAAAATCCCTCACATTGACAGGGTTAGTTACTTCGCATAAGCACAAGAGTAACAACACCAACTTATTGTACGAAAATATTCCATAGATCATTACATGAGAAAAGTTACAAGATAAACATGAAAATAATACTCGCAAGTATAGAGAAATTATTCCAATCATCAAATTGCAAGAAAAACGAAGCTCCAAGACAAGATTTAATCTCTTCCAAACATAAAATGCATTAGAAATCCAATTCGTCCATCAAAAGGCTTAGTGAAAATCCTAAAAAAAAATGATCCAAATCCAAGTGATGGTAAGCTACAAATGAGGCCTCACTTGTATTTATATGTGAATCTAATAGTTCAATGGATCTCATTAGCCTAACAAACCCCTATCTGTGTCTCAAATGTGAAAAATAACACGCTAATTGGTGACAAGCCCACCAAATATCTCCATAAAATTAAAATAAGCCTTTCAAGAGGGACGAAATGATAATACAATAGGTCAAAGGGCCCTTGAATAATCCATATTGGATCATTACATTACTTTTCATCCATATCAATGCATTTTGAGTGGAAAAAGTGGAGAATCAGCTCATGGGACCATTTTTACTGGTGGGACACAGTTTGGCAAAACGGGGACTAAAACCTTCCGGGAGCGTTTTGAGGCTTTAAAAAAAAATTTGGTGGTTAAAATTTTTCTCCTATCTTGAGAAACTTTTCATGTTATTCTAGATGCAAATATCTTTCCAACAATGCAATAATCATGTCAATCGGAGTCTGTATGCAAAATTTATGCCACTCAAAAGTTGACCTTCATGTTTTCACACCTATAGTTCAGGAGGATGTTGCATCAACCCCCATTATTCATGGAAAATGGGCTAGCCACGTGTTTTTAGTGTAAAAGACTCTAGAAGAGTCTATTTTGTAACTCTAGTTAAGAGTTTATGTAGTCAAAATTAACCACTAGTAGGCTATCAGGATGTGTTATAATCAAGCCACTAGGAGGAAGAGGTATTCCATTCTTTCGAGAGAATTTTGTTCCATAGTTTAGTAAAGCTAGCCAGGAGAGGTAGGAGGTAGAGCACATAGAGAGGAATTGTGCACTATATTAGCCCACGGGACACGAACACTACTTCTTTGTACAACCATATTTCTAGACAGAGAAAGAGAGCAAAGCAACCTCACCTTCTAGTTGGGTTTTCTCCCAAAAGGGTTTCCCAGAAAGCATATCTTGTGTCTTATGGGTGTGTGAGGTTATTTTTTCATTCTCTATTTTTCTACATAATTTATATTTGCATGCATGCACTAATTATAGTTAAATATACAGATCTTAAAGTTTAATAAAACTATAATAGTGTATAATCTCATATTTTTAATATAATATTATTAGATATTTCGTGACGAACTATTTAGTGGAATATCCGCGACATTTTATGAATCTTTGGAGGTCTAGTGGAGTCCAATATGTGTGGAAATGAATGAATGGGATCCAAACATAATGATAAAGTGGGTTTCCCCTTTATATCCATGCAAATGACCTGTGGTGCCTCCAAGTGGTTATGGGAGCACAAACACACACCCTCACGGGTCTCCAAATGGATCGAACACACTTGTATCCCATCTATAAGAGTTGGAAGAATGATGAAAGCCCTTCCTTTGTCCCCAATGGTGTGACACGTTTTCATATGGGTCCTGAATCAATGGCCAAGTGGGTGGTGAAACAATGTAGTCGTCTAGGAAATATGGGGCCAAGTGGATCATCATTATCAAATAAATGGAACATGAGCAAGAAACTAAAGGATCCCATGACATGGATATTTTCTCTTTGCGATGGTGGAGGCCCATGGCTCTCAACACTCACCCTAAAAATTTCGATATGACCCTATGGAGGGCTTGGAACCCATATAGGGAGACCAAACCCATGATGAAGACTCACCTGAAATCTTGTATAATATAGAATGCGTCCCCTCACCTTACAATACAAGAAATAATTAGTGAAATTGAGTAAATGAGCTTACAAATCATTTACTCAAGATATAACAATGATTACTCTTTCATCCATAGCGGAATGCCCTTCCATAGTGGGCTTTAGAACATCCAAGTGTCTCGAAGTTAAAAAATAAGGTTAACCAATGACCCTATTAGGTGGTTTTGACCTCTAATGGGGTGGCATGTCCATAGTACATCCATCAAATGGAAGGTGGCATGTGATATAATGATGGAATGGAGTGGGGCATCAGGGGAAGGCTTCAATCCACATGCCATAGTACAAGGGTAGCTAAGTGTAGAAATTATACAATATGCATGTATATCTTGGATTCACCCGATCTAACAATATGCTAAAGTTAAATACTGAATCGCTTCTACAAATATTTTGCGGAATTAAAAACACAATCGCTAATCACATGAACATGAAGAAATATCAATCACACACAACATAGATAATTTCCCAGGGAAAGCTTATAGCTAAAAACCCCACTATCTTCTATTGTATATTATATCATGGATCATGAAACAATTACATACAAAACTCTTCTCACAAGAGCCCTCAGTACATCAGCTAATTGTCTCACACTGTCATACAAAAATTGGCAAATTCCTTAGCCAATTTACTGTCTCCAAATAGCCTACCTTCACTGTGCAATCCCTACTGAATGAAATCCATGAATTGATGTAATCCTACCTACCTTGACTGCACAAGTATCATGGGCACATCCAATGTGTGTGTGCTTGCATGTGTGCAAGCGAATAATGTCACAACTGATAGTTATCTTCCCTTTCACCTAAAACTCAACTCGGTCTTAACTAGATTGACATGCATGCAGTTAATAATAGTAAATCTCCAATTGCATGTGAGATCACTACATGTGAATTAATTAATAATTAATTCACTTTATCTCTCACTAGTGTATCTTCAATTACAACTAGCACAACTGATTTTAACTCACTTAATTGAGTTAAACTATTTACAACTTGCACAACTCATACACCACTGCACTTCCAAATCCGTTACAACTAGAATCACTTAGTTACAACTAAAGTCACTTTGCATGTCCCACCAACCAACCTCTAACTCGAAATTCACTTAGCTAACCAATTTTCCACTTCAGTTAACTATTTTCAAGTCCACATTGAGAATAGATTACAGTTTAATGTCCATCTAAAATAAGGGATAATAAAAATAGAAATGCACCTAAAAATAACTTGTAGGCCCCACCCTAGTGTAGGTTCTTCAAGTCTCTAGGATCATGGGTGCCAAAAATTTCTTGTTGAATCTCAACACTCCCTATCAACAAGAAATATATTATCCTTCACCCCATCCTGTCTCTATGGTATTCGAATTTTCTCCTGGTGAGGGCCTTTGTTAGAATATTTTCATCCTAATCTTCCGTGGGAATGTACTGTAGCAACATGATTCTTCTCTGCACACAATATCTGAGATGATGGTATCGGATATCTATATGCTTGGATGTATCATGAAATAGAGGATTAATCAAGAGTTTAATAAAACTCTGATTGTCAGAATGAATCACTGTCAGATCCATCTGAGAACCAAACAAACCAACCAAGATCTTTCTCATCTATATAGCCTCACATGCAGCTTGACTTGCTGCCATGTATTCTGCTTCTGGTGAACTGAGTGCCACAGATTGTTGCTTCTTGATGTACCAGGAAACTACTGTCTACCCAATGCTAAAGATCCCCCCTGATGTACTCTTTCTGTCCGATGGAATTCCAACCCAATCTGCATCCATGAAGCCATGCAACTTCACTCCATATTTTTGTCTGTACCATAAACCATACTCTAATGTGCCCCTCAGGTATCTTAGGAAATGCTTCCCCGCCTTCCAAAAGAGCTTGTTAGGCTTAACCATAGCTTGAATCAGCTGGTTAACCACATAGCAAATGTCCGATCTCATGTTCACTAGATACATTAGTGAACCCACTAATTTTTGATAGACATTAGCATCCACTACCTCTCCATAAGTAGCATCCTCTTTCCTCCAGTTTCCTGGAAGAGGAGAATCCATGGGTTTGCAATTCTCCATGTTAAACTTACCCAGTATCTCCTTTTCATACTTTCCTTGAGACGCAAACAATTCACCATCCCACTGCCATATTTCCAATCCAAGGATATAATGAAGGAGGTCCATATCCTTCATTTCAAACTCCCTTGCAAGATCCTCCTTGCATGAGTGTAGCAGCTTCTCATTACCAGTCAATATTAAATCATCAACATAAAGAACAATGATTAACAGCTTACCCTCCACCACAATTTGGTACAGGTTTGCATCTGCTTCACTTTTGGTGAATCCTAGTCTAGTGAAATAGTTGTCTATTCAAGTGTACCAGGCACGAGGTGCTTGCTTTAGCCCATATAGTGCTCTTTTGAGCCTGCACACATGTGACTCACTGTTGAAGATTTCGAAACATTCAGGATTCTCTATGTACATGTCTTCCTCAATGATCACATTAATAAATGCAGTTTCACATCCATTTGATGAATGCACCAACCCATTTGCGCTAAAAGTGCAAGGATGGATCTTATGGAAGAGTACCTTGCAACAGGTGCAAAGGTCTCATCATAATCTATCCCCTCGATTTGTGAGAAGCCCCGGGCCACAAATCTGGCCTTGTATTTCTCCACACTCCCATCAACAACTTGCTTTACCTTTTAGATCCATCTCGAACCTACCACTGATTTATGAAAAATTCTTGCGATAATTTCCCATGCGCTGTTTTTGACATTGGATTCGTACTCCTCCACCATTGCATCAACCTAAGTAGGCTGTTGCACTAATTCCTGAAAGGAATATGGTTTAGTCACAATACATTTTCTCACAAGAGCCATGTATCCAGTAAATCAGTCAAGAGCCTATCTCTGTCTGCACTATGAAGTAGTGACTCCTACATTCTGAGTAGCATCAAGTCTCAGCCTATCATCTTCCGTGGTATGCCTTCTACCATTTATAATGGATGGATCTGCATGAGTGGCTTCCTCCACTCCATGAACCTCCTCATGTGGCTGATCCACAACTTGAGACTCTTCTTTGGGAACCAACAGTTCCCCCTCTGCATGCAAGTCTAGCTCCCTCTCAAGCAACAACTGCATGGCTTTCCCCTCATCAAATTTTATATCCCATTGCACAACAGTCATTCTGCTATTTTGAAAACACACATGATAATTATGGGGTGTTTCTGTGTACCCAAAAAAATTCCCAACTTCAGCAGTCGGTTCCAACTTCTTCCTAGTGTCCTTGGTCACATGCACATAAAAAGATGAGCCAAAAATCTTAAAGCGTGAAACATCGGGTTTCTTACCAGTGAAAGCCTCTTCAGGTGTACTCATGCCAATTACTCTATGAGGACAACGATTTTGCACATAAAACACAGTGTTGCATGCTTCCACCCACAAATGCATTGGTAGGCCATGATCATGCAACATCGCTTGTGCTGCACCCACGATCATTCTGTTCTTCCTCTCCACGACCCCATTTTGCTATGGGTTATGAGGCGCTATGAGTTATCTTCAAATTCCTTCTTTGATGCAGAAGTTATTGAATTTTTTAGAGATGTATTCTCCACCATTATCACTCCTAAGAGCCTTCACTTGCTTCCCCAACTCTTTCTCCACCAATGCCTTAAAATCACAAAACTTAAAGAATGTTTGATCTTTCTTCTGCATGAAGAAGATCCAACATTTACGAGAAAAGTCATCAACAAATATTGCATCGTATTTATGTTTTTCTGTTGAAGAAACCGAGAATGGACCACACATGTTTGTGTGAACTCTCTCAAGGATCCCCGAAGCATGGTTATCCTTCTCATGAAAGGTGGACTTCACATACTTCCCCATGGTGCAACCCTTGCACTGATCTAATAGAGAAAGTGTTCCCATTGGAAGTCCAGTATATATTTTCTGCATGACTTTCAAGGCTCCATGATGAAGATGGCCCAATCACCTGTGCCATAATTCTCCCTCATCCTGGCTCACCATTTTTTTTGCCTTGCCCATCATGGCAGCATAGCCATCTACCTCCAGCTTGTAGAGATTCTTAACTCAAATCCCTATCCTCTTGGCTTGACCCATTGTTTTATGTCGCAGGAAATATTTTCCATTGCGAAAAACAACATCATAGCCTCTATTCTCCAAGATTACGATTGAGACTAAGTTTTTCTTTAGACCTGGAACATGCATCACATATTTTAATTGAAATGGTTTACCTAACTCCCTCTGAAAGGTAATGGTACCAATCCTAGAAGCACTGTATCGTCCATCGTTGCCCATCTCAATATGCATCTGGAGATATTTATCCTCCAAGTCACTGAAAATCTATTTATCTCTCGTCATGTGGAAGGAAGCACCACTATCCAAATACCACACAAATCCTAATGCACTTGACAAGATGCATGCGATCAATGAGAAGTGCAGCTCAAATTGCAAAGCAAGTACCTCACTAGTTGTAGATCCAGCAACCTTCTTCTTCTTCTTCTTCTATGGATAGTTAGTAGCAAAATGCCCATGTTCGTGACAGTGAAAACACTTCACTTGTGACATGTCCTGCTTCTTGCCTTTAGACTCGGATTTAGAATGGAATTTGTTCCCCTTCCCATTCTTCGCCTTTGTAGCTAAAGCACAATCCTCTTCATCATCATGCTTTGATGAAAATCCATCTCTGGTGTTTCTCCTGAACTACTCCTGCACCAGATCCGACCACAGTCGTTCCCAATCTAGTAATTTTTCCCGTCCGTTGACAACGTCTTCATAACTGTGCCAACTCTTAGGAAGTCCTAAGAGAGAAAAAAATCACCAAATCATCATTGGTGACTGTTATTCCCACACTCCATAGTTCATCCTGACATTGGACAAACTTCGTGAGATACTTTGGAATGGTGTTGCCCTTTTCCATCTTAATCTTCCTGAGTTTATCTTTGAGCGAAAATTTCCTATGGTTGCTACTATTTTGGAATAGATCCGTCAAAGCCTTCCACATTGCATGAGGTGTGGCTTTTCCATGGAGGATTGAGACAATATGGGCTTGTACTCCCTCCAAGAGGATCCTCCTCGCCTTTGCCACTTTCTTTTTCCATGCATAAATATTGGTAGCATTTGTCACAGCAGGTTTAGGAACATCATTGTCAATGAATTCCTTTAAGACATTGTCTTCGAGCACTGCCTCGATCTTGTCATTCCAAGCAATGTATTTCAAGCTGCCCTTGAGTGCATACTCCAACCACAAGCCATTGAAAGCCATTTCAATCTTGAATCAAATATAACACCAAGAAATTCTTTCTGCAAATTCGAATTCTCACCAGCTATAAGCTCAGCTCCTGCTTCACTTCTACAATATCTAGTGCTCTGATACCATGTAGAAATTATACAATATGCATGTATATCTTGGATTCACCTGATATAAAAATATGTTAAAGTTAAATACTGAATCGCCTCTACAAATATTTTGCAAAATTAAAAACACAATCGCTAATCACATGAACATGAAGAAATATCAATCACACACAACACAGATAATTTCTTGGGGAAATCTTGTAGCTGAAAAATCCACTATCTTCTATTGTATATTATATCATGGATCATGAAAAAATTATATACAAAACTATTCTCACAAGAGCCCTCAATACATCAGCTAATTGTCTCACACTGTCATACAAAAATTGGCAAATTACTTAGCCAATTTACTATCTCCAAACAACCTGCCTTCACTGCAGAATCCCTGCTGAATGCAATCCCTGAATTGATGCAATCATGTCTATCTTTACTACACAAGTATCATGGGCATATCCAATGTGTGTGTGCATGCATGTGTGCAAGCGGATAAGGTCACAACTGATAGTTATCTTCCCTTTCACCTAGAACTCAACTTGATCTCCACTGTGTTGTTATATCATCCACCCTCTCTATGTGTAAGAAACCATTATAAAGGAAGATTACCTAACAGTATTAAAAGGCTAATGTTTCAAAAGGTGTGAGAGAGAAAAAAAATCAAAATGAGTCGTATATGAAAAGGGGACAAGCGCACTTAATAATAAGGCGGGAGTATGTCAAAGGTCTTAACCGAAATAAAAAAAAAGTATGAAAGGCGCAGAGAAAACGATATGGGGCGGGACCCACTCATGTTCAACACAAAACATAATAAAGGAACACGCAAACAAATTCTGGGGGGGTCAAATATGGTAGAGGGAAGGCGAAAGCCTCCCCCCTGGAATTCTAATGATCTGGAAAAATAGGACACCAGGGATCAAGCACTATGTGGGGGAAATGGCTACAGGTCTAAGGCCATTACAGAAGTCATCTCGCGCTCCTTTTGGGCCCGATCCTAAGGTACAACTGTCACAACGATCCAACAGTAAGGTAAGTCCTAGGACACCCGATACACAACCCGTACCGGCATTTAACCCGACACGTGGTATCCACCTAACTAAAGTCTGATACTGAATCCTCCGATGCTACACATCTCAGTGTCAGCGTCCTTAAGACGTCAGCCCTACTAACATCACCCTAAGCTTGCTTTTTGAGTTGTTTTCGAAATGTATAACCTTGTTCCATGATTTACTGTGGTAAAATACTCTCGATTTACAGTTACCATATAAGCGACAACATGAGCACCCAGTACCAGGTCTGCCCAGTCATTGTCAATCTCCCTGCGTCGTTTTCCTGAGCAGTATCCCTATTTTGCAATTATTCCTCTCCGTTATACTATTTGGTTTCCTTTCTCTTTTCAATTTTTATAATGGTCATGGGTAAAGTCACGGTCAAGAAGTCAGAGCCTGAAACTCCCCAAGCCCGTGAGTCCAGGGCTGCCCCTGGGCTTGAACCATTCACATATTTGCAAACTACCATCCAAGACCCGCAATACCCATTTTTCATTAGTAACATCAAGCCTGAGTTGTTCAGGAAGCATGTGGAAAATAGAGATAGGTTTTGAGTCGTTTTGTCTAGACTGTATCATCAGATTACTCCCCCTGTCTACCCAGTGGTTGAATTCATTTTTTGGCTCCGGGATGCTTACGATGAATGCTGGGGCATGTTCCTATCTTCTCAGGGGGAAAAAATGTTTAGCATATCCCCCAAAATCATCAGAAAATCTTTCTGTTATCCTATCAATTCGAATTACGTCAGTTTCAATGAAATGAGACTATCTCGTCGGTTTTCTAAGTTACCATGGAGGCAACAAAGCGATTTTATCACCGCCATTACTAACTCTCGTCTCACAGCTTTTCCCTCTATGGATTCAGTGCCCTTGAGTCTATTTAAGGAAGACCTTCAACCTACCCTCGCTCTTATTTCAGGACTACTAGGTATAGGAGGTTTAGAGCAAGTTTCAAAAGAATTCATAGCCTTTTTGTGGTTAATGTTGCAGCCCGGTGTCGTCTTGGATATCCCTGGTTTTTTGGCCTCTACCATCCAAACTCAATTCCAAGATCTCTCAGATACAGGTCGTTTTCGTTTCTGTTCCATGGTTCTCTATAGTTTCTTCTTTCAACAGGCTGATAAGTTTGAGGGTTTGCGTTTAGAAAAATTCTATAGGATAAACTCTCACCCAAGACCGGTTTTGACTGGAATCCTGCAACACATCAGTTGGAAAATGGGGTGGGTTACTCAAATTTCTTGAATGATTTCATGCCCATAGCTTACACTATTATCCATGATACTCCTCTGCCTAGGATTTTTCATGAGCAGAAGAAATGGTTGTAGTGCAGCAAGGCTGAAAGCACTGGGGACTGGTATCTTTTTTATCACTATACTGAAATTAGGGTTTATGGAGTCGAATTTTCTCCCTACAAATTGCCAGTTTTTCCCACCCGGTGGATTTACGCTTTGGAATACCTCTGATAGACCTTAAAGGATAACCAGCTCCACTTCCTCCCTGCGAAAAAGGGGTTCATTCTCAAGCTTCCTACAACCATCGGCCCTTTCATTGTTAACTCGAGGCATGCCCTTCCCATAGTGGAAAACCTGCTTCAAGGCATGGATTTAAGGCAAGGGAAAGCTTAGCCCTATAATCCGAAAGACATCATTTCAAACAAAAGGAAGAAGATTAAATCAACCCCTTATACTCATGAAACAAGGCCTTTCATCGAGTTGCAAGCTAATCTTGAAACCTAGCCTTTACTTTCACAGATGGAGACCGATTCATTTGCGACAGGGGAAAAGGCAGATACTGCTTCAACAAGAGAAGCAGATCAGAAACAGGTAGAGGAGGTCGGTGTGTCAGGAGAAGGTTCCCCTCCTTCTAAAAGGCAAATAACCGAGACCAACGAAGAAGAAGGCATGGAAGATGAACAGTTTCTGCAAAGTGAGGCACTTTATGGTCAACCAAACAAGGGAAAAGTGGGCTTTGTGGTGATATGAGATGGCATGATTTCTTCTGACTTCTCAGAAGTCTCCCAAGCTATCTCTGCTAGCAGATCTAGAAGGGAAAGCGAAAGAAGGGTAAGGAATAGAACACTCAGGGAAAAATACTTGTCAGAATTAGGAGGATATGTCGATAAGTACCATACCAGGTTTTCATCCACAATTAACTTGGACAAAGAACAACTAATACTGGCTATGACCAAAGCAGTCCTAAACCAAGAACCTGGTACCACCAGTTATAGAGCCCTGTAAATAGCAGTAAACATGTCACAAGTCCCGCCAATCGACAAGTGTACTTTGTTCCAGTGTTTCGGTGATATGTTAAAAGATGAAGTAGTAAAGCTCTACCTGACTCTAAGAAAGCTACAAACCAAGCATAACCAAGTGCTTGATAATCTCCAAAAGGATAATATCAACTCTCATGCACTCTCGAATGATATACACAGTTTCCAAGAAGTGGTAAAAGGGAAGGAGAAGGGTAAAGCAGACCCCCAAGGCCATCTCATCTCTGAATTGCAAAGGCAAGTCGCAGCCTTGAAGCACAAAATGAACATACCTGGCACTCATCACATACAAACCGTTGAGTTAGTCCAAGCAAAGAAAGATAAGGCAAGCCTGGCAGACTCCCTTGCAAAGGAAAGGGAAGAGAAAGCTAAAATTTCAGATGATATGGCTACTTTATAGGGAAGAATGGATGAACTATAGATAATATGGGATACCCATGTGTGCACTCCACTAGCTCCGGAAGGGACTAGCTCACTCTCATAGGAGCTGACCATGACACTGGCTAAACTTCAAGCAATGGAAAAGAAAGTCTCAACGGCATGTCTGAGGATTAGCGAGCTCGAGGGCCTCCTCGCAGAGAACTCCAAAAAGGTTGCTTCTATGCAAAAAGAGATAGAGGAGGGAAAACAAGAGAAGGCACAGCAAGAGAAAACTATTCGGGATCTCACCAATTGAATAAACAGAAATATCACACTTTTGGACTCTTGGCGTTTGATTTGGACTGAAATTATTATGGAAGTGAAGAAGTGTTGGAAATTCTTGAATATCATGAAGGAAAAGAGGGCCACTGTGCGCCTTTTCAGAAGAACACTTCATGAAGGAGGTATTGATGCCTCAATTAGGGTCCAAAATGCCAAGAGGTATATTTCTCTTTTAAATGAGCTAAGTCCAGAAGAATTGGTTAGGCAAGGTATCAGGAGCAGATTCAAGGAAGCTTCGGAATGTCAGAAGGTGATAGAGAAAGAGTCCACACGCAGCATGGCTTTGAGCTGTTTGGAAAAGGTGGCGACTAGCTTAGAGCAGTTCGAGACAGATTGGACAGAGATAACACTTGCTGGGCTCCCATCATACTGGGAACCTTCCAATGCAGTCTTACATCCACCACCAGTGTATGAACGTCGACTAGCGGAAGCAATGAACCAGACTGACATACCTTCCGAAAATTCTACTCGAATTAAAGCAGAAACTATAGTCTTGGTCCTCGAAAAAAAGTTCTCGCTTCTTCATCAAGTGAAATACAAGATTCATACTCAGGCGAGTTATGATGAACTTACTGAAGTTTACATTAAGGCAGAAGCTTTCAGCGCAATACCTGAGCCTGCAGTCAACACCTGGTAGAGATGCACAAGTCATGCTAGTTTGTTAGCCAGCTCTTCTGCAACCATCGTACCACCTGCTTCAGCCATTGCCTCAACTCTTTCCCACCAATGAAAGTGTCAACTCATGATTCGGCCCATGTGGCCTCCTGTTTTTATTTTTATTTTTACTTTCAATATTCGAGTGAGATTCATATTTCACTCTTGCAAATTTTACTTTCTATTAGACAGTTATGATATATTCTTTAGAAATGGCCACGAGCCCGGATTGTAAATGATGGGAAGTGTTTTTTTTTCATCATAAATTTTGATGTTTTGATCAGGACTTAAAACTGCATTACTAGCACGTAGAAAATATATTTTCCCAAAATATTTTTCCGCATATGTTCGTTGAAAAACTCTATAAAAGTAGTAAGCAGGGAATGATATAGGGTTCCAGATTTTCGAAAGAACAAACTAGAATAGAACTTTGTTTTTGTATAAACTTTGATATTAATGTTGAAGATCCCATAGGGATTCAGTGATAAGGAGTTTTGTCGATATTGGGGATTTTGATCAGAGTGCTTCATAGTTTGTAGCTCTTCCCTATGTTTTATAATACAAATGTTCATTTCATCCATTTCCATACTTCTCATATCTGTTTTTTGGAATGTGAGTGCTCATATGTTTAAATGTGAATTTATCATTATTGATACTCATATTTACTCATGTCTAGTACTTTAAATATGGCTCAGGCAGGATAATTTGTTTCACTCTTTACTTCTACCAACGTTCTTCTGATATTAGCAGCAATGAAGCATTGTCTTTAAAGTTGTTCTCATACATGGATTCTTATCGTTGTATAGGCCCAATATATGTGAATATTTGTCTCTAGATAAGCCTTTGTTATAGTTAATATCCATTACATTTCCTTACACCATCATCACCCTCTTTTATTAATATCTATGAGTTATGTTAACCATCAGTAAATTTTTTACTGATAAAATGATGGCTAAGAATAAGTCCTAAGCCTTCAAGAGATTTTTTTCATGAAAAAATTCTCATTCTTGAAGTCTTCTCTTGCTGTTTGAACTTTGCAAGTAATCTTCATTGTTGTTTCATTATAAATAAACAAAGTTAAAACTGCTGCCCCCTGCAAGATTGTTCCCCAAATAACCTCCTCTTTCATCAATTCATTCACTCATTTTGACCCTTTTTATCCTCCATCTACCTCTGAAAAACCCCCTTTTTCCCTTTATCTTTCCCTTCAAAACTAATAAATCCCCTTTATCAGTTTTGAAACCCTCCTTTCCCTCCTATCGAAACCCCAAAAAAACCTAAAAACCCCATTTTTTAGGCTAAAAACCCATCTTTCAAAACAAAAGGGCTTAAGCACCTTTCGGCTTAGCCCTAGCCCTCCACATTATACTTGGAACCACGTGCTATGACCAAGTGCTTAAAAGCCTCATCGCATCAGCTTTTCTCATTACGAATCCGCTTTCTTTACATTTTCTCCCCAATGAGATAAGCCTTTATCTCTCCGCCCCTGGTCATACATTGCTGCATAAAACCATGCCTCAGGCCTAACCTCGGCCCCCATCACATCGACACTTCCATGAGGAATATGCCTTTTTATTTATGATTTGGCCACTCCAATAAGAAAACCCTCTGCTAAGATCCCAACCATTGATCTTTAAAGATCAATAGTTGTCCCGCCTTTCCCCTATCCCCCTTCCGTCCAAACCCTATCATTTACTCACCCTTACGAGTGAATCTTATTCGTTAATCCGTTTGATATTTTGGTCCGCATTAAACCCGATAACCCAGTTCCATCGGGGCCTACCTTCCACCACATAAAGTGCCTATCCAATCATGTGCTGCCACCTGTATTCCATTATCACTCCCATTGCGCAACTTTTTCATCGCGCTCATTTCGCATCGTTGGTTCTGGAGTCTCTGATCCAATGGTTGATGACGCATATCACAAAATTTTTGCACCTAAATTTTAACACTTAAAAATTTTGCGAAATGGGCAGTATTAAAAAGCCACGTGTCGAGCGATGTATGGAATCACATTGCATTCGGGAAAAACCACTCACTGGCTTTTGCTATGCGATAACCGCCAGTGCTTTTCTAAAACCATTTTTCCTCGTTTTCATGCCCTATTTAATATTTAAACCTGGTTAGCTGTTCTGCTAGGGTTTCGCTCCTCTGCCACTGCATTCCACCACTCACACTACTCCTCCACCATGCCCCGGAGCCTCTATCGTAGTTGCCCAAATTTTCACAGGCTTTTATAATATGGTTTATGTTTTATGTTGCAGGTTTCATGGAAAATGGGCTGTAGAGCCATCCCACTGTCATAAAAAGGTGACCAAGGGCCAAGGATGATGATCCTCAGGCCAATATTCACGTAGAAAGGGAATCTACAGGGTTCAAAATTATGATTCAACTCGTGCCTCATGAGCATTGGTTATATCATGAAACCCTCGACGCGCCCATGCACCTTCCAGGAAGAGAAAAAAAAGTGAGCATCAATCAATTGAAGGATCAGAGCTTAATTGAAGGATTAAAGGTGTTAAACACAGATAAAGCATATAGGCACAGTCATCAAAATTTGAAATATGGTCTAAAAGGCTTAATGCTAAATAGAGAGCCTAATCAGGCTTGAAAACAAAATTAAAGGTTAATTAGTGTTTTAAAGGAAAAGCAAGAAGACAAAACAAAGAAGGACACCTCAGGGCCACATCAAAGGGGCTAATTGAATCCCCAGCTACTAAAATTCCACCTGCAGATCTATTTTTACAAAAGAATGCACAATGAATTCACAAGTCAAAGATCTTTTGCCCAAAGACAGCTCAAAATTTATTATCAGTCTACCAAGGCCCCCCAAAGTCAACAATAATAACTAAGGATGATGAAACTTAATGTAAAAACATTAAAACAGAGATGAGCACTCGAAATATTCTCCCTTAGTCCTCCCAAAGGTCAAAGCACCATTACTCTGTATTAATTGAACTAATGAACCCTTCTTACACTCCACCTCCTCACTCTTCTATAAATACTTCTATAGAAGACTGAGTAGAGGTTGGTCTCTAGATATTTGTTGCATGTAAATAGATTTTGAAGCTGTTGTAGCCCTATTTGTAATTGAAGATACATAAACTGAGATGAGATGTTTGAAGTTGTAGAGACCCACTGGACTTGACGATTGTAACTGGTTTGAACATCAAATACAAATAGCTCATTTATGGGATCCTGGTCTATGTCAATGGTGATGTGTTTCTCACTGTAAAATTGTCATTTTCTTTTTATTTTCATTCTATCCACTTTTCTATGATAAATAATAGCAAATATAGATTAGGATTTACTTCTGAAGTACCCTAAATCTCACTGAAAATCTTTATCCTTTATGTTTTTTGTTGATTTTTTATTTAAAGATGATTCAATAGAGTATAACTAATGAAGTGTTGGTGAGCCCATGTTTCCTGAGTACAACTTGAGATATTGTCTTTGAATGTTCTTGATAAGTTTATGGTTAGCCCTGTCCTCTGGTTTCTTCTCCAACAGTTACTTTGAAGAGTTCCCTTAAGAGTATGTTGAAAGAAGGCTAGTTTCAAATTACTTACCTGATTTTAGACTACTTTTATGTTTATCATGAATGTCTTTCCTTGGAATATGTTGAAAGCAGACTAAGTTAAAGGTCTTTACTTGATCTTAAGATATTCTATGTTTTTAAATGTTTTCTCTTAAAAGTACATTGAAAACAGGCTAGTTTTAAAGTACTTACCTAATCTTAGATTACTTTGTGTCTTTCCTTAAGTGCATGCCAAAAGCAGGATAGTTTAAAAGTACTTACTTGATCTTAAGTTGTTCTATGCTTCTTCATCTGTTTGATTTCCCTCACTCCACTTTAAATGTTTCATCCCACAAAATCAACCTAGAGAGATCCTTTGACATAGATGACTTGCCCCATAGACCACTCTTGAACATTGCTGTTTCAATTAAACCCTATTATGACTCCATATCCCAATGGATTGATGCTCCACCTTGCCTATCTTATTAGCTGAACCATTCCTTCACCTACTCACACCTTCACCCTTCATAAATACTTCCTTCGTCTTCATTATATCCTTGCCCAACCAAAAAAAACAAAAACTCTGTTCTTCATAACTAGCCTGAAATCACATTTCAAGCCTTAAATATCATATCTTTGAACACATACATAGAGAGATCCCTCTCTGAATCTAGGATGGCTAGGTCCTCAGATTCCAAAGCGGTTTTGATGTAGGGTCTGCAGCATTTTTACTTGCCAATCTTGCAAACTACGGAGACCTAACATACTGGCGACCATACTGGGGAGCTTCTGAGTAAAATCCTTAAAACAAAACACTCAGTATTTAGTACACTATAAATAGTTTTTTCAAGCACTATCAAGCATCTTGGTAATCATGATAAGACTTGTCTGAATCAATGGAAAATCTAAGTCTTCTTAGGATTCTAACTAACCCTTATCAAACCTTGAAGAAATCACCCAACTAAGCCACAAAGTGAACTCTGTTTGTCTCATCACCGTAGCTAAGTGTTCAAAATTATTGCACTAGATTCAATACTGTTTATAATGCCCTACCCCTAGACTTGAAACCTCTACAAGGCTCAGCCTTGGCCAAATTTCCTGAAGGATTTGATCCTAAAATGGCCTATCAGCTAAGAGAAATAGAGCCCTTGACTTTAGAAGACATGCAAAAAGGAGCCCTTGCTGTGGAAGTAAATTTGATTGAAAAAAGAGCTAGGATGAGAAATGAAAAGAAAGTATCATTTAAGGAGGAAAGTGCACCCTCCACATCTAGCTCTAAAATGGAAATAATGATGGAGGAAATGATGAAGAAGATGAGCATACTTGAGAGAGCACAAGCTAGAGAAAATCAGTCAGCTCCCCAAAACAGAAATCATTCTCAAAATAAAAATCAAAATTTTAGGAGGAATCAACCTCAAAATAGACAAAGAGAGGATGATCCGCAGATCAGACCTCCTTTCCAAGAAAATTATGTTAATGAAGATGAAGAAACCAATGAACAAATATAGGATGACAACATGAATATGTTGGGAGTAAGTAATGAGGATTCTGATCTCATTTACGAAAGAAAACAAGGTCTATATACACCTTATGATGACAGAAGACCACAACCTAACCATTATGAGCAATACTCGGAAAATGCCATCATATGATCACCTAAATAGTATTACCTCAGAAGTAAAAAGAATCAAGACACTCCCAGAAATAAAACCTCTGATAAATCTGCCAAAAACATCCCTGAAATAACACCCGAAAATACAGTTGAAAATCACAAAACAATGGCTGCAAATTTTGATTTAAACCAAGGACAAGACACTCAATCCAATGAAAAACAAAGTGTTAAGCCCAGTAGCATTAGCACCACAACTAATGCTCCTAAGAAAACTATTCTAACTATTGTAAATAACAAAAATCAGCAAGCTGACTATGTTGATGAAATAGTGACTAAGAAGGCTGAACTAAACATGTTGAAAAACCAAATTCCTTTCAGCCTAGAGAATGAAATATCCAAAATAAAAATATTTGTTCCTCTTATAGAATTATTCACTCAAGATGTATATAGGGGTCATATTTTGAAGGCTTTGAACATATAATATGTTCATGATACAATCAACTTAAATGATGATACCCCAAAGCTCATATTTGGACCAAAAATTGAAGGAAAATTTCAAGAAGGAACAACCCCCCCTTTCTACATCAGTTTAAACAATCATGACAATATCTTGCACAGTGACATTCTTGATTTAGGAGCATCACACAATCTCATGCCCAAGGTGATAATGGAAATATTAGGCTTAGAGGTAACTAGACCCTACAAAGATCTATACTCCTTTGATTCAAGTAGGGTGAGATGCCTCAGCCTAATAAAAGATCTGTGTGTTAACTTAGCCCAAATACCAGCCAAGAGTTTAGTGATGGACATTGTAGTGTCTGATATACCCCCAAAATATGGCATGCTCCTTTCAAGGTCATGGGGTGCTAATTTACAAGGAATAATGTAGAAGGATATGACTTATGCCACCATCCCTGTCTTCAGCCAACCTAGAAGACTCTATAGGGAAACACACATGAAATATATGGTGAGTAACCAAGAAAGACCAGAGAATTCTCCTCTTTATTCCATCCACATGGACCTTAACTCTTTCATTCTTTTTAATGATGATCTTCCAAAAGAGCAAGAACTAATCAGTGAAAAAACATCAAATGATGTAATCACTTCACATTCAAACATAGTTGCAGTCATTGATGAAAAGAAAAATAAAGAGGAAATTAAAAAACCATCTATTGATTTAGAAATTTACAGCAAACAGATTACAGGTCTTGAGGTCCAATACAGTCATATGAATAACACAGATCATGAAAATCAAGGGGTGAAACCTCAAAACATTGAAAAAATTGAGGAACGAAGCACAGAGAAACTTAGTACAGACCCTGGTGTAAAATAGGAAAATGAAGAAGACAAAGAAGACAATAATGAAATGAATCATAAATCTGAAGTCAGTCCTCTTTGGAACATGAAATTTGATGGGTCTTCCACTAAAAGTGATGTAGGAGCATGCATATTGATACTTAACCCTGAAAACAATCATGCTGAGGGGCATTCCTACAGACTAAACTTTCAATGTACCAACAACATAGCTGAGTATGAAGCTCTCCTTTTAGGCCTGCATTTATTGAAAAAATTAGGGGCCAAAAGGACAAAATTTCATGGGGATTCTTAGTTGATTATTAGGCAAGTAAATGGGGAATATAGTGTTAAACATCCCAGACTTAGAGCCTATAGAGATGATGCCATGGACTTGTTAAGAAATTTTGATGAATTCCAACTTATCTTTGTCCCAGGAAACCAAAATTTCCTTGCCAATGGTTTAGCCTTTTCTATTAGAACTTGTCTCACACCTTATGAAATCAACCAATGCACCACCCAAGTCAAATTTAGGCCAGCTGTCCCAGATAATGAAAAATACTGGCAATTTTTTGAGGGAGATAAACATATAGAAGACTTCTTACAGTCCAAAAATGAATTTGAGACATCAAACCTAGATTCAGATTATAATGAGGACTGTCCTGCTGAAGAAAATCCACTTGATAAAGAAGAAAATTCTCCCAAGATTGCTGAAATAAATCTGTTAACCTATGAACCCCATCATAAAATAGAGAATAGCTCAGAATTAAAAAACGAAGATTTAGAAGTGCTGCAAGCTAAAGACCAAAGCTTGCCAAAGGGTCTAGTCCCCTTGGAAGAATTATTTGACTTGAATGATGTGGCCAAGAAGCCAAAATTGGAACCCATAGAATCTAAAGTGGAAGAATGCAATATAGGCAGTGAGGAAAAGCCCATATTAATAAAACTATCTAAAACCTTCCCAGCTCACATTAAACCAAAATATATTAAGTTATTTAAATAATTTTCTGATGTGTTTGTCTAGAGCTATGAAGATCTAAAGTCCTATGATACAAAAATAATCCAGCATAAGATACCGCTCAAAGAAAACCAAAAACCTTTTAAATAGAAATTGGGCAGAATCAACCATGTTCAATTACCTCTGGTAGAGAAAGAAATCAGAAAAATGTATGATGCTGCAATTATTGTCCCTGTTAGATACTCAAAGTGGGTGTCTAATCTTGTATCAGTTAGGAAGAAAATAGGAGAGATAAGGATTTGTATTGATTTTAGAAACCTAAACAAATCCTCACTGAAGGACAACTATCCTTTTCCTAAAATGGATCATATTTTACAAAAGGTAGTTGGGTCCAAAAGAATTTCTTTGCTAGATGGCTTCTCAGGTTACAATCAAATTTTGGTACATCCTAATGATCAACTTAAAATAGCCTTTACTACACCCTGGGGCACTTTCATGTATTTGAAAATGCCTTTTGGTTTGATGAATGCTGGTGCCACGTTTTAGAGAGCCATGGACATTTCATTTTCAGAAGAAATAGGTTACTTCATTATAATTTACCTTGATGATATAACTGTTTATTCTAAAACAAACGAAGAACACCTAATACATTTGAGAAAAGTATTTGAAAATTGCAGAAAATTTGGACTATCCTTAAACCAAAAGAAAACATTGTTTGGTCTCCAAGAAGGAAAACTTCTTGGAAATATCATATCAGAAGAAGGGATAATGATAGACCCAAAAAGGATTGATGGCATATTCCAAATCAGCCATCCTAGAAACATCAAGGAACTTCAATATTTCATTGGAAAGATTAATTTCTTGAGAAGGTTCATACCGAATATAGCTGAACTCCTTAGAAACATAACAAATATGCTTAAAAAGGAAGAGGGAGTTAAATGGACCTTAGAAGCAAAGAAGTCATTTGAACTGGTAAAACAAGCACTCACCAAAACACCAGTTCTTATCAGTCCTGATTTTTCTAAAGATTTCTTCATTTTTTCATTTGCATCAAAACACACTGTAGCTGTTGTCCTATTATAGAAAAACTTGAATGGACAAGAGCAGCCTATTGCATTTTTCAGCAAGGCATTAAGAGATGCACCTCTAAAGTATAACATAATGGAAAAACAAGCCTTTGCCTTGGTAAAAGCCTTAAAAGACTTCAGAGTTTACATTTTACACTCTCACATAATAACATTTGTGCCTCATTCAGTGGTGAAAGACATATTGACCCAAGATCCAGATGGCAAAAGAGGAAACTGGATTGCTGTAATTTTAGAGTATGACTTAGAAAGCAAGCCCACTAAACTCATAAAATGTCAAGGACTAGCAAAACTTATGGTTGAATCCAACTTTCAAGCTCTTGATATAAACATGTTTAATGCATTAGATGAACAAGAGGAGTTGCTAACTCAAATTATTGAAGATCATTTTTTAAATTCCTCTTGGTATGCTGACATTTTGTATGTTTTGCTCAACCTAAATGTCCCTCTTGGTTTGTCCAAAAAAAAGGCAAGATTCTTAAAGTTAAAAGCTGTTAATTACTGCATTTTAGATAAATGTTTATATTGGAAAAATGCTAGTGGATTATTGCTTAAATGTTTGCTTGAAAATGATGCAGATAAGATCAAGCACGAGTTTCATGAAGGAGAATGTGGAGGCCACCTCTATTGGAAATCAACTACCAATAAAATCCTTAGAGCTGGTTATTACTGGCCCACTCTCTTTCAAGATGTCCATAAGATGATTATTGCCTGTCATAAATGCCAAATATTTGAAGGCAAAAGGAAATTGCTTCCCTTACCTCTACAACCAATCACTGTTGAAACTCCTTTTCAACAGTGGGGTTTAGACTTCATTGGGGAAATCCATCCTCCCTCATCTGCCCAACATAGATGGATCCTCATAGCAATAGACTATTTTACCAAATGGAGAGAAGCCATCCCCTCTAGGAATGCCACAGACTGTGTCATCATTTCATTACTTGAAAACCATATACTTTCCAAATTTGGCTGTCCTAGAAAGATCATCACTGATAATGCTACTGCATTTGGGTCTAAGAAAATGGTAGAATTCTGTCACAAGTATCAGATCATATTGGGTCATTCCACAGCTTATTACCCCAAGGTAATGGGATTGCAGAATCATCAGATAAAAGTCTGGTTAACATTATCAAGAAGTCGTTGGAAGATAACAAGAAATCATGGCACAATAAGCTAGTACACGCTTTATGGGCAGACAGGCTAACCATTAAAAAATCCATTGGAATGTCTCCCTACCAGCTAGTTTATGGAACTGATGCAATATTTCCAACCAGTTTAGGAGTGCCAGTCATGAAGCTGATTCAGGAAGTACAGTCTGAAGATGATGATGTAACAAGAAGGATAAACCATACTATACATCTACAACAAACCAGAGAGGAAGTATACATTATATCACAACAACTACAAGAAAACATCAAGAAGTTGTTTGACAAAAGAACTAAGGCAAGTTATTTCAAAATTGATGATAAAATTTTGAAATGGGATTCAAGAAGAGAAGATAAGGGAAAACATGGAAAATTTGATAACTTATGGAAAGGCCCTTATCTCATCCAATCTGCTATTGGAAACAATGCATTTTTTCTGCAAGAATTGGATGGAGCTGAATACTTTGAAGGTCCTGTTAATGGCAGGGTTCTCAATCATTATTTCTGGTGACTAATATTTTAATTTCAAGTCTTTTTAACCATTGTATATAACATTGTTTTTCAATTTAAAGAAAGAGAAAAGACAAAAACAATAGAAAAAGAAAAAGAGGGCAGAAATAAAACAAGAAAGGTACAGCCCCATACCAAAAAAGTGAAATTCTGAAAGTCTGCAAGCTTAAATGCCACTACCAAAAACAACACTACTATTTTAGTCATACAACCTAACCATGACTAAAATAGATTTCAATTTTTTTGCTGACAGATTAGTGAAGAAGATTTTCCAAACTGCTAAATCTTGGCTTATCAAATAGGATAGAAAAATAGTGGTTCAAACAAGCTCAAAATCTGAACCAAAACAAAGAAAAGATCAGCTCAAAAGGATCAAAATCAGAGCTGTAGAAATATTGAAGGATGTTTAAAGTTTTCAGATCTTAAGCCTTCGCAATTTTGTTTTAAATTCATGAAAAATGAATTCTGTGAGCAGCTTGTTTTTATGCCATAGACCCACAGCAAATTAGAAAGCCTAACCCTGGTTTGGCTGTGTTTAAATTTCTATTTTAGAAGATAGAGAATAAAATTTTCCAGACAGTCTAATCCTGGCAGATAGTAGCTTAGGTAGAGAAGTTATGAGTTCAACAGTCTAATCTGAACTCATGGAAGAAATAAGGGTAGATTTAGATTAGTTCTTCCTGCTTTAAAAAGAATAAAATGTTGATGTTCAAGGTCTGCAAGTCCAAATGCACCCGCTGAAGAAAAAATGTTAGGAAGTAGGCTGTGTATGTAGTTGTTTGGGAATTAACTCTGTTTGATGTAAATGTTGATCATCTTTTCTAAAGTAGCATAATAATTGAAGAAGATATTGTCATGTATAAAGGCACAAGTTTGTGTATCCCAAAGATCAAATTCTGAAGATTCTTAACACCTCCGAGGAGCTGCCATCTCCAAGTGGAGCCACTGTTAGCCATCAGTAAATTTTTGACTGAGAAAATGATGGCTAAGAATAAGTCCTAAGCCTTCAAGAGATTTTTTTCATGAAAAACTACTCATTCTTGAAGTCTTCTCTTGTTTTTTGAACTTTGCAAGTAATCTTCACTGTTGTTTCATTATAAATAAACCAAGTTAAAATTGCTGCCCCCTGCAAGGTTGTTCCCCAAATAACCTCCTCTTTCATCAATTCATTCACTCATTTTGACCCTTTTTATCCTCGATATACCTCTGAAAAACCCCCTTTTTCCCTTTATCTTTCCCTTCAAAACTAATAAATCCCCTCTATTAGTTTTGAAACCCTCCTTTCCCTCCTATCGAAACCCTAAAAAAACCTAAAAAACCCATTTTTTAGGATAAAAACCCATCTTTCAAAACAAAAGGGCTGAAGCACCTTTCGGCTTAGCCCTAGCCCTCCACATTCTACTTGGAACCATGCGCTATGACCAAGCGCTTAAAAGCCTCATCACATCGGCTTTTCTCATTATGAACCCGCTTTCTTTACATTTTCTCCCTGACGAGATAAGCGTTTATCTCCCCGCCCCTAGTCATACATTGCTGCATAAGACCATGCCTCAGGCCTAACCTCGGCCCCCATCGCATGGACACTTCCATGAGGAATATGCCTTTTTATTTATGATTTAGCTACTCCAATAAGAAAACCCTCCGCTAAGATCCCAACCGTTGATCTTTAAAGATCAATGGCTGTCACGCCTTTCCCCTATCCCCCTTCCGTCCAAACCCTATCATTTACTCACCCTTGTGAGTGAATCCTATCCATCGATCCGTTTGATCTAATGGTCCGCATTAAATCCAATAACCCAATTTCGTCGAGGCCTACCTTCCACCACATAAAGCACCTTTCTAATCACGTGCTGCCACCTGTATTCCATTATCACTCCCATCGCACAACTTTTTCATTGCGCTCATTCTGCATCATTGGATCTGGAGCCTCTGATCCAATGGTTGACGATGCATATCGCAAAATTTTTTCACTTTAAGTTTAACACTTAAAATTTTTGCGAAATGGGCAGTATTAAAAAGCCACGTGTTGAGCGATGTATGGAATTGCATTGCATTCGAGAAAAACCACTCACTGCCTTTTGCTATGCGATAACCGCCAGTGGTTTTCTAAAACCAATTTTCCTCGTTTTCGCACCTTATTTCATATTTAAACCTGGTTAGCTACTCTGCCAGGGTTTTGATCCTCCACCGCCACATTCCACCACTCACACTGCTCCTCTGCCATGCCCATGAGCCTCTGTCGCAGTTGCCCAAATTTTCACAGGCTTTTATAATATGGTTTATGTTTTATGTTGCAGGTTTCATGGAAAATGGGTTGTAGAGCCATCCCACTGTCATAAAAAGGTGACCAGGGGCCAAGGATGATGATCCTCAGGCCAATATTCATGTAGAAATGGAATCTACAGGGTTCAAAATTATGATTCGACCCGTGCCTCATGAGCATTGGTTATATCATGAAACCCTCGACGCGCCCATGCACCTGCCAGCAAGAGAAAACATAGTGAGCATCAATCAATTGAATGATTAGAGAATAATCGAAGGATTAAAGGTGTTAAAAATAGATAAAGTAGATAGGCACAGTCATCAAAATTTGAAATATGGTCTAAAAGGCTTAATGCTAAACAGAGAGCCTAATCAGGCATGAAAACAAAATTAAAGGTTAATCAGTGTTTTAAAGGAAAAGCAAGAAGACAAAACAAAGAAGGACACCTCAGGGCCACATCAGAGCGGCTAATTGAATCGCCAACTACTAAAATGCCACCTGCAGATCTATTTTTACAAAAGAATTCACAATGAATGCACAAGTCAGAGATCTTTTGCCCAAAGACAAGTTAGAATTTATGATCAGTCTACCAAGGCCCCCCAAAGTCAACAATAATAACTAAGGATGATGAAACTTAATGTAAAAACATTAAAACAGAGATGAGCACTGGAAATCTTCTCCCTTAGGCCTCCCAAAGGTCAAGGCACCGTTACTTTGTATTAATTGAACTAATGAACCCTTCTTACACTCCACCTCCTTATTCTTCTATAAATGCTTCTATAGAAGACTGAATAGAGGTTGGTCTCTGGATATTTCTTGCATGTAAATAGCTTTTGAAGCTGCTGTAGCCCTATTTGTAATTGAAGATACATAAACTGAGATGAGAAGTTTGAAGCTGTAGAGACCCACTAGACTTGACGATCGTAACTGGTTTGAACATCAAATACAAATAGCTGATTTATGGGATCCTAGTCTATGTCAATGGTGATGTGTTTCTCACTGTAAAATTGTTATTTTCTTTTAGTTTTCATTCTATCCACATTTCTCTAATAAAGAACAAAAAATATAGATTAGGATTTACTTCTGAAGTACCCTAAATCTCACTGAAAATATTTATCCTTTATGTTTTCTACTGATTGTTTATTTAAAGATGATTCAATATATTATAACCAGTGAAGTGTTGGTGAGCCCATGTTTCCTGAGTACAACTTGAGATATTGTCTTTGAATGTTCTTGATAAGTTTGCTAATTAAAGCTGAGCTAGAGAAGTTTATGGTTAGCCCTGTCCTCTGGTTTCTTCTCCAACAGTTTGAAGAGTTCCCTTAAGAGTATGTTGAAACCAGGCTAGTTTCAAAGTACTTACCCGATCTTAGACTATTGTGTTTATCATGAATGTATTTCCTTGGAATATGCTGAAAGCAGGTTAAGTTAAAAGTCTTTACTTGATCTTAAGCCATTCTATGTTTTTAAATGTTTTCTCTTAAAATTACATCGAAAGTAGGCTAGTTTCAAAGTACTTACCTGATCTTAGATTACTTTGTGTCTTTCCTTAAGTGCATGCCAAAAGCAAGATAGTTTAAAAGTACTGACTTGATCTTAGTTTGTTCTTTGTTTCTTCATCTGTTTGATTTCCCTCACTCCACTTTAAATGTTTCATCCCACAAAATCAACCTAAAGAGATCCTTTGACACAAATGACTTGCCCCATAGACCACTCTTGAACCTTGCTATTTCAATTAAACCCTATTATGACTCCATAGCCCAATGGATTGATGTTTCACCTTGCCTATCTTATCAGCTGAACCATTCCTTCACATACTCACACCTTCACCCTTCATAAAGAATTCCTTCATCTTCATTATATCCTTGCCCAACCAAAATAAACCAAAACTCTGTTCTTCATAACTAGCCTAAAATCACATTTCAAGCCTTAAAGATCATATCTTTGAACACATACATAGAGAGATCCCTCTCTGAATCTAGGATGGCTAGGTCCTCATATTCCAAAGCGGTTTTGATGTAAGCTCTGCAGCGTTTGTACTTTCCAATCTTGCAAACTACGGAGACCTAACAAGTTATTCTTGAATATAGCCCCCTTTTTAGCATTTTGTCTTAGAATTGTCTGATACATTCACATATCAAGGTTTACACTCTTTTACTATAGTGTTACTCTTACTGTGTTTAAGTTTTGAGAGTCTTGGTTCCACTTTCACCAAATCCTTCACTTAAAATATTATAGCATGAGAGCCAAGTCTTGTCAACTCTTGTCAGTTGAGTCAAATGCTCCTTGCAGTTAAGATGTCCTAGGCACTAGTCTTTGTACAACTCAAGGCTGTCTCTATGAGTAACAATGCACTAGATCTGAAATGCATGCAGTTAATAATAGTAAATATCTAGTTGCATGTGAGATCACCGCATGTGAATTAATTAATAATTAATTCACTTGATCTCTCACTAGCGTATCTTCAGTTACAACTAGCACAACTAATTTTAACTCACTTAACTGAGTTAAACTATTTACAACTTGTAAAACTCATGCACCACTGCACTTCCAACTCTGTTACAAATAGAATCACTCAGTTACAACTAAAGTCACTTTGCATGTCCCACCAACCAATATCTAACTCGAAATTCACTTAGCTAACTGATTTACCACTTCAATTAACTATTTTCAAGTCCACATTGAGAATATATTACAGTTTAATTTCCATCTAAATTAAGGGATAATAAAAATAAACATGCGCCTAAAAATAGCCTTTGGGCCCCACCCTAGTGTAGGTGCTTCAAGTCACTAGGATCATTGGTGCCAAAAAATTCTTGTTGAATCTCAACACTATGATATGGTAAGCCCACTCTTGGGTGTATGCATGTAGGAGGGAAAATTCGTGTTACATGAGTTATTTAACATTTGTTTTTCCACCCTTATTCATATTCCTTTTTCCTTTTATTGATTTTTATTTTATAACGGCTTGGTGCTCTATGGGATGAGAGCGTGATATGCAAGATATAACAATGAATACTGCCTCAATGTGTGACCATTTATCACCCACTAGTGGTTGGGAAAATCATTGGTTCCTTAATTATGTAACGGGACAACATAAGGGGCCCTAGTTACCAAGGTGAGGACCATAATGATAGGGGTAGATCTCATGTTTGTCTTTTTCCCACGTGCTAAATTTGTATGTCCCGGCCATATTTTTCATTTTATGGTACATTTCCTGTTGAGAGTGGCCAAATTATGCTTTTCCTTTTCTTTTTAGCTGCATCAACCTCTAAACAATTATTCCAGACCTGACCCAAGGTGTGGACAAGGGGAGCGGGAAGCTAACTCCTTGTGGACCCAGTGGAAAAATGTGGACCCAGATGGGAAATGTGGTGAATAGGGTTATAATGAGCGAAGATGAGAGATGTATATGGTGTCAAAATTTGGGACCTGTTGGGCTGCTAAATTGTCATTATTATTACCATTTCTTAACATATATTTCATCCATTCCTACCATTCTTTTATCACATTATTTATCATAATTTATCATTTAATCCCATTTTATAATTATTTATGCTCTTATGAATAAGTAATATTTATTCTCCTTTAGTTTTAATAAATTGAATATTATTATGAATTATTTTGTAAGTGATGGTTTATTAATGAATTTTTTATAACTCACGATTTTAGCCTCCAAGATCTCTTTTAGATTGCAAATCCGATCTTCAAGTTCATAATTAAATATTCCAACTCAGAAATTTGCTGGAATAACACGTGAAAATTCTTCGTTGGACATTTCGGGCAAACGAAGAAGAATATTGACAATCCGAGAGACGGATTTTGTGCAGAACGGACCAAATTAGTTTGTCAATGAGAAATTTTCCAAAATTCGGTCTTCATTGGGAGAAACACAAGGTTCTTCGAAGGACATATTCGTAGATTTTCTACTGTGGCCATTTTCCAAATTTCCTCAATTGAAATAATCAGATTCGACTTGTTACAGCTGAATCATGGCGGAAAGATGTCTTAGATTTTGTAATCAGTTGGTTGGAAATTTCCCTTTTGTATCTTGTATATTTAAAGAACACAAATCAAAGAGAGAAGGGAGGAGATCATCATCTTGACTCTGTAACTTTCAATCATCATAATACAGAAATATTGTGTTGTTGTTACATGCATTATGTGATTTAGTTTCCATTAAGTTCTTTCTTTTCCTGTGCCCTGCTAGGGAAGAAGGGCCCTCCTCTTTAGCAAGGATTGCAGTGGTTAAGGTAGTTGTGTATATATATTTCTATTGCTTTGTATATCAGTGGAAGTGTTGTTTTTTTTGTTTTATGTGTGAATAGATCAGCTTCAATTCCAATATTTTATATGTTGTTACACATGTGAGATTAGAGATACCAGTTGGGTAATTGTTGTGTGGCGCGCTAGGGAAGATTAATTGAGGTGTGATTATAGTCTTGTAGATCATTTTATTTCGACATGAGTGATTTCTTTCAGCATTTGATTCAAAAATGATTTATCTTTAATATGATTTTCTTCTGGTCTGATGTATCGGCAAAGACAGTGCGACTTTCATTGAAATAAAAGACGGCCCTAGATTGATAATTTATGTGTATTGTTTTAGTCATTTAACCGTGATTAATACAGTCCAACATTTTGGCGTCGTTGTTGGGGATGGCAGTGACGATCCAATCAACCAGAGTTTTTTGTTAGAAGATAGACTGTACCAAGTCTGCAATTGTCGAGCAGTAAGACGAGAGGTAAGAACCTACGCATCACTTTAACATACCTGATTAGGCTCACCAATGCTACACTGGGGCACTTAGAGGTGCAATTTTTGTGTGTTTTTTTAGGGTGTCTCTAGCGACACAATTGTCAAACGGTAAGACGAGAGGTAAGAACCTACACAATGCTCTAACATACCTAAGCGGGCTCACTAATGTCTTACTGGGACACTTAGAAGTGTGAATTTTTGGGTGTTTTCTTTAGGGTTTCTTCAGCTATACAATCGTTGGGCAGTAAGATGAGAGGTAAGAACCTGCACATCACTCTAATATACTTGGGAGGGCTCACCGCTGTAGAAACTGAAGCACTTGTAGGATGAATTGATACACATAGGATCCATGTGTGCCAATAGGATGATAGAAAAATCCAGAAACACCCCCCACTCTAAAAAGCCCCCAAAATTCATGGGATGAGGTCAAGGAACAAAGCATCAACATAATTTGGAATCGATTCGAAGAAATTCACTATATAAAAACTATGGGAAATCAAGACTATATTGAAGACTGGTTTCACTCTGTTGTTTGCTCGCAACATCACTCCATACTTCAGAAATTCTTGGCACCATCCTTAACAATGGAGTTGGTCTCTCATACCCTAGTATTTATTAACATACATCTTTCAATTATGGGTATGTGCATACTTGAAGCCTTATTTAAAAAAATGGCTTCATTGGAGGTACTCTTATACGTAAGTCTATTTTATTTTTCAAGGAAGAATAGTGTAGTGTAGAAAATAGAATAAATGAAGACATAAATAAATAAATTTCTTTGTATGTAAAAATAATTGTTTTTGTTGCAATATGCTATGAAATTTGACATCGGTGATAATTATTCGAATTTATTTATGTATGTAGATGTGTTATATTGGAAAATGAAATTTCTACAAACACTCATATTCATTTTGATCACCCTCTTGGAAAAATTCCTTGATTATCATATCTTATGGCTTGTGGGCTTGATGAAAATTCTGAAAAAACAGTCGGGACAATCATGTTTTGAGGGACCAAATGGGAATATTGTCATGACTTGTTTATATCCTACGTAGCCCTTTATGTCTACTTTCTAACCAATTTGAATCACTCGATTTGGATTTGAAACAAAAAAATTTATGACCAAAACAATGACAGGATGTCTAGTAGGTAGCTCAGGAACAGAGTTGGGACATTACGTTTTTGGAGGCCTAAATGACTATATTTGGAAACCTATTTCTATGGGATATTTCCCTATGAATATATTTTACAACACAACTTGAATCACTTTATTTTTATATTTTATGAGAAATTTATGACCACAATACTGACTGTTTATCGTAAATCAGCACTCTTGAAACTTTGTTTTCCCAGTTGTTAACTAGCATATTTGACCCATAAATTCTTCTTTCCTTAAAAAACAGTTACTATTGGGGACAGATACACGAATATAATTAAATCTACAATTTGAACCAATTCAATCCATCATCAAATGTAAACGTTATGCTTAAAAAATCAATTGTTGGTCTGAGTGGGAAAATTGAAAATGACTTTGTTATGCAGGTAGTTCTAAGAAAATTTAACATACCATTACATGGAATTTTTAAAACTTGTTTCTATTGGAGAAATATCTCTAAATTGAATTTCATTTGGATTTGGAATCACTCAAATTGGATGAAAAAAAAAAGTTATGATTGAAACATTGTTGGTTAGTATGGTTGGCCACCACTCTACCACAAGTAATGAATTTGTTTTTCTTTTTTTATCTTTTTGTGGATTTGTTTTACAGAGTAACTACTTGGTATTTTTTTTTCATATTTCTTGAATTGGGAGAACCCATGAATCTCTCTTTTTCCATGATTTTATGTTTTATTGCAGGTAGATGATCGTATTTTTTGCGGGTCCCAGGAGAATAAATGAGGTCAATTTATGAACAAGTGATTTCTAAAGACAATGATAATGAAATAAGAACATTTTAAAAGATGTTTCCTCACATGGAGAAAACAACATGAATACTTTTCATCACCTAACAGATTTATAACATGAGAAATGAGGAATTGATTTCCATTTGAAGATCCAAGTCATTTCCAAAAAAGAATTTTTTTCCATTCATTCACCATTCACAAACAATATTGCTGCAACAAAAATAATAACCATTGTAACTTAAGTTATTTATTTATTTATTGGTTTTCAATAAAGAATCATTTATTTTCTGATTACTCCTATGTTTTTATGCTTCGGGTATTATTTACTTCAACCTCACATTTTTGTTTTGTTCTCAAAATAAAAGAAGCGAGTTCTTAAAGTTTCACGAAGTTGTTGCTCTGAATTTTTTTTCTTAGTGTTGGATGTTGTCACTCCATCGGTGCTATGAATCTGTCATTGTTGTTACATCATCAGTGTTGTTACTCCATTACTATTTTGAGTCCATCACTGCTATTACACCGTCAGTGTTGTTACTCCATTACTGTTGTGACTCCATCACTCCTGTTACACTATCAGTGTTGTTACTCTGTTATTGTTGTTACTCCGTCAGTGCTGTGACTATGTCACTGTTGTTACTATGTCACTCTTGTTACACCGTCAGTGTTGTTACTCCATTACTGCTGTTACTCCGTCACTGCTGTTACACCATCATTGTTGTTACTGATGTTACTTCATCAGTGTTATTACTCCGTTGGTGCTATGACTCTGCCACTACTGTTACTCCATCACTGTTGTTACACCGTCAGTGTTGTTACTCCATTACTATTTCGAATCCATCATTGCTGTTACACCGTCACTTTTGTTACACCATCAGTGATGTTACTCCGTCATTGTTGTTACTCCATCACTGTTGTTACTTCTCCAGTGTTGTTACTCTGAAATTTTTTCTAAGTATCCAGTGCTGTTACTCCTGGAAATTTTTTAAGTGTCTGATGTTGCTACTCCTCTGCTGATGTTACTCCATGGTGATATTTTTCTAAGTACTTGGTGTTGTTACTTCTCTATTGTTGTTACTCTGCCAAGGTAAGTTGCTAGGTACGTCCTCGACTGACTCCGTGGATTTCACTGGTATTTTACTTATGACATGACCAACTATGACTAATGACAGACATAATTTAGTTGGGGGAAGGTATCGTATTTAGTAATAAGGATGATTATTATGGTAAGTCTTGTCAGGAATGATTCACTCTTAATTCCTCATTATTTTGTAAAGTGACTAATCCTCCTTCATGTCACCTTCCTAACATTGTTATTTTTTTTTCCATTTCCCTGTTATTATCTAAGTCATGGTTGTTGTTACCTCAGTCACAACTATTGTTGTTGGCCAATTTTCACGTTGAATTCAACATATGTAAGTCTTTATGATTTTTTTTCCTCTTTGGTGAATGGGAAATACTTTTAATGGTCTAGGCCCTCTTTGACATAATGATTGGGTAGTCAATTTATCTTTGTTTATCTATAAACATAATCTTATTTTTTAAGGAACAATTATGCAAAGATGATTTCATCATGCCAGTTTTCAACTTTCCTAATTGGTCAAGTCCCTGATCTTGTAAAATTTATAATGATGACCACAAAATTGTATTTAAATATTTCTGTCATTATCTAATGAATTGTTCCTCAACCCCAATCTCAACATTGGAAAATATATTTATCAACAGTCATTTGAAGGTTATTAGTTTTTTGAGAAGAAAAACTATCAAAGTTGAAAATAGTTACTACACAACTTTTTACGCCATCCCTAGCTCTTAAGGAGATGACCTACCACCCCATCTATTAAGTAATATTTTATTGATTATCAATAAACATAGTTGAATTTTAAACACAAATAGTCAACTAGAGGATAGGAGGTCTCATCATGAGCTGACCTACCATGATCATAGGTCCTAATAAAGTGACATTACCATTGTTAGTCACCAAACCACGGTAATGGCCTTCGGTCATAAAACTGAAGGACAAGAGGTCTCATCACGAGCTAAATTTTTCACTTTTGTTAGCTCCTGTGAATAGCATTGTTATTAACTGGTTACCATGCCAAAACAATGATCTTCAGTTGACATCTAAGTAAATTGAAAGGATTTTTGTAACTATGTACTTATTTCTAATAGATGGGAGACTAGCATCTCAATGGGTTAAAAAGGCATCCCTGTCGAGGCTATGGATGCCTGCTGGCAGCAGTGGCTATGCCTATGGTATAGAAGTTAATCTAATACTATAATCTACTTGTTACCTTGTTTTCTCAAAGCCAATTTTCGATAAAGTTGACTGTTGCATATACAAGGTTTTCCAAAACTCATGGTTCATGGGGTAATATTTAATCGGTTCTTAGATGATGGTGGTTATGGTTTATATCTATTATTGAGTTATAAATATTTACTTTACATGTTAGGGATGAAACTTTTAGGATATTTGATAGTTGAAATTTTGTATCATCTAATCCATCATTCCTTTATTCTACAAGTATCATATGTTTAACCAAAGATAGTTGCTTTGCCCAATCAGCCACCATTTATTAATAGCTTAACAACATCACTAATGTTTTGATGTAGAATAAAGAGGCCTGATTCTGATTTTGAATCCTAGGTAATTGGACAGACCTTGAGAGGCATAAATTTTGTGCTTATAACAACCAAAGCTTATGGGTATAGGGAATGCATCTTTTCTCTTGTTATCCATTATTATCCCATGCCATTCACTTTTATATGTAATGAGGTAATTGAGGTGATGAATTACTGATTAAGGATACTCATGAAATGTTTTATAGATGATGGGGAAACTAATCAGTTTAGTGGAAGGAAGCACTACTACACTTTCTAATTACTTTTTTTCAGCTTGCATGGCTTCCACCTTCTGCATCACTTTCAGCATCAGCTCAGCCTACATCAGCTTCAAAAAATGTTAATCCATAAATGTCTTTCCACATTTTTACAGAGGTAAAACTTGAGGTAAAACAACATAAGTTTTTGATTTATTAAAATATTAGGAGAATGTCATGAAAAACCATCCAGCATTATTCACCCATATTTTTGAACCATTATTTCCCCTTTTTTACCACTTCCCATTTTTCAAAAACAAAAAAACTTTCAGTTTGGGGGAGTGTTACTTTCATTATCATGAACATGCCATTAACATTATGTACCATCCATCAATCTCCTTATTCATTCTAAAAATCTCCCTTATTCCATGTTGTTATATACCAAACAAATATTTCAGCCATGATTTTAGCAACCACCTCAATTTGTTTTCTAGTGTAGCATGAGGGCATGCTAATTTGGGGGAAGGGTTGTTATTCATGATGAATGATTTCTCATTTCTTCGTCATTTAAGGTATATAATCCTAAAATTGATTTGTTTATATCCTTAAAACTATTAATTGGATTCTTGTGATTTTTGGACAACAAAGAGGTATCATTAAACCCAGAAATTTTTAAGTTAAACCAAATTGTAAATTCCAAAAAAAAAATAAAAAATCATGCATTTTTACCTACAACCATTTTGCTAACATATTGAAATCCCTTCATTGCATTGATTTGATTTTTGGATTGGATTTGTTTACAAAATTTCAGCAAAATCTGGTTTGTAATGAAGTTTGTTTTTACTTGTATCATACTTTGTTGCAACTTCATATACATATGGTTGAAAGTAAATATGAAAATTGTTTTAAGGAAGCCTTCTCTTCCATCAATATCATGCGCTGGGGTGACATTTTGATTATTTTACTACAACTTTGTTAATACAGAGGCACTGGGTTGCATGAGGACATGCAACATGTTCAATTTGGGGGAGATGTTGGGCCGCTAATTGTCATTCTTATTACCATTTCTTAACATATATTTCATCGATTCCAACAATTATTTTATCACATTATTTATCATAATTTATCATTTAATCCCATTTTATAATTATTTATGCTCTTATGGATAAGTAATATTTATTCTCCATTATTTTTAATAAATTGAATATTATTATGAATTATTTTGTAAATAATGGTTTATTAATGAATTTTTTATAACTCACTATTTTAGCCTCCAATATCTCTTTCAGATTGCAAATCTGATCTTCAAGTTCATAATTAAATATTCCAACTCAGAAATTCGTTGAAATAACAAGTGACAGTTTTGCGTTGGATATTTCGGGAAAACGAAGTAGAATATTGAAAATCTGAGACATGGGTTTTGTGCAGAATGGACCAGATTAGATTTTCACTAAGAATTTTTCCAAAATTCCATCTTCATTGGGAGAAACACAAGGTTTTTTGAAGTAAATATTCGCAGATTTTCGGTTGTGGCTGTTTTCCAAATTTCCTTAATTACAATAATCAGATTCGACTTGTTACAATTGAATCATGGTGGAAAGATCTCTTAGATTTTGTAATAATTTGGTTGGAAATTTTCCTTTTGTATCTTGTATATTTAAAGAACACAAATCAAAGAGAGAAGGTAGTTGATCATCATCTTGACTCTGTAACTTTCAATCATCATATTATAGAAATATTGTGTTGTTGTTACATGCATTATCTGATTTAGTTTCCGTTAAGTTCTTTCTCTTCCCATGCCTTGCTAGGGAGGAAGGGCCCTCCTCTTTAGCAGGGATTGCAGTGGTTAAGGTAGCTGTGTATATATATTTCTATTGCTTTGTATATCAGTGGAAGTGTTGTTACTGTTGTTTTAGCTGTGAATAGATCTACTTCAATTCCAATATTTTATATGTTGTTACACATGTTAGCCACCTATAAAAATTTGTCATATCAAATGGTGGCTAAATCGTTTTTTGAAGCCTTCAAGAAACAATTTTATTGCCAAAATTGTTAGTTCTTAAAGTCTTGTGAAGATGTCTATCCTTTGATTAAATCTTCACTGTTGTTTCCCTCTTAAATTCTGAAAAATCAGTGGTTTTCCTTAAGACAAAGACTGCTAAAAAACCCCATTTTCCCCTCATTTTACCCCTCTTTTCACCAAAATTAACCTCCATTTTTATCCCCTTTTTCTTATAAAAACCCTCCTTTTTCCTCTTTTTCTCCATTTCCCTTCATAAAATCCTTTTAATAAGGTTTAAAAATCCTTTTTAAACCTTAACGAAACCACCAAAATCCTTTGAAAATCCTTGAAAATCATAAAAAACCCATTTTTTCATTATAGGCCTAAGCCCCTTTTGGCTAAACCCTAAACCACTTCCCCACCATGCGACCTGGCACCGGAACCAAGTGTTGAGGCCCTAGGTGCTTATCGCAATTGGGGCGTTCATGTGAAACACATTTCTTTTGTTACATTAAATCTCTGATTGCGATTGGCTCCTTTTTGTATAACCCCCGATCCCTTGCTTCCTTTGTAAAAACCAAGAGCCCCGCAAACGGGCACTAAAACACAAAAAGACTTGGCAAAAAACCTTTTTTTCCTTTAAAAATCGAAAATCCTGACTTTCCTTCGTTTTCTTCTAAACCCTATAGTTCATGGTCTAAACCATTTTTAACCGTTGATCTAAGACCGATCAATGGTCGTTGGGATCTCGCATCGGGGTTTTTCATTGGGCGCATTTGAAAGGCCCCTTCCTTTTTTCCGATTCCAATGAGCCCCTTTTGATTAAAACCCCAAAACCACTTCCCCACCATACAACCCGCACCTAGGACCAAGCGATTAAGTCCCGAGCACTAATCGCATCAAAGTTTTTTCATTTGAGCATATTTTAATGGTTATTGCCCCCTCCGATTGGCCACCTTGCAATGGCTTCCTAGCCGTCGATCTTCCCCACCAAGCCTAGATCTGACGGTCCACATTGCTCTTTCCCAAAGCTTGTTTTTCCACCTTTGGCATTTACAAACTAATCTCCGTTGTCGATCTCTCCAAAGATCAACGGTCCACAGATAATTGCATCTGAAATTTTCTGTGCACCCTTCCTCTCTCCCCCGCCGATTGGCAACCCTCGATTGCATTTGGGCCATCCATACACCAAGATCCAATGGTCCAGATCAATCCTCACTTCCCTTTTTTATTTCTCAAAACCTGCTATGTAACCTCTTCGACGAATCTCTGCCATTGATATCTACAGATCAATGATCCACATTAACCCAAACTCCGCCCGACCCTTGCCTCATATTTTATTCCATAAACCCCAAGATTAAATCTGAGCCGTTGATCTATTTCATCCGACGGTCCATATTTAACCCAGTAGGCCCAACTCACTTGGGACCTACCGCCTCCATTAATCAATCCTAGCCATTCATTCCCTGATCCGACGGTCAATATTAAAACCACCTTGACCCCACCCCACCTCTTATTGCCCATGCATCTATTCTCCATCGTGCTCTCCTCACGACCATTTAATCTAAGACCCCAGATCTGACGGCCAGCGTGCAGTTTCGTGTGATTTTAAGCCCGAGCGTTAATTTTTCAAAATCACGGGATGTAGGTGGTTTTAAAAGGCCACGTGTCATGCTCTAACACATATCGCATTCAAAAAGGCAATACCACCTTCCCTCCTTTTCATCACGCAAAACTAGTGGTTTCTTTGGCCAAAACCACTTTCCCCATTTACACTGCATTTTCTGATGTGTAATCTCCACCGTTGATCTCTGAGATCTAACGGCTCACATTTAACCTCGCCCTCAGTTCATCCCCCGCTTCCCTTTGCTCCACAGAACTTCATCGATCAACCTCCGTCGTTGATCTCTGTGGACTAATCCAATCCAATGGCCCAGGATCATTTGGAAACCCCAACTTTCATTTTTACCCTTTTTCCTCTGCCAAAGGTTTTTCACCCATTTTCCTTTGCATTTTCATCTATTTTCATTATATGTTTCTCCTCTACATTATATTTTCCCAATCAATATCGACCGTTGATCTCTGCAGATCAACGGCCCGGACTTAATCTCCTGCACCATTGATCCACTGCCTCCCTATCTGATCCCCGCAAGCAGTCCTCGCCGTTGGATGCTTTCATCCAACGGTCACGATCAAACCTAAAATTTTGAAATAGTCTGAACCTTTCCCCGCAGGATTTTTTCTAATTTTTCTTCGTTGTGCAGGTTTTAATGGTTTTATCAGAAGTTTTAAAAGAAAATTGAAGGTCGAGGATGACGATCCCCCCGGCCTTTATGCGTAAAGGATATCATTCTGCAAGGTTTCCCATCAAAGTTTACCAGTGCCTCATGAACACTAGAGACATTATAAGAGCCCTCTGTACGCCTGCACATAAACAAGACACAACAAAACTTAAACAAGAAAAGAGTATCAGTGTTAAAGAATCTAGTCACAGCAGAGATGAAGAATTGAAGATTGTTTACACAATTTTGAGGGATTAATGCCTAAATCGACTATCTAAAGCCTAATCCACTTAATTAAACGCAGTTTGAATAACATAAGATAGAAATTAGGCCTCATTAAGCCTAACACATATAATTAAAACAAATTAGTCATGTTTTAGGTCAAAACAATAAAATCTATCAGTCTGAGAAAGCCTCCACTGCCACATCAGAGGCTAATTGAATCCTCTCAGCTACCAAAAGCCACCTACAGCCTCAAAGCATTCAAAAGAGGCCTAGTTATTTCCAGAACAAAATATATTCACCTAAAGACAGTTGAATAGTTATTTCGAATCAAAGAAACTAATTTAAATTGTTAGAAAAGTTATTACAAGGATAGCAAAGAGCCTTAAAGTCAACAAAATCTTCCCAGTGAGCTTAATACTTAATGTAAATCAATTAATACAGAGGAAATATAAGAAATTTTCTCCATTGAGCCCCTCAAAGGCCGAGAAGCATTAAAATGTATTAATTGAACCTAGAAGATCTTTTATCCCATCCCACCTCCTCATTTCTGCTATAAATACTTCTGTAGAAGATGAGAGAAGGTTGGTCACTGCATATCTGTTTCCTGTAAATAGTTTACTAAAGCTGCTATAAGCTATGTTTGTAATTGAAGATACCTATGTTGAGATGAGAAGTTTGAAGCTGTAGAGACCCATTGGACTTGAAGATTGTAACTGGTTTGAAGCTTCAAATACAAGCTGATTTATGGGATCCTGGTCTATGTCAACGGTGATGTTTTTCTTATTGTAAATTGTTATTTTATTTCTGTTTCCATTCTTTCCATCTTCTCTGATAGAGAATAGCAATTATAGAGTTAGGATTTACTGTCAAAGGTACCCTGATCTTACTGAGAAGCTTTATCTACATGTTTCCTTCCAATTGTGTTGTTTAGGAATGATTTAGTACAGTCCAAGAAGTCAAGATGTTGACGTTCCCTTCTCTTACTGTCTAGGCTTTAAACATTGTTCTTGAATGTTATTTTCAGTTTCTGCCAAGTATAGTTGAACTAGGGAAGTCTATGGTGATCCATGTCCTCTATTTTTATCTCCAAAGGTTGTCTGAAAGTTTCCCTAAGAGTATGTTGAAAGCAGGCTAGGTTCAAAGTCCTTACCTGATCTTAGACTATTCTTTGTTATCTTAATTGTTTTTCTTGAAAGTTTGCTAAGTAAAGCATAGCTAGGAAAGTCTATGGTGAGCCCTGTCCTCTAGTTTCTCCTCCAACAGTTGCTTTGAAAAGTTTCCCTTTGAATATGCTGAAAGCAGGATAGGTTCAAAGTCCTTACTTGATCTTAAGCTATTCTTTTTGTGTTTTAAATGTTTTTCTATTGAAAGTGCATCAAAAGCAGGCTAGTTTTGAAGTACTTACCTAATCTTAGATTACTTTTATGTCTTTCTTAAGTGTATGCCAAAAGCGGGATAGTTTCAAAGTACTTACTTGATCTTAGGTTGCTCTTTGTTCTTCATTTGTTTAATTCCCCTTCTTATTGTTTCATTTCATTCCATAAAATCAACTTTAAAGAGATCCTTAGACATAGATGACTTGCCCCATGGACCACTCTTGAACCTTATTGTTTCAATTAAATCCTACTATGACTCCATAGCCCAATGGATTAAAGTTTCTTCTTGCTAATTTTCTTATTTGAATTACTCTTCACTTTCATTCACCTTCACCCTTCATTTAGACTTCCTTCACCTTCACATATCTTTGCCCAACCAAAACAAACAAAACCTTGTTCTTCATAACTAGCATAATATCACATTTCAAGCCTTAAAGATAAATCAATATTTGCACTTATAGAGAGATCCCTCTCTAGATTCGGGAGGGTTAGATCCTAGAATCCCAAAGTCGTTCCAATGTCCTCCCCGTAGTTTTAGTCTCACCAATCTGCTGAAATTACGGGGAGATAACATTTCTAGTGACTCCGATGGGGACTGAGTCAAATTTCATCTTAGGTACCCTTAAGACTTCATAAAAACCCCTTGAGTACAAGTATCCCTCTTCAAGCACTACCAAGCAAATGGTTATCATGATAAAACTTATTTGAATCAGTGACAAACTAAGGAAACCTTAGGATTCTCATAAAGACCTTATCAAACCTTGAAGGATCAGCTAGCTTAGCCATAAGAGTAGACTTTCTTTGCCTCATCATAGTAGCTAAGTGTTGAAACATATTTAGGACACTCTTAGAACCCGTAGGACTAAAAAAAAAACTCATAAAACCCAAAAATATTTCAAATTGGTATTCAAATAAACATGGTGGTGGACCATAAAACCTTTTACCTCCAAAAAAGCTAAAAATTTCCACCTGGTGACTCTACAATCCTAAACAGACCTTAAGACTCCACTTGGAAGACCCATTATCATCATAAAAACATATAAACTCAATTATAGGACTTTAGGATTAAAGTTTTCTTATTTGAAAGATCAGTTAGCCTCTTAAAGATTGTCATATTTGGTTAAACTTTTCTTGTTTAGTTGGGTCTGAAAAACATAGCATAGGGGTTCCTAGAAAGATTTATACTAGAGCCTATCCTGACCCAAACCCTCCTGAGATAGTTGATAACCCTGAAATAATACTTAGGAAGTCTCCTAAGGCCAAATCTTCAACTATTTTCAGATCACCCCATAGAGCTAGTTATGTTCCTGAAAACCTTGCAGCTCTACAAAACCCACAAGTTGACTTAAGAAATCCATTTAGAACTAGGTCACTTGAGGATTTAGATCAGTTAGATTCAGAGCCTTCGCTTTCATCCCAAGATAGAAGTGAACATCCTGGTAGCAGAGAAACTACTCCACCTGATTTACATTTCATTCATAATTTTGGTTTCTCTCACCCTGGATCTGCTCAACAATCTATTGCTGGTCCATACACATCTATTATTCATACATCCACTGTCCAAACCACTCCATTCCAGCCCATTTTCCATCTTGTCAACCCACCACTTGTAAACCCCCCAATTTTCCCACCACCTCCTATCATGGCAACATGGTACGCTCCCCTTGTCCTTCCTTTACCTTTATTCAATCTTCCACAGGACTATCAATCCAAGATACCATTGTATGATGCCAGTAATGCTACTACTGCTTCACAACATGTGGATAAGATGAATGACTAATTTGACAGAAATGAGATTGATGAAGAAACTGTCAAACTTAGATTGTTTGCTCAGAGTTTAGGGGAGAAGTAAGAAAATGGTTCAAAGGCTTAACCCATCATAGTATTAATGATCTCCAAGCCTTCCATTAGTTATTTTTAAACAAATGGGAAGTGAGTAAAAACCCTCTCCAAATACTTTCAGACTACAAGAATCTCCACTGAAACACTGGGGAAAGTGTACAAGCTTATTGCACTAGGTTTAACAGTGTTTATAATGCCCTTCCCCAAGATTTGAAACCCCCACAAGGCTTAGCTTTAAAAAAATTTCCTGAAGGATTTGATCCTGAAATGGCCTATTAGCTAAGAGAGAGAGATCCTCTGACTCTAGAAGATATGCAAAAAGGAGCTCTTGCTATGGAAGTTAATTTAATGGAGAAAAGAGCAAGAACGAGGAATGAGAAGAAAGTGTCCTTTAGAGAGGAATCCACACCTTCCACATGTAGTTCAAAGATGGAGAGAATGATGGAGGAGATGATGAAAAATATGAGCATACTTGAGAGAGCACAAGCAAGTCAAAATCAAACAGCTCCTCAAAATAGAAATCAAAACCAAAATCAGAATTTTAGGAGAAACCAGCCTCAAAACAGACCAAGGGAGGATGATCAACAGATCACTCCTCCTTTTCATCAAAATTATGTAAGTGAGGTTGAATAAACATTAGAACAAATAGAGAAGGATGATATAAACATGTTGGGAGTAGATAATGATGATTTTGAAGTTCATTACACTAAAAAACAAGGTCTATACACACCCTATGATGATAAAGAAGCTGAAGATGAATATTACTACCAAGAAATGGAAAATGTCATCATAGAAACTCCAAACAAGTATGACCTCAGGAGTAAAAAGAATCTAGAAACTCCCAACAACAAAACCTCTGACAATTCTGCAAAAAACAACCCTGTAAATAAACCCAAAATTTTAAAACAGAAGGACAAAATAGTGGCTGAAAATTCTAATAAAAACAAAGAAAAAGGCACTCAAAGTACTGAAAAACAGAGTGCAGACCTTAGTAGCGCTAGTAACTCAGCTAGTGCTCCTGTTAAAACAATTTTGACAAATGTAAATAGAGGAAATCAGCAAACTGATTTTACTAATAGAGTGGTGGTTAATAAGGCTGAAACAAGCACTTCAAAGAATCATATGCCTTTTAGTTTGGAACAAGAAATTTCCAGAATCAAAATATATGTTGCTCTCACTGAATTAGCTGCCCAAGATGTATATAGATCTCAAATCTTGAAGGCTTTAAACATAGAAGAAAATAATGACATTGTCAATCTTAATGATGACCAGCAAGAGCTCATATTCGGTCCTAAGATTGAGGGTAGATATCAAGAGGGACCAGTTCCTCCTTTTTATGTTAGTTTAAATGTTCATGACAAAATTTTGCACAACGCCATGCATGATTCAGGGGCCTCCCACAATTTAATGCCCAAAGCTGTAATGGAGAGCCTAGGCCTGGAAATCACTAGGCGATACAAAGATCTTTACTCCTTTGACTCATGCAACTATCCCTGTATTTAATCAAACTAGAAGACTTTACAGGGAATCTCATATGCAATACATGGTTACTAGCCAAGAGAGACCGTAGAACTCTCCTCTTTATTCTATACATACAGGCCTAGATTCATTTATCCTGTTCAATGATGAAACATTTGGTGAACAAGAAACTTTAATTGAATTAGCGGCAGATAGAGAAAAAGAGGAAGATAAGATAGAATTTTCAAAAACAGTTTGCTAAATCTGAAAATCATAGTGAACAAATTATAGGTCTAGAGCTGAAAATCAATCATCGATTGCTTTTTAACCTTGAGATTCAAGAAACGAATCCTCAATACGATGAAAGACATGAGGAAATAAAACAAAGACAATACAGTGTTGATCTTCAAGAACAATCCAAGAACACACTAGATGAAGAGGATAGTAACCAAACTAGCTAATCTGAAACTAGTCCTCTTTGGAGTATGCACTTTGATGGATCTTGTACTAAGATTGATGCAGGTGTGGGAGTGTGGCTTCACAATACAATGAACAATCATACTGAAGGGAATTCCTGCAAATTAAATGTTCAATGCACCAATAGCATAGCTGAGTATGAAGCCCTTCTTTTAGGCCTGCATTTATTGAAGAAAGTAGGGGCCAAAAGAGTAAAGGTGCATGGTGATTATGAATTAATCATTAGGCAAGTTAATGGGGAATATATTGCGAGACATCCCAGACTTAGAGCCTATCGAAATGATGTCATTGATTTATTGAAAACATTCTAGGAATTTAAACTTATCTTTGTCCCAAGAAACGAAAATATTCAAGCTAACAGTTTAGCTTTCGCTGCTAGAACATGTTTAACACCATTTGAAACCAAGCAATGCACAAATCAAATTAAATTTAGACCAGCCATTCCTAATAATGAGAAATATTGGCAAGTGTTTGATGGAGACAAACAAATAGAAGACTTTCTGCAGTCCAGAAATGAATTTGAACTACCAAGTTCATATTCAAACTATGAAACAGACTATCCTAGTGAAGAAAATCTACTTGATAAAGAAGAAGAGTCTCCAGAGATGGCTGATGTAAATTTGCTGTCTAACAAACTTGAAAACACAACAAAAATTGTTGCATATTTAGAAAAATAAGACTTAGAAACTCGGTAGTCTAACAATCAAAGTTTTCCAAAAGGACTAGTCCCTTTAGAAGAGTTGTTTGATTTCAACGATGTGGCCAAGAAACCGAAACTGGAGCCTATTGAAACTGAGGTTGAAGAGTGTAATATAGGCAGTCAACTAGAACCAAAGATGATAAAATTGTCTAAAACTTTACCAGCTCACATAAAACTGAAATACATAGAGCTGTTTAAAGAATTTTCTGATGTTTTTGCATGGAGTTATGAGGATCCAAAATCCTATGACACTAAAATAATTCAACACAAGATACCTCTCAAGGAAAACCAAAAGCCATTTAAACAAAAAATGCGCAGAATAAACCTTGTTTAGTTACCTTTGGTTGAGAAGGAGATCAAGAAAATGTATGAAGCTGGTATTATTGTTCCTATTAGATATTCAGAATGGGTGTCTAATTTAGTGTCAGTTAGGAAGAAAACATGAGAGATTAGGCTTTGTATTGACTTTAGAGACTTAAACAAATCCTCATTGAAAGAAAACTATCCTTTACCCAAAATGGATCATATTTTACAAAGGGTAGTTGGTTCTAAAATAATTTCTTTGCTTGATGTCTTCTCAGGGTACAATCAGATTTTAGTGCATCCTGATGATCAGTTAAAGACAGCTTTTACTACAACTTGGGGCACTTTCATGTATGTGAAAATGCCCTTTGGTTTAATGAATGCTGGCACTACATTCCAGAGAGCCATGGATATTGCATTCTTGGAATAATTGGGCTACTTCATCATTATTTACCTTGATGATGTCACTGTTTTTTCCAAAACAGATGAAGAGCACTTAAAACACTTGAGAAAAGTTTTCGAGAAATGTAGAAAGTTTGGGATATCTTTAAATCCAAAGAAAACATTGTTTGGTCTCCAAGAAGGTAAACTTCTTGGGCACATCATATCAGAAGAGAGGATAAAGATAGACCCAAAGAGGATTGAGGCTATATTTCAAATCACTCATCTTAGAAACATCAAGGAACTTCAATCTTTTATTGGAAAGATTAATTTCTTGAAAAGGTTCATACCCAACTTAGCTGAACTCCTTATAAACATTACAAACATGTTGAAAAGGGAACAAGGAGTTAAATGGACCTTAGAAGCAAAGAAATCTTTTGAACTGGTAAAACAAGCATTAACCAAAACACCAGTTCTTATAAATCCTGACTTTTCTAAATATTTTTACATTTTTTCATTCGTATCAGAACATACAATAGTTGTTGTCCTATTGCAGAAAAATCCACAGGGACAAGAGTAGCCAATTGCATTCTTTAGCAAGGCATTGAGAGACGTGCCTCTGTAGTACAATATTATGGAAAAACAAGCCTTTGCCTTAGTCAAAGCCTTAAAAGACTTTAAAGTTTACATTTTTCACTCCCACATCATTGCCTTTGTCCCAAATTCAGTTGTGAAAGACATTCTAACACAGGACCCAGATGGTAAGAGAGGTAAGTGGATAGTTGTGATACTTGAATATGATTTGGACATCAAGCCCACTAAACTCATTAAAGGCCAAGGACTAGCTAGATTAATGGCTGAATCAAATTTTGAAGTTCTTGATATAAATATGATAGATGATTTAGATGAACAAGAGGAACTGCCAACTCCCATTATTGAAGACCATTTTATGAATTCCTCTTGGTATGCTGATATTCTATATATTTTTCTTAATTTAAATACACCTCCTGGTTTATGAAAAAAAAAGGCAAGTGTTGGGCCGTTAAAATGCCATTATTATTATCACTTTTGAACACTTATTCCACCCATTTCTACCATTCTTCATCACGTCATTTATTATAATTTATTATTTAAATCCATTTTATAATGATTTATGCTCTTATGAATGAATATTATTTATTCTCCTTTATTTCTAATAAATTGATGATTATGAATTATTTTATCAATGATAGTTTTAATAAGTTGGTTATAACATTATTCACCATTTTTAGCCTCAAAGATAATTTCCAGATTGAAGATTTGATCATTAAAAGTGCCAACTCAGAAATGCGCTGGAATAAGGAGTGACAGTTTTGCGGTTGAGATTCTGAGCAAATGAAGACGAATATGGAAAATCCGGAACATGGGTTTTGTCCAGAACGGACCCAATTAACTTTAGCAAAGAACGGTTTGCCCAAATTCGGCCTGTGTTGAGAGATTCGCAGGGTTCTTTGAGCACGATTTTCTCAGATCTGTGGTTGCGGCCGTCCTCCAAATCTCAGCGACAAAGCCAAATTCGACTTGCTGTTGTTGAAAGATGGATGTAAATCTATTTTATTGTTGATCAATTGGTTGGAAGAAATTCAATATTATTATTAGAGATCCTATTTGCTATTTAATTTCTCCACCTTCTGATTATAAAAGGAGAAGCATGTATTGTGTATGGGAGATGGAGAGGCTTTTCTTATTGTAATTTGCAGAATTGTGCATCGGCTCTTGTTAAGAGAGTGTGAGCTGTTTGTAAACATTATTAATGCCTGATTAATAAAGGAGTTCACTGTTGTTCCATTTCTCAAGCGCTGGAGTAAAGCACAGCAACGCTTCACCGGTGGTTGAGGGCCCGGCCCTGGTGGTGCGATCTGCGGTTTGTATTTCTATTAGTTTATTTCTGTTGTGTGAAGTTTGTTTATTACAATTAAAGAATTGAGTTATTGCTAATTGGATCAAATGCAGAGTCATTGTTATTCCATTCTTTACAAGAAGCATGATTCATGATTCAATTGTTATAAAATGTTGTTTTTCTGTATCTAATTCCAGTTGTTATTCCTTTTGTTTATGAATTACGATAGTTGATTGTTGCGTGGCTGTCGACAGGATTAAAGAGTAGAAATCTAGTATGCTTGGTTATAAATTGAATTCACTGTTTATTTTACGCTGCTATTCAATTCCTGTTCATTGCTTTTAGATTGTTGTTCCTTTCCAGTTTGCGTTTTAGATTTCATTTCCTTTGAGTTGTTTTCACTTGCTTTGAGATCTCTAAACTGTAGAGGGCAGAGCTAATCATTCCAGGTCCCCAGATTTGGTCATCTCACATCGATTTCTAGGGGAAAGAGTTATTACTCCTGCATCCCTAATCGATGTCTAGCGAGGTTGCTGTAGTGTAGTCTTTACATTTCTGTCATTTGTAATTAGATTTCTTTTCAAGCAGATTTCTTTTCAAGCATTTATTATTTCTGCATTTGTATTTCTATACTACATCTTCACAAACATTACTCTTGAGTAAATAGCTGCCTCAAACTGAGTACACTCTTGAAATAAGAAGTCGTCCCTGGGTTGATAATTAATATGAAGGTAATTAGGAGTTAAAAAGACACCTTTTTATCGCCCCACAGCAAGGTTTTTAAAGTTAAAAGCTATAAACTACTGCATTATAGATAAATGTCTTTATTGGAAAAATGCAAGTGGGATATTTCTTAAATGTTTGCCTAAGAATGATGCAGAGAAGGTTAAGCATGAGTTCAATGAAGGAGAATGTGGAGGCCACCTCTACTGGAAGACTATAGCCAACAAAATCCTTAGAGTTGGTTACTATTGGCCCACACTCTTTCTAGATGTACACAAGATGATAATTGCCTATCATAAATTCCAACTTTTTGAAGGCAAAATAAAATTGCTTCCCTTACCTTTGCATCCAATCACTGTTGAAGCTCCTTTTCAACAATGGGGTTTAGACTTCATAGGAGAAATCCATACACCTTCATCTGCCCAACATAGATGGATTCTCACTGCAACAGACTACTTTACCAAATGGATATAAGCCATCCCTTATAGACAAGCCAATGACTATGCCATCATAAAATTCATTGAGACTCATATCCTCTCTAGATTTGGCTGTCCTAGGAAGATCATCACTGATAATGTAGCTACATTTGGATCCAAGAAGATGGTTGAATTCTGTCACAAATATAAAATTACATTGGTTCATTCTACTGCTTATTACTCTCAAGGTAATTGGCTGGCAGAATCCTCAAACAAAATTTTGGTGAACATAATCAAGAAGTTACTGGAGGACAACAAGAAGTCTTGGCACACAAAGCTAGTACATGCACTTTGGGCTGACAGATTGACACTTAAGAAATTTATTGGAATGTCACCCTACCAGCTTGTGTATGGAATAGATGCAATTTTTCCAACCAGCCTAGGTGTACTAGTTATGAAGTTGATTCAAGAAGTGTAGTCTAAAGACAATGACATGATCAGAAGGATTAATCAGAATATACATCTTCAGCAAACCAGAGAGGAGGTTTACAGCAGAGCATTACAAAAGCAAGAGAGCATCAAGAAGCTTTTTGATAGAAGCACAAAGGCCAGTAATTTTAATATTGGTGACAAAGTGTTATAGTGGGATTCAAGGAGAGAAGACAAAGGCAAGCATGGGAAATTTGATAACTTATGGCTTGGCCCTTATCTCATTCATTCTACTGCTGGTAACAATGCCTATTTTTTGCAGGATTTGAATGGAGCTGAACTGTTTGGGGGTCCTGTCAATGGCAGGATGCTCAAACATTATTTCTCATGATCCCATCATGTTTGAAAGCCTTTTTATCTTTTTTCTCACTATAAATATTTCATCCATCATTTCATTCAAAGTTAGAAAAATAAAAAATACAAAAACATTAAAAGATAGAAAAGAGGGCAGATTGTAAAAAAAAGAAAGGTACAGCCCCATACCAAAAAAGAGAAACAAAATCTGAAAGTGTGCAAGCTCAAATGCCACTCCCAAAACACACTCCTAGTTAGTCATACAGCCTAATCATGACTAACTACATTTAAATTTACTGTCGATAGGATAGTGAAATTAGATTTGCCAAACAGCTTAATCTTGGCTTATCAGTTAGGTAGATTAGGATAGAAAATAAAGGTTCAAAAAAGCTAAAAATTTGAACCCATAATTTTTCAAAAGAAGAATCGCTCTAATCTATTTTAGTCTTGAGCTAAAGATAGAAGTAAATTGGTTCTAATAAGCCTGAAACCTGAACCAGATAACAAAGAAAAAATAGCTCAAACAAACTCAAAAATAGAGCTGAAGAAAAAGAAGGATGTTCTTAAAAATTTCAGATCTTAAGCCTTCACCATTTTGATTTAATTTTCTGCAAATAATAAATCTATGTGCAGCTTGTTTTTATGCCATAGATCAGCAACAGGTTAGACTTTTCAATCTTGACTTGTATGCTTTTTAAATTTCTTGTTTTCGAACTTAGAGAATAAAATCGGTTGGACAGTTTAATCCTAACAGATGGTAGTTAGGTAGAGAAGCTTCTAAACTCAACTGTTTGATCTGAGTTCATGGAGAAATAAGAAGTAGACTTAGAATAGTTTAATGTTTTCCCAAAAGAATAAAATGTTTGTAAAAGAGTTTGCCAATCCAAATGCACTCTGAAAAGAAGAAAAAATGTTAGATCAGTAGGATTGGGTAAGTAGAAAGCTTTTTTGATAGAGTTCCATTGTTTTTCATGGCTGCTAACATTATCAGGACTAAAGAATATCATCCAAGTAAAAAAAGTTGTAGCCCAATGGATGAGGCATTGATCAGCCCCCCAGAGAATACAAGTTTGAAGTTCTTAAGACCTTCAAGAAGGTACCATCCCCATGTGGAACCACTTTTAGCCACCTATAAAAATTTGTCATATCAAATGGTGGCTAAATCATTTTTTGAAGCCTTCAAGAAACAATTTTATTGCCAAAATTGTTAGTTCTTAAAGTCTTGTGAAGATGTCTATCCTTTGATTAAATCTTCACTGTTGTTTCCCTCTTAAATTTTGAAAAATCTGTTGTTTTCCTAAAGACAAAGACTGCTAAAAACCCCATTTTCCCCTCATTTTACCCCTCTTTTCACTCAAAATTAACCTCCATTTTTATCCCATTTTTCTTATAAAAATCCTCCTTTTTCCTCTTTTTCTCCATTTCCCTTCATAAAATCCTTTTAATAAGGTTTAAAACTCCTTTTTAAACCTTACCGAAACCACCAAAATCCTTTGAAAATCCTTGAAAAATCATAAAAACCCACTTTTTCATTATAGGCCTAAGCCCCTTTTGGCTAAGCCCTAAACCACTTCCCCACCATGTGACCTAGTGCCGAAACCAAGTGTTGAGGCCCTAGGCGCTTATCGCAATCGGGGCATTCATGTGAAACACATTTCTTTTGTTACATTAAATCTCCGATTGCGATTGGCTCCTTTTTATATAACCCTCGATCCCTTGCTTCCTTTGCAAAAACAAAGAGCCCCGCAATCAAGCACTAAAACACAAAAATAATTGGAAAAAAACCTTTTTTTCCTTTAAAAAATCAAAAATCCCGACTTTCCTTCATTTTCTTCTAAACCCTACAGTTCACGGTCTAAACCATTTTTAACCGTTGATCTAAGACCGATCAATGGCCATCGGGATCTCGCATCGGGGTTTTTCATTGGGCGCATTTGAAATGCCCCTTCCTTTTTTCCGATTCAGATGAGCCCCTTTTGATTAAAACCCCAAAACCACTTCCCCACCATATAACCACGCCCAGGACCAAGCGATTAAGTCCCGAGTGCTAATCGCATCATATTTTTTTCATTTGATCATATTTTAATGGCTATTACCCCCTCTGATTGGCCACCTTGTGATGGCTTCCCAATCATCGATCTTCCCCTCCAGGCCTAGATCTGACAGTCCACATTGCTCTTTCCTAAAGCTCATTTTTCCGCCTTTGGCATTTACAAAATAATCTCCACCGTTGATCTCTCCAAAGATCAACGGTCCACATATAATCGCATTGGAAATTTTCTGTGCACCCTTCCTCTCTCCCCCTCCAATTGGCAACCCCCAATTGCATCTGGGCCATCCATACACCAAGATCCAACGGTCCAGACCAATCCTCACTTCCCTTTGTTATTTCTCAAAACCCGCTATGTAACCTCTTCGACGAATCTCCGCCGTTGATCTCTATAGATCAACGGTCCGCATTAACCCAAACTCCGTCTGACCCTTGCCTCATATTTTATTCCATAAACCCCAAGATTGAATCTAAGCCGTTGATCTATTTCATCCGACAGTCCATATTTAACCCAGTAGGCCCAACTCACTTGGGACCTACCGTCCCCATCAATAAATCCTAGCCATTCATTCCCTGATCTGACGGTTAAGATTAAAACTGCCTTGACCCCGCCCCACCTATTATCGCCCATGCATCTATTCTCCATCATGCTCTCCTCACGACTGTCCAATCTAAGACCCCAGATCTGACAGCCAGCACGTGGTTTCGCGTGATTTTAAACTCGAGCGTTAATTTTTCAAAATCATGCGATGTAGGTGGTTTTAAAAGGCCACGTGTCAGGCTCTAACGCATATCGTGTTCAAAAATTCAATACCACCTTCCCTCCTTTTCATCACACAAAACCAGTGGTTTCTTCGACTGAAACCACTTTCCGCATTTACACTACATTTTCTCATGTGTAATCTCTGTCGTTGATCTCTGAGATCTAATGGCTCACGTTTAACCTCGCCCTCAGTTCATTGCCGACTTCCCTTTGCTCCACAGAACTTCATCGATCAACCTCCGTCGATGATCTCTATGGACTAATCTAATCCAACGACCCAGGATCGTTCGAAAACCCCAAATTTCATTTTTACCCTTTTTCCTTCGCCAAAGGTTTTTCACCCATTTTCCTTTGCATTTTCGTCTATTTTCATTATAATGTTCCTCCTCTACATTATATTTTCCCGATCAATATAGACTTCTGATCTCTGCGGATCAATGGCCCGGACTTAATCTCCTGCACCATTGATCCATCACCTCCCTATCTGATCCCCGCGAGAAATCCTCGTTGTTGGATGCTTTCATCCAACAGTCACGATCAAACCTAAACTGCTGAAGCAGTCTGAACCTTTCCCTGTAGGATTTTTTCTAATTTTTCTTTGTTGTGCAGGTTTTAATGGTTTTATCAGAAGTTTTAAAATAAAATTGAAGGTTGGGGATGATGATCCCCCAAGCCTTTATGCATAAAGGATATCATTCTGTAGGGTTTCCCATCAAAGTTTACTAGTGCCTCATGAACACTGGTGACATTATAAGAGCACTCTATACGCCTGCACATCAACAAGACACAACAAAACTTAATCAAGTAAAGAGTATCAGTGTTAAAGAATCTAGTCACAACAGAGATGAAGAATTGAAGATTGTTTACACAGTTTTGAGGGATTACGGCCTAAATTGACTATCTAAAGCCTGATCCACTCAATTAAACGTAGTTTTAAGAACAGAATAGAGAAATTAGGCCTAATTAATCCTAACACACAGAATTAAAACAAATTAGTCATGTTTTAGGTAAAAACAATAAAATCTATCAGTCCGAGTAAGCCTCCACTGCCACATCAGAGGCTAATTGAATCCTCTCAGCTACCAAAAGCCACCTGCGGCCTCAAAGCATTCAAAAGAGGCCTAGTTATTTCCAGAATAGAATATATTCGCCTGAAGACAGTTGAATAGTTATTTCGAATCAGAGAAACTAATTTAAACTGTCAGCAAAGTTATTACAAGGATAGCAAAGAGCCTTAAAGTCGACAAAATCTTCCCATTGAACTTAATACTTAATGTAAATCAATTAATATAGAGGAAATATTAGAAAGTTTCTCCATTGAGCCCCTCAAAGGCCAAGAAGCATTAAACTATATTAATTGAACCTAGAAGATCTTTTATCCCATCCCACCTCCTCATTTCTGCTATAAATACTTCTGTAGAAGATGAGATAAGGTTGGTCACTACATATCTGTTTCCTGTAAATAGTTTACTGAAGCTGCTGTAAGCTCTGTTTGTAATTGAAGATACCTATGTTGAGATGAGAAGTTTGTAGCTGTAGAGACCCATTGGACTTGAAGATTGTAACTGGTTTGAAGCATAAAATACAAGCTAATTTATGGGATCCTGGTCTATGTCAACGATGATGTTTTTCTTATTGTAAATTGTTATTTTATTTCCGTTTCCATTCTGTCCATCTTCTCTGATAGAGAACAAAAATTATAGAGTTAGGATTTAATGTCAAAGGTACCCTGCTCTTACTGATAAGCTTTATCTACATGTTTTATTCCAATTGTGTTGTTTAAGAATGATTTAGTACAGTCCAAGAAGTCAAGATGTTGGTGTTCCCTCCTCTTACTGTCTAGGCTTTAAACATTGTTCTTGAATGTTATTTTCAGTTTCTGCCAAATAAAGTTGAACTAAGGAAGTCTATGGTGAGCCCTGTCCTCTAGTTTTATCTCCAAAGGTTGTCTGAAAGTTTCCCTAAGAGTATGTTGAAACCAGGCTAGGTTCAAAGTCCTTACCTGATCTTAGACTATTCTTTGTTATCTTAATTGTTTGTTTTGAAAGTTTTCTAAGTAAAGCAGAGCTAGGGAAGTCTATGGTGAGCCCTGTCCTCTAGTTTCTCCTCCAATAGTTGCTTTGAAAAGTTTCCTTTTGAATATGCTGAAAGCAGGATAGGTTCAAAGTCCTTACTTGATCTTAAGCTATTATTTTTGTGTTTTAAATGTTTTTCTATTGAAAGTGCATCAAAATCAGGCTAGTTTCGAAGTACTTACCTGATCTTAGATTAATTTCATGGCCTTCTTAAGTGTATGCCAAAAGAAGAATAGTTTCAAAGTACTTACTTGATCTTAGGCTGCTCTTTGTTCTTCATTTGTTTACTTCCCCTTCTTATTGTTTCATTTCATTCCTTAAAATCAACTTTAAAGAGATCCTTAGACATAGATGGCTTGCCCCATGGACCACTCTTGAACCTTGTTGTTTTAATTAAATCCTACTATGACTCCATAGCCCAATGGATTGAAGTTGTTTCTTGTCTATTTTCTTAGCTGAATTACTCTTCACTTTCATTCACCTTCACCCTTCATTTAGACTTCCTTCACCTTCACATATCTTTGCCCAACCAAAACAAACAAAACCTTGTTCTTCATAACTAGCCAAATATCACATTTCAAGCCTTAAAGATAAATCAATATTTTCAGTTATAGAGAGATCCCTCTCTGGATTCAGGAGGGCTAGATCCTAGAATCCCAAAGTGGTTCCAATGTCCTCCCTGCAGTTTTAGTCTCACCAATCTGCTGAAATTACGGGGAGATAACAACACATGTGAGATTAGAGATACCAGCTGGGTAATTGTTTTGTGGTTTGCTAGGGTAGATTAATTGAGGTGTGATCATAGTCTTGTAGATCATTTTATTTCGGAATGAGTGATATGTTTCAGCATTTGATTCAGCAACGATTTCTCTTTAATTTGATTTGCTTCTAGTTTGATGTATCGGCACAGAGAGTGCAACTGTCATTGAAATAAAAGACGTCCTTGGATTGATAATTTATGCATACTATTTTAGTCATTTAACTTTGATTAATACAGTCCAACAGGACCATACAACCAAAATTGGGGTTTCCCATGTAGTGCCACCCCTAAATATAGTACCTAATAAAGTAGATCCCAGAGGACTAGGATACAAGGTTAACGATCAAATTGGATAGAGGATACAAGAGTACAAAATAAGCCCATTTTTCTGCAAAATCCCACCACTAATCCATGCTCAAAACTTTCCATGATAAGTAAACAAAAGTACCCAATTACACAATGAAAAGCCATACCTTTAGGGTTGGAAGGCCCGCCATCATACATATGATCATAACAGATGGGCGAGGGGGAATATGGTGGCTCAAGTGGTGGAGATAGTGGCACTTGAAGCTTTATGGTGGTCAGCTATTGTATGAGGACCATCTAGGAGAAAGCGATTATGTTATGGATATTACCCACAAGTATTGGGTAACAAGTTCTTTAGCCTTTAGGAAATCCACTTCTCTCTATATTGCTTTTACCCAAAAAACCTACGCAAGGGTTATTTAGCTAGTTTCTAATATTTCCAGAGATTAGAAATAATGATTTCTAAACACATCCTTCTCTGCACTCTAACCTCCACCCTTGGAGGAATTTTTTCTTACAACAAAATTATCTAAGTGTTTTTACTTCCACTGCTTCTATGCACAAGCATGAGCAAGATAATATGCTATATCTATGCATTTTCCTTGAGAAAAATCACAACATCACTTCTTTTTCTCTTCATCTCTGAGAGAGAGTCCCCTCTCCCATTTTTTTTTCTACTGTGTATGCTTTTTGAGTCATCATGTGAGAATGTCCCCAAAAACCAACTAATCATCTACTAGTCAACCATTACAAAATGCATCCCATGCATCACCTAAATTTTGTCATTTTGTTTCTTATGGTTGGAGATTACACTCTGGCCTATCCTCTCCTATTTTAGTTAATTTATGGCATAGAAAATCCATTTAAAACCACTCAGCCAACTAGGACTAATATTTAAAACAAAAATTTCCTCAAGCAATGGAATATATGTCTTTCTCAGTCATTTAAATAATTAAAAGCATTTACAAGAGATAAATATTAACTAGGTGATGTCACCATCCCCTCCCACTAGGGGAGAACACCATCCTTGATGTCCAACAACCATATACATCAAAACATGCTTTAGACCAACCATTTTTTATTATGGAGCTTTATATACACAACGTTTTACAACATTTACATTATATTTACATTTTCCTTACTTAGAAAATAAGAAAGGATATGTTTCGCACACCAAGTCAACCATTTACCACTTGGCTTCCTCAGGCCCAAAATGCCTCCAATACACTTTGAATGGATTTATTACTCAGTTTTAGAGCATGATCTACCTCTAATCCAAGATGCATAGAGGTTCTGGTTGGAACTCTCCCTCTAGTTTTAACTATAACACAAACCTATTAATTACATGATTAACATCTTGCACATATTTTTTTTTTTTGCAATGAAACATGGAAAACATCATGCACTCTATTTGATGGAGGTAAAGCCAACATGTATTCCATCGAAACTATCCTTTAAAGCACTTAAAATGTCCCACAAAACCGTGGTGCCAGTTAAAAATTCCAGGGAGCTCTTCTTGTGTCTAACTCGCAAGAAAACATGTTCCCCAACTTGAAATACTTTGTGAATTATATGTTATTCCACATATTTGTTCTATCTGTAATATGCCAATTTTAAATTTATATCATTTCAGCTAATAGGAATGTTACAATTCCTCCCATTATTGTATGTGAACTCCACAAGTTGAAGGTACTCTTCCCAATTCCTAAGATGGTGCATTAAATACATTCTTAGCATATCTTCAAGAATTATGTTTTTTCTCTATGTTTTCCCATCAATATGAGGATGGTATGCCATGTTAAATGTCAGCTTTGTTCCCAAGCCTGCAAATATTTCTCTCCAAAATTTTGAAGTGAATTTGACATCTCTATCTAAGATAATTTTCTTGGTAACTCTATGTAGTCTTACGATTTACTTTATGAAAAATTGTGCCACCTCTCTAACTGAATTTGTAGATTTAACAACCACAAAGTGAGGCACCTTACTCAACTTGTCAACAACTACCATGATTGCATCATGTTGTCTTGGAGTCTTTGGAAGCCCTGTAATAAAATCCATGGAAATCCCTTCCCACTTCCATTTCAGAATAGGAATGGGTTGTAACAAACAAGTTGGGTTCTTGTACTCAAATTTTACTTGTTGGAATTCTATGCATTTGGAGATAAAATTTTCCACGTCCCTTTGTAAATTAGGCAAAAAATAAAATTTATTCATGGGTGTTAACATATTTTGGTAACCTAGGTGGCCAAAATATGGCTTGGCATGAAACTCCCTTATGAGTTTTTTGAAGTTGTTGTTATTTAGTATGTAAATTCAACTTTTGAATTTAATCAACCCTTTTTCTATAAAGCTATAGTCCTTATTTTCACTGTCTTGAAATATTTGTTTTAAGTTCTCTTTTAATTTCTGATAATTTTCATCTTGCTACTCAATGTTAATGATTTTTTCTTCAATATTAGTTCCATAGGAACTTATGGCTGCTAGATGGTTTAATTGCACCCTCCTACTCTATTCTCCTCTCCTTTTATATAAATAAAATTTTTTGAGCATGGATAGCCATATGGCTTGCCTTGCATTTAAATCAATTTGCACAAATAAATACTTTAGTCCTTTATGATTAGTCAATAGGGTGAATCTTCTACCTAGAAGGTAGTGTCTCCACACTTCAACACATGCATGATGGCAACCAATTCCAAATGATGAGTTACATAATTATGCTCATGAATATTTAACTTTCAAGATTCATAGCAAACCACTTGAACTTCCTTCATCAAGACTCCACTAAGTCCCTACTTATAGGAAGCTGTGCACATAACGAAATCCTTTTCAAGATCTAATATTCTTAATACTTGTGCATTGGTCAATGAATGCTTCAATTGATCAAAGCTTGCTACATAATCAACTATCCATTCAAATATATTCCCTTTCATTTACAGAGCAGTAATTGGACTAACATTATTAGAGAAATTTTTAATAAATCTCCTATAATATTCTTCCATTCCCATGAAGGACCTATTGCAATCAATTTTTCAAAGTTCCAAGGAAGCAGGAGTACCAAATTTTTCAACAAGGATCAGATCACCTATCAACAATCCATATGTCATGGTCACCCTATTCTACAAGTTATATGATGTAAATGATCCTAGTAGGACCTTGAGTATATGTAACAACCTAGCTAAGCTTATAATTTTGGCGATGAATTTCATCCTAGGAGGTTTTTTAACCTCACTGATTATTTGTGTTTCTAAACACGGCTAGGGGAGTTTTCTAGCAATGGTAATCTTTGGTATTTTTTAGCCCAACGCTAGCCTTATGGGCTTGGTGTTGGACCTAACTTACCCTTGACCCTTCTCTGATTTTTCTGGACTAAACACTTGGTCGTTTTGCAGGTTTTTGGGCTCAAAAGTTATATTTTTCAAGTGGTAGCTTGATCCCAAGGTTTCAACAAAATTTGACAAAGGAATCATCAAGGCCTTAGGCCAAGGGTTTGATATATAAACCATAATTTTCATTGTTTTATTACTGTTGTGATTTTTAGATTGTAACAGTTATCTCATAAGCCCTAAAATCACATTTAACTTGGTCAAAATCACCCTAAATTGCAAAAGCTAAAAATTCATGAAATTTGGCCACTTCGGCATCTTGGATTCGGCTTAGATATGATTTTCTATTGGTTGGAATTTACTTCATAAATAACTGAATCAGATCTGAAACTTTCTTAATCATACCCTCTAAATCCCTAATTTGTTTTTTTTCAAGTTTGGTTAATTTTTAATATTTTGGGCATATTGGGCATCGATTTTGGGTATCACTAGCGTGTTTATCTATCATTTATTACCATTGTAAACATATTTCATATTTGAAATTTTTCTAGTAAATACATCTTAAAGGGGCTTATACATCTAATTCTTCAGTTAACTAAATTTATTTGACAATTGGGTATATTTTTGTGACATTGGGCAATCATAGGCATTGTTGGATTAGCATTTACTTACTATTTTTTTATTTTTTTTTACAAAAACGGTTATAGGCTTGTATTAATGAGCTAGTCTAATTTCTAGAATTCAGACTTACAAGAGAGGGAGCAGAGCCTAAAGTTCCTCAGTAACCATAAGAAATGTAGTGCTTAAGCTAAAATTCCAGCTCTTATTACATGCAACTATAGCCTCTATTTCGGTGATTTGCCCAAGTTTGTGGATACAAACGAATTGTTTTAGTAACATACAGTAAAACATGATAGTTTGATCATTAAGTAATTGGGTCCCATGTTTCTTCTTCATTCCTTAGCCTAGCCCCAACAGAGAGGAGGGCTGCTTTATTAGCTTCTAGATCTACATCCTTGTTGTTGACTCTCAGAACGTGGAATAATTTCAAGTTCTGGAATTATTTTCCTAGGATTTTGATTCTAGAGATCAGCCTTGACAATCTTAGATCTAGCAGTGAAGCATTAGTCACAATGGTGTTTATGATAACCTGAGAATCCACAAAAAAATTTGCCTCCCTAATATGCAAATCAATGAGGAATTTGAGGCCTTAGAAAAGTGCCAATGCCTCTTATTGAATGTTGGATGTGACGCCCAGGCCCCAAGCGAAACTGTGGATCGTTGTGCCTTCAGTGTTCTTTATGAATCCTCCTACACCGGCCCTTCCTGGATTCCCCTTTGCATCCCCATCAAATAACAGAAAGTGACTTGTTTGGTTGGAGATCCGATCTTGGAAGTCTTTTTCTGTTTCCCTTATTTTCCAATCTTTGGGGAGGGAGATATTTCTAAGAGCTTTTTGAAATTGAATATCTATAGAAGAGCCCCAAATGATGTCCTACTGGCTTAGATTTGAGTCATCTTTTTGGTCTCCCAGAATTTCTTTCAACTGGCATTTTACCTTGAGCACTACAGTCTTGACTTCCTGCTCTTTATTTCGGAAGATTTGTTTGTTCCTTTCAAGCCAAAGCTGCCAACAAATAATTTTTGGGAGGGAGGACCAGGAAACTTTGATCACTTTGTTTTGAGGAAAGGGGCTAGGGTATCTATTCAACCACTTTGCAAACAATTCAGGGATGGTGTTGGGGAAGGGGAAATTGGGATTCCAAATTCCCAACAAATCGCGCCAGAGATTCAATGTAAAATTGCAGTCCAACATAAGATGACTAGCGCATTCCACATATTTTCTGCATAGAGAGCACATTGACGGGCCATGGAAGCCATGCTTCTGCAAATTGTCATCAATCAGGATATTTCTGTGGCATAAGAGCCAACAAAAGTGATCAATTTTAGGAAGGGAAGGATGGTGCCATATCCCTTTCCATGGCACAGGATTTGGAGGTATGTGAGGCTGTTCTAGGAGCTTAGTGTATCCCTGTGCTACAGAGAAACCACATGCCATTGATCCCCAGCCACGAGTGTCCTTCTTGGGTGCGTGAGAGGGGGCCATCCCATGCAACAGTGATAGTAGGATATCGTGATCATGGTGGAGCTCTAGGGGGTCTCAATCTTCCAATTCGCCCAGCTTGTGCCGTGCCAAGTAGAGATATCCCACACTATATTTAATCTAGAGTTGGTCATCCAGTTGTGCATCGAAATGAGAGAGTAGCTCTCCCCCAAAGGCTCTCTGTTCATAATGTAATCTGTCCAAATGTTAATACTTCTAATTCTCGGGGATCCAATAAGCATGGGAGGTAATTAGAGGAGCAACTTTTGAAAAGAATTTTAGGAAATGAGATTTGTTGTGTGGGAGGGCCTTATCCAAACATCAAACTCTCTTGCCTTTGAAGTATTCCCTCCATAGTGCCAACTGAGCCCAACCAGGCTTAGGTGCTATGGTTTTCCATAGAATTTTAGCTCCCATGGCAATATTTGTAGGCATAGATTTTTGAAGTTCAATCCCCCTTCCAACAGAGGTTGGTAATGATTTACCAATTGACAAGTGGGATTTTTTTTTTCATTATGTTTGCCTCCCTTCAAAAATAATTGGCAAATTAGGTCCTCCATCTTCTGGATGATGCCAACAGGAGTGATAAGGATTGAGAAATGGAAAAGAGGGAGACTATTAAGCACAGTCTTTCCCATGATATTTAGCAAGGTGAATCCCCAGGCCTGAAGCATATTATTGAATTTCTCCAACTGAGGGAGCCAGTCTCTGCTGTAAGCTCTTTTGAGAAAAGTAGGAAGACCAAGATACTTAAAGGAGGTCCAGGAAGAGGAGGCAGTAAAACCAAAACATCTAGCAATGGAGTTTAGCAAAATGGGAGAAATGTTCCAAAAATAAATTTGGCATTTCCCATTGTTGAGAATACTGCCAGACTCCTTACAAAAATCATCAAGAACTCCTTTGAATCTAGAAGCTGAAAGAACAGTGGCAGCCCCCAGTAGTAAGGTGTCATCTGCGAAGAGGGCATGATTTATGTTTTTAATCCCTCTTGCTATGCTTAGACCAGTGATCTCATGGTCTTGCAATTTCTTATCAAGCTGAAAGCTGAGGACAGAGGCTTGTAGGATGAAGAGGAGAGGTGAAAGGGGAAACCCCTATCTCAGTCCTCTTGAGGCTTTGAAGAAGTCAGAAGCTCTGCCATTCATTAGAGGAGCAATCCAGGGCTCCGAGATGCAATCCCTAACCCAGTTGACAAAGCTCTCACCAAAACCAAACTTAAGCAAGACACTCAAAAGGAAACTATTCCTGACACGATTGAATGCATTTGCTAAGTCAAGTTTGACGACCATACATTTTTCTTTGCGGTGCAGGCTTTAGTGAATCACCTCTTGGACTAGTATGAAGTTTTTCACAATCTGCCTACCATGAATGAAGCCTCCTTGGTTCTCAGGGATAATTTTTGGGAGAATATACTTCAATCTGATAGCGATTACTTTGGTAATCAGCTTGTAACCAATGTTGCAAAGAGAGATAGGGCGGAACCTGTTGAAGGAGTTGACACCTTTCTCCTTGGGGATGAGGGAAAGGAACATGGAGTTTGTGCTTCCTCCAATTTTCTAGCATATTTGGGATTTTAGAACCATTTTATAGAGATCTTTTTCCACAATCTACCAGCAGGATTGGAGAAATCTGGCTGAGAATCTGTCTGGACCTGGGGCTTTATCAGGGTCTATAGCAAAGAAGGCGTCTTTAACTTCATTCTTGTTGACTTTAGCTTCTAGCAGTTGATTCATCTCAGCTGTAACCAAGGGGGGAACCAATTCAAAAAGATTTGAATTCAGGCTTGGATCAGGATCCTCGCTATACAGATTTTTGAAGTGGAGGGAGGTTGCTCTTTTGATGCTTGCGAAGTCTTTATGAGTGGTTTTTTCTCCCTTGATTTCAGTGATGGAGTTAAAGCATTTCCTAGCCTGAGTTTGGTTATGAAAGAAAGAGGAGTTCCTGTCCCCAGCTTTAAGCCAAATACAACGAGACTTTAGCCTCCAATATTCTTCTTCAGCCAGGAAAGCCTTATCAAAACTCTATTGGAGAAGGGCCTCTTTGTCAAGAAGCTCTTTAGTAATATCAGCATCTTCCGACTATAGCTGGTGGGTATCTAACTGAATTTGGATTTTTTTTCTTTTAGATGTTGGATTAGGAAGAGTTTTGGCCTAGCTTTTCAGAGCAACTTTCGCTCTTCTGAGTTTTTCTTCCCAAAAAAAAAAGGGGGAGCCATTGACAGGCTGCATCCAACTTTCTTTGACAATATGCATGAAGTTAGGCTCCTTGACCCAGAGGGGGCTAAATCTGAAAGGAATAGGGCCAAGATTGAGGTGAGCCAGAAGCTCGAGTTTAATGGGTTTGTGATCGGAGATGCTGCAAGGGAGGATATGCATTCTAGCCTCTATACCAAGCAAAAGGAAAGAGCTTTGGATGAGAAATCTGTCAAGCCTTGCTAGGATGTGGCCCGGGCCTATTATTTTATTAGACCAAGTGAACTTACCAGAGGAAGGCTTGATGTCGAGCAGGTCCCAGTCCTGCATTAGGTCCTCCACCCATTCCCTTGCTGGATCTCGAACTATGCTACCTCCTCTCTTTTCTGTTGAGAGTAGGGTGAGATTGAGATCGCCGGAAATGATGATATTTTCTAGATTCAAAAGATCTGCTTGACTTCATATGGAGTCCCAGCAGACCTTTTTTTCCCCAGCGTTGACAGGAACATAGAAGTTGAAGAGACAGAAAGTCTCTTTCGTAACTAGGTGCTACATTTTTAACAGTAGCCAGTGAGTATTTAGAGTCTCAGAAACTAATGAGAACTTGATAGCGTTCCAGAGAGTGCCCAACCCTCCCAAATCCCCATGGGCTAAGACAGCTTTTGCACCAATTTTATTCCAAAATTTCTTACTTTCTTGCAGGAAGACTAAATCCTCCATTTTGGTCTCCTGGATGAGGATTATGTCAAGGGCTTCTATCCTTATTCAATTCCTTATGGCTTCTTCTTTGGCTCTACTCCCCATACCTCTACAGTTCCAGGAGACGACCTTCATCATTTACCTTTGGTTTGATGGGCCCCCTTGGAGCCTTGGGACTGGTTTCTCGCCATCTTTGGTTTTTTTGCTAAAATATTCTCAAGGGTTGGTTTACTACCCTGAATTTTATCTTGGTAGGTTTCCTACTCTCTTTTTTCTCGATCAGTTCTCTGGCCTCTTATGGATCTCCTTATAGAGGCTTGAGAATCTCCTATTTCTCCTTCCTCCTCCAAATCCTCCGACTCTTGCTCTTCTTCCTCGGCTTCTAAGGGGTTACCTTTAGAACTTTCTGTAGCACTTGCACCCTTGAGGGAGGAAGAGGGGGTGCCTTTGTCTGGGGAGACTGCCTTTTGGATCTCAACCTCTTGGGATTCCTCTATCTGAGAGGTTAGAGGATTGAACTTGTTTTCTTGTCCCAACTTGGGAGGGGGTTGCTGGGCAAGGGCCTGGTGGGGACCTTTGCCATTGGGGCTGTGGGGCTTGTGGGGCTTGTGAAAATTTTTAGAGTGCTTGACCTAGTTCTAGCCATCCTCCTTCCCATGCTCTGCCTTGACATTGGACGGACAACCTCTAGCAAAGTGGCTGTAGACGTGGCATTTCCGGCATTTGAAGGGTAGCTATTCGTATTCAAGTTTCTTCACATGAGACCAACTTCTGACGCTAATTTTTATGGCCTCTGGGAGACCCACCTCTAGATCTACTTCTACACAGATTTTGGCACAGTCATATTGGTCCTTATTGTTCGCCCGATCTATGAATTTCCCAAGGGAATTTCCAATATGCATCAACGAGTCCTAGTTCCAGTAGTGGACTGGAAAATTTGGGAGCCAAACCCACACTAGAACTGCCTTGGGAACATCAACTACTAGATCGAAATATGACGTCCATTTTTTGAGGTACAGACCCTGAGGGCCCATGAAGTAGGGGCCATTCTGGAAGATCAGGTCTTTGTCGTCTTTTGAGGAGAATTCAAATAGGAAGAAACCTCTCCCCATAAAATAAGAGGTGACATTTTTTTTAATCAAGGGTGCCCAGTTCTTGTTGACCTAGTTCTCAGTGGATCTGGGAGACGGCAAAAGCCTGTTGAACTGGCCAAAAAGGGCGCAATTAGCCAAAGACAGAGCAACCTGGATCGGTGTTTCTGGAGGAAGAGAAATCTCAGGGATATCATCCAGCTTCTTTACAAACTTCGCAGCTTCAGTTTTTTTCTTCTTTGGTAGCCCAACCAGCAATAGATTGAAAGCATCTACGGATGAAGGTGGTGGAGGGGGAGAGGGAGGCATCTGGGGCATTGCCAGCACCTCCATGCTTGCGAACCCTAGGGTGAACTCAAGCTGCCTTACTCGATAGCGCAGTAGCAAGCCAAAATAGTGGAGCCTAGCATTTACTTGCTATTGTCATAAACTTGTTTGCTGTTGTCATAAATTTTTTACTATTGTCATAAAAATCACTTGCTGCTCATAAAAAGGATCTTTGGAATATAAAGTGCCTAAGTGTATTCATATTTTGTTACTTTTTCCTAGCATTTACATTGTGGACATTGTGTGTCTCTTATGAGTTTAGATGCTATAAGAACTCATACTTCACACTCACAAAAAGCACTTAGATCATACGTCAATATGGTGATAAGTTTCTTGGGAATATTAGCATCTTGTGTATCTAGTTTCATATCTTTTTGGAATTAATTAATAAGATCACTTGTAATCTTGTTTTACATCTTTGGTAACTGTGATTGGCATCTTAATTGGTAAGTGCATAAGTTGATTTAATCGGTCAATAATATTATGGGGTTTTTTTGAAGTTTCCATTTGTGTTCCTAAGCACTTTATCTTGTTCAAGATTGTCACCTCATCATTGTTAAGTGTTCTCACTATAAGCTAACTCACAATAAGTACGTAAGTAACAAAAACAATCTTAACTCAAGATAATATCACTCATAATCTATTGCACAAGCATTCTAGGATCTAAATTGCATTAAAATTTACCTCCTAGCATAAGCTAGGTTGATAGACTCTTACATAAACCATTTTCTAACTAGCTTTAAAGTTTCAATTTTTCTTAGTAATTAACACGGTGACCTTGTAGTCGTCAGAACCATGATCTCTACAGCACTGGAGGCACTGGGTGAGTGGAAAAAAGTGGGAGTTATCATTAATCAGGTCAATGCCTGCTTCCCGTTGGCTTCAATTTCACAACTTACTTTGAGTATTGCTTCTCAAAACAATTAGGAGAGAGGATCTACTTAGACTAGGCATCTAATTAAAATTTATCAAGATCACTGCATCTCACATAAGTCCTAGGACTTGCATATCATATAAGTTAGTCAATCATTCAACCAACTGTTTTCCATCTAGTCATTTGGTTTCAAATTTACGATAATCAAGAATTTGTGACTCCATTAAGGCACTAGTCTCACGCTTTGAAATCTATTCTAATTAATAATCTTGCTTAAATTAAACCAAGTGGCTAGGCCACTCATCTGTGTATCCCAAACAAGTTGATTTCGAACATTTTTTTCTTCACCTAATTCCATAAGGAATGCCCCCCATAGCCTGTTGTTGGGAGCCACCTAGAACGGAATGGGTGGGGATCAAAGTGACAACCCCCATCTTGAGCGTTGTTGTGGTTCCTATACAATCCAGGCGATAACATTTTTGGCACTATTATCAGGGACATATTTTTCTTGTTCCCAAAATTTACGACAATTTCACATTAAGCTTCATAATCCTATAATAAATTTTTCCATTCATTAGCCTGCCAAGTGGCACGACATTTTTTGGCACCCTTCTTTCATCATCCTTCATCTTCTCATTGCCTTATCCTTTTTCCTCTCACTAATATTTTCATCTTGTTCATTCTCACCATTAGCACCTGGACATTTATGTTGGTTTCCTTTTTGGGTGACGACTCCACTTATTTATCAATTCACAAGAACATACTCTAGAAGGAATCCATGTAGCCTGGTTAACCCCACTCCCGATCCTGAAAGCTTCTAAAATCCTGGTTAAATAAGTTACATTCTAGAGACCTTTTAAATTTTCTTGGACAAGAGTCTCTCCTTTATCTCCATTTTATATTCATCAATCTTCCAAATCTAGACATAATGGGTGACTTCTATGGGCCTTTGAACTTCACCAAAATATAGGCGTATTCACATGATTTACCAAATGAGTCAACCATGAAAATATTTCCAACATTCGAGGGAAATAATGCTATCAATTCCCAAGAGAATATAAAGAGATTTACCATTTTCCTCCAAATATGTGCTCATTCTATGGATTACAACCATGAAGATGTCCAGATGAAACCATTTGTCTTATCATTGGAAGGTAGTGCACTTGATTGGTTCCACGACAAGTCTGATAATGTCTTTGACTCTTTGATAACCCTTCTTGATGCATTCATACAAAAATACATGGATAAGAGGGAAGGGAAATACTTGGTAAAATAATTCAATAACATTAAGAAAAAGGAAAATGAAATGGTGGTAGAATTAAACCAGAGGTTCAAAAAGTTACTAAAAGATATGACTCAGGATTACAAGCCTCCTGGAAAAAAAACCTTGGAAACATACCTTGAGGCTTATCATGTTGAAGTTCAGTATGAAATAAAATGTGCTCATCTTGTCACTTTAGTTACTTCCCAAAACACAACTAAAGAGTTGGAGAAAGATAAAAAGGCTTCAAGGAAGTCAGAGATCGCTAGTTATGAAAGAAATCCAGTTAGAGTTAAAGAAGAGTCAGAAAAAATGAAAGAGATGACCCAATTGATTAAAGAGATGAAAATTGAGCATGCCAAACAAATAATTGACATGCAAAATCAATTAATATGAATAAAAATAAGTCAAATGATAATTATGCCTCCCAGGAACAATAATAATAACAGGGGTAGCAACAATAATCAATGATAAAGAAATAATTCTTCAAATGATCAAAGGCTTCCTACATCACTTGAGTCTGCTAACATGGTTGAGGAATCTATCCCTTTCTGTAGACCCTGTGACATATTTCATGAATAACACAGATGTGCCATTGCTAGAAGGATCTTAGAAGAAGGTACAAATCAATAAAATAATAATGCAAGTCAAGGTCAAACTAATGAAAGTCGATGTACTAATATGATTTCTTCATCCTTCACGATAAATAACTTCATTGAAGAGAAGGACCCCATTTCCCAAGCATATGGTGAGAAGCCATCTCAGGAGCAGGTTCTAGAACTTGCGAAGAATAAGGGTTATACATATTAGAAGAAAGGTAAAGGTCAAAGTTAGGATAAACAAATTCCCGTCGAAAAATACAAATCTAGTTTAAACGTGGTTTGGGCTGCATGGATAAATAACATTAAGATGTTTGACCAAGTGCTTAAACTTTTAAAGGTTCCATATAAGAGAGAATATTTATTGAGGGCTTTGTGCATGGCTCAATAGGGAAATGCTAATAACTATAAAGATGAAGAGATTAAGTTAAAGGATATCAACTGTTGTATGACTAATGAGGATCATCAACTATTCTTTCTTACTTTTGACATAAATGATAAATTACTCTACAATTGCATCCTAGATTATGGTGAATCTACAAATGTTATAACCAAGAAGGTCATGGAGAAATTAAATGTAATAATTTCTAGGTTGAATCATAAATTTTTGTTCAATGGACTCTATAAAGGTTGAATTCCTTGGTGTAGTTAAGGATTTACAAGTTGCCTTAGATTATTATCTATACAGAGTCATTACGATGGATATAACAATAATTGATGTACTAGATGTGTGGGGAATGCTTCTCTCCAGGATGTTTACACTGATTTAGGTGGGTACATTCGGATGGATTTATCTTATTCCACTATCCCTACAATGGCAGATGGAATGGTCAGATTATATAGGGAGGTAGAAAGAAGATACCACATAGAAGTTCCAAAGAAATTGGAAAATGGTGAATAGGTTGTGCCACAGGAGCATTTTCCTCATTTTGAATTAGATATATGTCATGTTTTCCACTGCCCATCCCCTTTTCCAAGCAGAAAAAGAATAATATTTCAGATTGAAAAAGATATGCAACGCAATGATGAGTTGTCACACTGACCTAAGAGGGTGAACCTTTGGCATGATACATATGAAAAGTAGCCAATTGATCCACCATTCAATGAAAATATGCCAAAGATTTTTCCTCATCAATGACATCTGATTCCATAGGGCATCGATTGTATAGTATCTCTAACCATACTCCCTTTTATTTTCATGTCATTAGGTAGTTTTATTTCACACATTTACATTATGTCATTTATATTTCAATTTATTAGAGTAGAATTTTCTATTTCTAGCAATAATTTTCTATATATGCATGATAATTTCAATGTTGAATGGATCTATATTTGATGAACTTATGTTTTTATTGGATGTAAGATTCTGGGTTTCTCATGTTACTTTGTGGAAGCAACATGTCCCGGTATGGAGCCAGATGTTGCACTCAATTTGTCAAAGTTCCACGTAAGCAAAAGTACCAAATTTTTCAACAAGGCTTGGATCACCTATTAGCAGTCCATGTGTCATGGTCACCCCATTCTGCAAATTATATGATGTAAATGATCCTAGTAAGACCTTGAGTATATGTAACAACCTAGGTAAGCCTATGATTTTGGAAAAAAATTAGATCCTAAGAGGTTTTTTAAACTCACTGATTATATGTGTTTCTAAACACAACTAATCAAAAAAGTTTTTTCCCTCCAGCTTAAAACCCCAAATCTAGGGTGAAATTTATTGTTGAAATATTAGGTGAGTCCTAGTGTTTTAGTTGAGTCTAATTTAAAAGTGGTTTGGGAATAATTTAAGCTAGTTGGCTTAATTATTTCATTACAAATTACTTGGTCTACTAGATCATATTGTGTTGTAGATGGGTTATGTGTCTTGAAGGTTTATCCAAATGTGTATTCCCCCTTTGAGGGTTGAAAATGTAAATGATTATGTATTAGAGGGTGCATTAGGGGAATTTTGAGGTCTAAAATGGGCCTCCTAAGGAAATTATAAAATAATAGTGGAAATAATATAATAAAGTTAGATTACATCATTAAATTTTATAGGGAAAAAAGGAAAAATCTACTTTTTCAACTCGTATTTTCAACTTATCTCCCTATGGGTTTACTCAAATTTCGAGTGGGAACACTCGTTGGATGCATAATTTGGTTCCTCATCCAAGGAATATCCATTTTTCATACTTTCGATGGACCCTACTATACGAAAAATGAGAAATACATGAAAACATGATTGAAATAACATTTTTCCATGTATTTCTAATTTCTTATGTAGCAGAGTCCATCGAAAGTATGCAACATGGGTACTCCTTGGATGCGGAATTAAATTTTGCATCCAACGAGTACTCTCACTCGAAATTTGAATAAAACCTTAGGGAGATAAGTTGAAAATACAAGTTGAAAAAAGTAGTTTTATTATTTTATTATTTTTTAATCTTTTTATCTTTTTATCCCAAAAATTGTGAATCACCCCCATGGTTGGCATCATCATCTTGAATCCTATTGGTTCTTATAAATTTTATTTTGGTTGTACATTTTTCTTAGGAGACCCATTTTAGACCTCAAAATTTCTCTAATGGAAAAATAATTAAATCCCCTCATGTGTAAATTATTTAATTTTTTTGGCAAAATAAAATTAAATCCTAAGCTAGAAAATTATTTAATTAGAGTTAAGTTAAGTTACCTTAGGAAAATTAATTCTCCAAGTGGAAAAAATAATGGGTCTTAAATGAATCAATTTTTAAAGGTCCTCAACTAAGGGAATATTGTATATTTAAAGAAAATTTGGACCCTTGGACCTTGGTGGTTAAGTTAAAGTCAATTTTTTGAAGAAATTAGCTCAAAATAATTAATTTAAGCAAATTAAAATGGAATAAAATGATACATTCGAAAATTCCTCAAAAATAAAAAATCAAGGGTCAATATTAAATGGTCTTGAAGTATTTATCAACGACCAATATTATTTTGACAAGGATCAAATAACCTAGTCATTATTTTTCCACTTGACGGATTTATTTATAAATTAGAGAGTTAGTTGAATCTCTAGTCATCTTGATCTCTTGCTAGAATATTGCTGTTGAAATATTAGTGTAAATTATTGTCTCGTTGAGAACTTTTTTCTATGATATAATAAAAGACTTTGGGGTGCAACTCAAGGTGTACTTATTCGTTGATATGTGGTATGTACTCACTACAGACTTCCCGTGTTTGGTTTTATATGATTATTTTGAGATAATACATAGTGATTGCAGGTACTTCAGTCCTTGGTCTCCAAGTTCACAAACTGTGGGAAATGATCATTTTGCTTGGATCCTAAGATTTTATATGGTGGATTAAATCTTCACTAGGGCTATGGTGTAATATTCCTAATTATCATTTAGCTAGTTGGAATATTAAATTTTTCCTTTGTTCATAACTTAGATGAATAAGTGGGTAGAGAGCCCTTAAATCTCTTTAGTAGGAATAAAACCACTTCTAGTGTGAAAGTGGATCAATGTAGCTAGTTGAAATAAAGCAACCCTTGCTGTGAATGGGGTCAATGCATGTGGATGGGGTCAAGGTTGACCAAATCAACAACGTTGTCGTGGAGGAAGTGGAGAGGGTGGAGGACAATGCAGTTATGATGGAGGAGTGTATGCATGAGAGTAGCATCTTTAATGAGTGGGACCAAGGGTGAGGAAGCTCACAAAGAATATAAGGAAGTGGATGGCAACCATAGAAGGTATTCTGATTATTGTTTATGTTTTATTCTTTTATGACTTTCTGCACGCTTCAGCTGTTTAGTGGAGTCTCTTGTGATGTTTAGCACAAGGGTGTTTTTGAGCGGAAATCCCACCCTCATCCTCAGGGGACTTCGAGTGCCCACTCAAGAAAGGTTCATTTGAGCTTCATTCCACTATCCAGCATCAGGCCAAGCTTCAGCCATCTTCAATGCAAAGTCTCCTTTAGAAACTACGTTATTTTGCAAGGCAGTTGCAATGGAGGGTTGAAAAACACAGTTTGCGAGCTAGTTTCCTAGTGAGGGGAGCAACCCTTCATCCAGAAAGCTAGAAAGGAGAAGTTGCAGCTATTTTCTTGTCATATCATCCATCTCCCAATAGTGATTCAGTGGCAGAGCGTAATTCATCCCTAAGGATACATTTTTCATATTGTGTATTTTCAGAAACCCTTTTTGGGTTGTCTTGGAATTGTGCTTGGGAGCCTAGATCTAAGATCCCAACGTTTTATGAGAATTATATCAGAAGATATTTTTATTCCTATTTTCCAGCATCAGTTATACTCACTAGGACTGCACTATCATGGCCTTCCGGCATTTTGTGTAGTAGCAACATTTCATGTTTGGGTGTATTGGATCATTGGAGGCTTGTTTTGCCTAGCTTAAGTGCCTTTTTCCTCAAGATATTGTACTCATTTTCTGTTGTTATACATAATGAAATGGATCTATGATTTTCTCATGTTCTGATGTATTGATATTTACTACAATTTCTAGTTTTATGTTCAATATTCCTGTTTTTCCTATTTTGGAATATTACAGTGGTATCAAAGCATAATATTGGCTCAGCCTATGGGGCACTACATCTATAACATCTGGAGAAATGGATGAAAGAGAGTTTCCAAAACTTCTTCTTCAAACTGTGCAAGATATTTCCAAAGAAATCAATGAGATGAGGGTAGAAAGATAGAAGGAATCCCCTATAGGGTTTCAACATGGAGAGAGTTCCGGCACCTCACATTATTGGTGTGAGAAATCGACATTACAATCAGTTTCATAGCACTCCATCATGCCCACATTCCTAGCAATCGGAAATGAGGGACCACAAGAGGAGGAGACCCTTGGTGACTATTTCCTCTAATATGAATCTCAATCTCAGAGGTTCATGGAGCATCACTTCCAAGAGTTCTGTCGAATCAAGGATAACAGAAGACCCAGTAATCATAATAGAGGTGGAGGTTACATGCATGACATTGATCTAAAGCATACTATGGGTAGATTATTTTTACCCACTTTTGATGGGTCACCCAGATGCACAACCAAGGCTTGGGTAGAGAACTTAGACATATATTTCCAGCTAAACTGAGTTTCAGATATTTAGGCCATTAAGATAGAAGCACTGCACCTTGAAGGTGAAGCACATGAATGGAGGTTTCATGGTCTATCTACACTAGGGCATGCTAGTGTCATTGCTTATGCATAATTTACTCAGAGGTTAGTGGAAAGAATTGACTGCAAGGATCCAGAAGCACATTTTGTTGAGTTAGCTAAGCTCAAGAAAACATGAGATCTAAAGACTAATATTTCTAAATTTCTGAAAATTTCAGTCATGGTGCTAGATTTATCTGCAGCTAGAAGATTATATATGTTTATTGATGGACTAGCAGAGCCTTTTCATTTGTTGGTAAATTCCACTAGAGAAACTACACTCTAGGAGGCTATTGAGAGGGCTAGATACTTGCAGCATGCTTTGCCAAGGGAAAGAGCCCCTTTTCAGCAAAAGCTCTCCTCTCAGGCAAAGGGGAAAGAGGTGAAGGTTCCTCTCTCAAAGGAGAACCAATAAAACAAATCTCTTAGTGATGATGTCCGGGGAGATCTAAGAAGGAGAAAAATTTACTTCACTTGCCAAGACCCATGGGCACCAGGGCTTCGATGTGCTACCAAGAAGGAACATTATATTGAGGTATTCTATGATGATGAAGAGGAGAGAGAAATAATTAGAGGGGAATACCAGCATTGTAGCATCAGGAGGAGATCCACCACCACTAGGAGGTGGGAAGGGAGCATTTTCTCCAACATGAGGAGCCCTTGCAGCTTTGCGGGGAGTTCCCAAGTATCTAACATTAAGGGTCTGAGGCACTATTTAGGGGCAGAAGGTGTCAGTATTGATAGAAATTTGGGCTACCCACAACTTTATTGATACTCAGTTAGTGCAGAGGAGAGGCATTCCATAGATGATTTTGAGGGATTCTCAGTTTTGGTTCCAAGAGCTAGAATCATGCAGTGTGTCAAGTATGTTCCGACATTGACCATCACTATGGGGACTTACACATTGACATACCACTTTTTTGTGGTAGATATTCCAGACACCAATGTGATATTAGGCGTCCAGTGGTTGATCACTTTGAGGAAGGTCACCAAAAATTGGGAGACCTTGGAGATGGAATGGACAGACAAGAAGAGCAGTGAGCACCAAAAGAATAGGAGCATGCACACTTATCCACCCCAGATAGTCTTAGCACATAGGATAGAGGATGATTTGCACAGAGGGGACATAGAATGGGCAGTGGAACTGTGTATGTCAGAGGAAGGAGGCAAGGGTTCACCGGTCCACTCGGATGTACAGTCTATTCTAGACCGCTATTCTACTGTATTTGGGGACATACCATTGAGAAGGCCACCGGACCGGGGGTTTTAGCATACTATTGAGTTGGAGCAAGGGATCCAAGTAGTGATCACCACACCGTATAGGCATCCCAAAGCCTACAACGATGAGATTCAAAAAGACATTCATGAGCTCTTGGCTTTAGGACATATCCGACCCAACACTAGTGATTTTTCTTCTTTTGTGGTTTTGATGAAGAAGAAGGATGGTACATTGAGGATGTGCATTAACTATAGAGCCTTGAATAAGAAGACAATGAAGAACGTGTACCTGATTCCTAGGATCTATGAGCTTATGGATGAGCTAAGGGGATCAAAGTACTTCTCAAAGATTGATTTGAGGTTGAGTTACGATCATATCAGGGTGAGGGATCAAGATATCCCCAAGACTGCATTTTGATGTCATTTGGCCACTATGAGTTCTTAGTGATGCCTTTTGGGTTAACCAATTCTCTGACTACTTTTCAGTCTTGTATGAACCACATCATCTGTCTTCAATTGAGGAAATTTGTGTTGGTTTTCTTTGTGACATTATTATTTACAGCCGCACATGGGAGGAGCATCTACAACATATTGAGAGAGTATTACGCATTATTGAGGAGCAACAATTTTATGCTAAGCTCCCCAAGTGTCAATTTGGGCTCACAGAGATACTTTATTTTGGCCACATCATTGGAGTGGATGGAGTGAGAGTTCATGAGGAGAATATTTGTGCTATTCAGGATTGGCTTGAGCCAAAGAGTATAACAAAAATTCGGGGGTTTGTAGGCATTTGTACCTAATATCAGAAGTTTGTCAAAGGGTTCTCCCAACTAGCAGCACCACTCACAAATTTAACCAAGAAGGGAGCTTTTGGTTGGACAGACATTGTGCATAGGGCCTTTGATAGGCTCAAGGAGGTGATGAGCAGTTGTCTAGTGTTGGTATTTCTTGATTTTACCCAGCCCTTTGTGTTGGAATGTGATGCTTCAGGGGAGGGCATTGGAGCATTTTTTTATGCAGGGGGGCCACCCCATAGCTTTTGAGAGTCAGAATTTTCTGCCTCATGAGAGGTTGTATTCTATATATGGTAAGGAAATGTTGGCTATTATGCATGCATTGACCAAGTTCCGACAATATTTGGTGGGAAACATATTTCGAGTGAAGACTAATCACAACAGTATTTGGTTCTTTCTTGAGCAGAAGCAGCTACAAGAGAGGCAAGAGAAATGGGTTAGCAAAATCTAGGCATATGAATTTGACATTGAATATGTCAAGGGGAAGATTAATGTAGTAGCAGTTTCCTTATCACGAAGGCGAGCAAGATTATCATTGATGAGTGTGGATAAAGATTGGAAAGCCCAGCTGTTGGTGGAGTATTCGAAAGAATGCTTTTCATGTGAGATCCTAGATGGACAGGTGACTGATGAGAGGTATAGAATGATGGATGAGATTATCTATCACCTGGACTGGATCTTCTTGACTAGATACTCTAAGCTCAAGGAGAATATTTTGCATGCATCACATGATTCCCCACTTTCAGGCCATCAAGGATTCACCAAGACATATCGAGCTATTCGTGAGAGATTTTCATGGAAGTGTCTCAAGGAGGATGTGCTCCAACACATCAAGGAGTGTGCAATTTTCCAGTAGAACAAAGGAGAGAACAATCATCCTGTAGGGTTGTTACAACCATTCCTTATTCCGGAAGGAAAATGGAAGATTATTTCCATGGATTTCATTACTAGTTTACCAGCGGTGCACGGTAAGGATTGTATTTTTGTAGTTGTTGATTGAATAACAAAATATTAAAATTTATTTGCTATTTCTGCACGATACATTGCTTCACAGGTGGCCGAGCTATTCTTTAGAGATATTTTCAGACTTCATGGTCTTCCTAAGACCATAGGAAGTGGTAGAGATAGCCGCTTCATGGGTGGCTTTTGAAAGGAAATTTTTCAGTTTGTGGGTATCAATTTGACACCGAGTACCAGTTATCACCCCCAAACCGATGGGTAGACAGAGATAGTAAACAAGTGGCTGGAAGGCTACTTGCGAAACTATGTTTCGGGGCAGCAAAGAGCATGGCTACACTGGCTCCTCTTGGTAAGAACAAGTGACAGGAAATACATCAAACCACTTTTGAGTCCAAGGACCTAGCCTTCTTGGGCTTAGAGAGGGCTCTCTCTATGTTTTTAATTGATTGATTTATATTTATAATTATGTTTTCTAATTTTTAGGCTAGTTATAAAGCTTGGGGGTTTTTTGTTTCTCTGTTTGTTTGATTGATTGATTGTAGGTTGGATAGATAGAATGCGGGAAGCTTAATCAATTGGGCTATGGAGTCATAAAAGGTTTAAATTGTACATCAAATTTTCAAGGGTTTTCACAGGGCAAGCTAACTACATCAAATGGATCCTTTTAGGTACGATGGATATGAGATGAAATAAAATTGTGAATTTAGTAAAACTAAAGGGAAATTAAGAATCCTTTAATTATACTTCAATAAGAGACCCTTTAAGATAATTGTTTAATAGAAACTAAAGAGAAGAAAACCTTTGAATTCTTTAGTTAAACATTACTAAGAAAACCTCAAGACAACAATCCAATAATACTAAAGAGCAGTTAAGAATGCTTTAGTTATACTTTCAGATTGAGAAAAACATTCAAGATAACAGTTCAATGAAATTAAAGAACATTTAAGAATTCTTTAACTAAGCTTCCAAGAGAGCCTTTAAGACAACTGTTTAAGAGAAACTAAAGAGAAGAACACCTATGAATTATTTACTTAAACTTTACTAAGAAAAACTCAAGACAACAATCTAGTAATACTAAAGAGCAGTTAAGAATTCTTTAGTTATATTTTTAGAGGAAAACATAAAAGTAATAATAACAGACAAAGTTAAGGTGCCCGAACAACATATCTCAACCTAAAATTTATGTTATATTATCAGAGAAATTTGATGTACAATATGGAAAAAAAAGGAGAAACATTAACAAAAGAGGAATAACATCACCATTAACATAGATCAAGAATCATGTGAACATGCCTGTGTTACTGATGTCTAGTTCAAAAATAGTTACAATACTCTAGTGCAATAATCTTTGCAACTCAGAGTCTAATCAAAATCCAATCCAGCAACCAAACAACCAACCAACAATGATAATGAATAATGCATGCAATATTTAACTTCTATTGATGAGGTTTCCCTGATCTAGGGTGATAGGCTTTTAATTACTACAAAGTAAATGAAGTCTTGACAATTGAGACCATGCAAGGCCCAATGCCAAAATATTTCTGGTTGACTCACTGCAATAATAACTTTCAAATTAACTACTTAGCTAACTTTAAGATATTTTTGACCAACTTCCTGTAGAATTAACTTTTACAATAACTTCTGAATTGATGTCAAAAATATCTTACTATAATATTTGACTTTAGTGGCTTTTATTTAATCAAAATTCAAGTTGGAGGTGGCCACTGTGATTTGAGAAGAAGTAAATGCTGAGTAGCCTTGATATCTATCTTTGTCATCCTTCATTGATTTTCTCCCTGATTTGTCTTTAAAATTTGATCTGTCCTTATGATAATAATCTCTTTACTACTTTTGGTGTCAATGTAATTTCTCGTTTTTACCTTTACCATTTGATCTTCTTTCTTCTTAAATCTATCTTTTAACCATGTCTTTCATTTTTTAAACTTTGATTGATCTTTTTATCTCTTTTACCTTTACTGCCTTTTTAATTGAATAGACCTTGATACTACTAGAATGAATGTATAATCACTGATAATCATTAGTGCCTTCTTTTCTGCTCCACTTTGCTGCTTCAGTTTGTTCTTGCGGTCCTAATACTTTGATAAATAAGGCTTCTGAATCGTCATCCAAAGAGCCATGATTAAACAACTCTTGGACTTAGAAATGAAAATTGACTGTTGCATATTTCGATATGTATGTCACCTATAAAACTTAAAAACAAATATTAATAAAAACGAAGCTCCGCGGGGAGGCAAAACGGCTTTGAAAGAATTCGAAAAATCTGCGGAAGGAGTCTGGATAATGGAGGTTTTTCAGTTCTTGCGTTTAGATATGGTCTTCCAGGTCCTTCAAGAAACGTTGCAGGGGTTAACACAGAGGTTTGGGGGCTTATCGCAGTAACCCAGGGCTTCAAAATATTCAAAAGGGTCAATGGTTTCATTGTAGGTGGGAAAGAGGTTTCCAGTTTATCGCATGACGCATAGGCGGTTAGGTACTATATGGTGGGGGGATGTGATGGAGCGAGGCGAAGATGCGTGGTAGAAGGGAGGGGTGCGAAAACCAACCATTTAGCAACCTTTTTGGTACTTTAAGGGTCGGGAATTTGGGAGTGCAATAAAGGTTGGGGGCCGTTAGATATTGTGGAGCAAAGAGGATGATGGTCAGGGTTTAATGAAATGACGAGTTTATTAAGTGGGGCCAAAGTCAACATTTAACGCAGAGGGGTAGGGTTTAAAGCGGAGGCGCTAATGAAATGTGTTCGGGGTTTCAAACATAATGGGGGGTCGAGAGATTAATAAATAGAGTTTATCAAAGGTGGAACCCGGGGTTAATATTTATTTAAAAACAATGTAAAAATGGGTTTTAACATTGTTTTTTTTTTTAATGAATAGAGGGGAGTGAGTGAAGGGGAAGGGTTTTTTAGGAAATGGGAAGGTGGTTTAATAAGGGGAAAAGGATAGGAATGAGGGGATTAGGGACAGAAAAGGGATTTCAGAGCATGAGTATCAGAAAAGGAAAAAATGAGAGATGATGGAGATGTTTAAATGAAAAGTAATGAAGGCAATGAGATTTGGTTTTCCATCATACTTAATCAGAAATAGTTTCCTCGTTTTAGGACATGCCCTCTACTCATTGTTTAATATTGGAAAACCTTTTGCAAAAAGAAAAGGTATATTACAATATTGCAAGATCTGATAAATAGTCAATTCAAAATTATGATCCCTATTACTATAGGAACCTAACAATGGCTCTAACTGGGGAGGGTAGCTCCTTTAGGAGGTGTCAAGAACATTTGTAGATCAGTAGCCTGACTTATTTTTCTTATTTTCCATGCTGTAATGTTGATCTGCTGCAATTTTTTATGATTGAGACCTTCAAAAACTGAAATCCATACTTGTTGCAAGTTATTTCTGCCTACCCATCATTCTACTTTAACATTTTTTCTTCATTTATTGGGTGCATTTAGATTTGCAAACCTTGACATCATTTTTATTTTGAAAGCAAACTATCTATCTCTAACCTTATAACTTCCAAAGGCTCAGATTAGACTAATGAGATTTTTTATTCTCTGCCTAACTACTGATCTGCTAAGATTAAACAGTTTGACAGATTTTTAGTCACTAACTATCAACATGAAATTTAAAGCATGAATGAATCAAGATTAAGCAGTTTGATCATCATGAATTGTGGCACTTTTGGACAAGTTGCACAAAATATTTATTTGCAAAAGTAAATACACCAAGGGATTTGGTTTTGAATTTCTCATTTACCACCTATCCCTTACTTTTCTTATTGGTTCAGATTAGGATTTTGAACCAATGTCATTTTCTATCTACCTACTGATAAGCCAAGATTGAAGAGTTTGGAAAATCTTCATTTTCTAATTTATCAGCAAAAATTCAAAATTTGTACAATCATGTTTAAACTATATGATTGGACAAGACCTTCTTAATAGTAGTGGAATTTTGACTTGCAACACTTTCAGAAACATTCATTTTTTGGTATGGGGCTTACCTTTTTCTTTTTATCTGCCCTCTTTTCTTCTTTTCCTTCCTTCTTTATAGATCAATTTTCCTTTGAGATTTGTTTAGGCAATGTTATATTCAATGAATAAAACTTAAACTAATATTTCTAACTGAAATAATGCTTGAGCATCCTGCCATTGACTGGACCTCCAAAAAACTCTGTTCCATCTATCCCTTGTAGGAAGATGCATTATTACCTCTTGTAGAATGAATGATTAATGGACCTTTCCACAAACTATCAAACTTTCAATGCTTGCCTTTGTCCTCTCTTATCGAATCCCACTTCAGCACTTTGTCTCCAATGTTAAAATCATTTGCCTTGGTCCTCTTGTCAAATATTTTCTTCATGTTTTCTTGTACTAGCTGTGTTCTGTTGTATACTCCTTCTCTAGTTTGCCGCAACTGAATGGTTAGGTTTATTCTCTTTGCATATCATTCTCTTCAGACTGCACTTCTTGAATAAGCTTCATTACTAGCACTCCGAGAGTTGTTGCGAAAATTGTATCTATCCCATAGACTAGCTGATAGGGTGGCATATTAATTGACTTCTTATTTGTTAGCCTGTCTTCCCACAGTGCATGTACCAATTTTTTGTACCATGATTTCTTATTTTTTTCCAACTTTTTAATGATGTTCACCAAGCTCTTCTTTGAGGATTTGGCCAAACAATTAACTTGAGGGTAATAAGCTATAGAATGCCACAAAGTAACATGATATTTGTGGTATAAATCCACCATTTTCTTGGATTTAAAGGCAACAACATTATCGGTAATGATTTTCCTAAGACATCCAAATATAGATAGAATGTTGTTTTCAAGAAATGTGATAATCACTAAGTTTGTGGCAGTCCTAGAAGGAATGGATTCTATCCATTTAGTAAAATAGTTAGTGGCAATAAGGATCCATTTATGCTGGGTAGAGGAGGCAGGGTGGATTTCTCCAATGAAATATATGTTGAGAATTTGTAGGGCAAGTGATTAACTCAAATTCTCTTCTTGATAATTACTTGTGAGCTTGCTTATGTATTTTCTTATTTCACTTAGTTAATTTTTCATCAAGTCAATTGTCAAAGCACTTAGTCAAATTTATAGACAGAATAATTTTCACTTTTAACTGAACATCTTGAAATGTAGTTAGGAAGGTAAATCTGTGATTTACCTTCCTCACTTTCTACCATCTTTAGATCACTGTCTTGACTTTGACAAATTCTGTCCTAGATACTTTAAACTCAAAGATATTCTTATTGTACCATTTTTGCACCTTCAGTCATTAAACCTTTAGTCATCGTGTACCTTCATTCATTGTGTACCTTTAGTCAACATCTGCACCTTCAGTCATCGTGTATCTTCAGTCATTGTGTACCTTCAGTCAAAATCATGTACCTTCAGTCATTGTGTACCTTCAATCAACATCGTACCTTCATTCTACCTCAGACAGATCCAAAATTCTCTTCTTTCACCAACGTTTTCCACCTCAGACTTGATCGCAATATTGTGTGCTAAATGGACCATAGAATAGTCATATATATATATATATATATATGACTTGTATAGCTATTGCGCCGACCAATCAACTAGTATTTAGGCCGACTTACAGTTTATGTTCTTCATCATTACTTCACATATTTCAACGTTGTTTTCATTGTAGTTGGAGCTTACCTTCCAACGCTTTTTTATCTTGTCTTACAGCTTGTTTGAAGGCCATTTTGTGAGCTTCTTTACAAGGTCTTGTAGCATATCCATCTTGAACTAGATCCTTTCATAATTTTGACATTTATACTTTTGTCTCCTTATTTTCATAATTACATAGTTCAACATGAAGACCGACCCAGTTACATTTTACAACAATATAGACCCCATTGTTGAAAAGGAGTTTCAAAAGAGATTGGTTTTAAGGGAAAGGGAAGCAACTTTCTTTTACCTTCAAAAAATTTTCATTTATGATAGGTAACTATCATTTTGCGGGTGTCTTGGAAGAGGGTAGGCCAATAGAAACCAACCCTAAGGATCTTATTGACAGTGGTTTTCCAATAGAGGTGGCCTCCACATTCTCCTTCATGAAATTCATGCATAATCCTATCTGCATCTTCTTTAAGCAAACATTTAAGCAATGCACCGCCATAATTTTTCCAATATACAACTTTTTCCATAATGCAGAAATTTACAGCGTTTATTTTCAAGAATATGGCCTTTGTTTTGGAAAAACCAGGAGGAACATTTAGATTACAAATCACAGATAGAATATCTCTGTACCAAGGAGAATTCAAGAATTCTTCCTTAATAGGTGGAGTTGCCAGCTCCTCTTGTTCATCCAATGAGTGAATCATATTTATGTTTAGTGCTTGAAAATTTGTTTCTGCCATTAGTTTAGCTAGTCCTTGTCCTTTGATGAATTTGGTGGTCTTGATTTCTATATCATATTCCAAGATGAAAACAATCCACTTGCCTCTTTTTCCACCAGGATCTTGTGTTAGAATGTCTTTAACCACTGTATGAGGCATAAATGTAATGATGTGTGAATGCAGAATCTAAACTTTGAAATCCTTTAGTGCTTTGACTAAGGAAAAAGCATGTTTTTACGTGATATTATATTTCAAAGGTGCATCTCTTAAAGCTTGGTTGAATAATGATATGGGTTGCTCCTGTCCTTTTGTATTTTTCTACACTAAGACAACAGCAACCGTGTGTTCTGATGTAAAAGAAAATATAAAGAAATCTTTGGTGAAGTGAGGGATGATTAGAACGGCTACTTGCGTGAGTGCCTGCTTGACTAAATCAAGATATTTATTTTCTTCCTTGGTCCACTTGAATCTTTATTCTCTTTTCAGCATGTTGGTGATGTTCCTTAGGAGTTCTACAAGGTTTGGTATAAACCTTCTTAAAAAAATTATCTTTCCAATGAAGGATTGAAGCTCTTTGATATTTCTTGGGTGACTGATTTGCAATATTCCGTAAATCATTTTTGGGTCAATCTTAATCTCTTCTTCAAATATGATGTGGCCTAGAATTTTTCCTTCTTGAAGGCCAAATAAGGATTTCTTGGGATTCAAAGACAGACTGTACTTTCTGTATTTCTCAAAGACCTTTCTCAAATGATTTAGATGTTCTTCATCGGTTTTGTAATAGACTATGATATCATCAAGATATATTACAATGAAGAAGCCTATTTCTTCTGAGAAACCAATATCCACGGCTCTCTGAAAGGTGGCTCCAACATTCATTAAACCAAAGGCATTTTTACATAGATAAAGGTGCCCCAAGTATTAGTGAAAGTTGTCTTGTGTTGATCATTTGGGTGTACCAACACCTGAGTGTACCCTAAAAAGCCATCAAGCAGAGATATCATTTTGGAGCCTACTACCCTTTGGAATATGTGGTCCATCTTTGGTAAAGGGTAGTTTTCCTTCAAGGATGCTTTATTTAAATTTCTGAAGTCTATGCAGAGCCTAATTTCCCCTATCTTTTTCCTCACAGATACAAGATTTGAAACCCATTATGAGTACCTGAGTGGGACTATTATCCCAACATCATACATTTTCTTTATTTCATTCTCAACCAGTGGCATTTGGACAGGGTTTATTCTGCGTAGCTTCTATTTAAAGGGATTCTAACTTTCTTTGAGTGGAATCTTGTGCTGGATGATATCAATATCATAGGACTTCAAGTCTTCATAGCTCCAGGAAAGCACATCACTAAATTTTTTTAACAGCTCAACATATTTCTATTTTATAGGTGCTGGCAGTGTTTTTGACAGTTTTACCATTCTAGGTTCTTGCTCACTGCCTATATTGCACTCTTCTATATTTTCTTCAGTGGATTCCATCTTTGGATTTTTAGCAACATCATTGAAATGAAAAAGTTCTTCTAGAGGGACAAGTCCTCTTTGCAGGGTATTATCTCTGAACTGCAGCACTTAAAATTCTTCTTTGCCTAGATCTTCACCCATTTCTGTCTTATTTGGGTCATTCTTTTCTAACAGATTTATATCAACATCATGAGGGGGCTCCTCCTTGGATTTTTGTTCCTCAGTATAGCAGTCCTCTTCATGATCGAAGTCTGAATCTGGAATATCAAAATCATTTTTGGACTGCAGGAAGTCTTCAATTTGTTGGTCATCTTCAAAAACTTGCCAATATCTTATATTATAAGGGATTGCTGGTCTGTATTTTACCTTTACTATGTATTGTTTATTAGCATGAGGTAATTGACAAGTGTTGGCTGCAAATGCTAGTCCATTTGCAAGGATATTTTGATTTCATGGGATAGAGGCAAGGTCATATTGTTTGAATGTTTTTAGGAGGTCAAGGGAAGTATTCATGTATGCCCTTAGTCTAGGATGTTTAGTTGAATATTCTCCCTTAATCTTCCTAATGAATATCTCAGAATCCCCATGGACAGAGATCCTCTTGGCTTTCAATTTCTTCGGCAATTGTAGTCCTAGAAGGAGTGCCTCATATTCTGATATATTATTTGTACATTGAAAGTTCAATTTGTAAGAGTGACCCTCTGCATGGTTATTTTTAGTATTGTGTACCTAAACATCTGCTCCTGATCCATTTTTAACACAAGAACCATCAAAGCTCATACTCCAAAGAGGTTCAAGTTTAGACTTGTGTTGTTCATTTTCTATTTGATCTTACTGTTCTTCCTTTTCTTCTTCATTTTTAGTTGTTTGTTTATTAACTGATACTTGTTCATTAATGTCTTCATCGTTGTAAAGGATAAATGAATCAAGGTCTAAGTTGAAAAAGTAGATAGGGCAGTTATCAGGCTTGTCTTGACTGCTGACCATGTATTTCATATGAGCTTCCCTATATAATCTCCTTGGTTGACTAAATACTGGTATGGTACCATAAGTCATATCCATTTGGAGGGTGCCTTGAAGTTTGGCTCCCCGTGATCATGATAGAAGCATGCCATACTTAGGGGGAATGTCAGCCACTACAATATCCATTACTAGGCTTTTGGCTAGTATTTGTGCTAAAGTAACACATAGATCTTTGATTAGGCCTAGAAATTTAACTCTACTGGAGTCAAAAGAGTAAAAGTCTTTGTATGGTCTAGTTATCTCAAGGCCAAGTCTCTCCATAACTACCTCTGGCATGAGGTTATGAGAAGCTCCTGAATCTAACATGACATTATGAAGGATCTTATCATGGATATTCAAACTGACATAAAATGGATGGAAACCTCCTTCTTGGTATTTACCTTCTACTTTAGTTCTAAACAGAAGTTCAGGTTTGTCATCATTCAAATTCACAGTATTAGTATTTTCTCCTATGTTTAGTTTTTTCAAAACTTCGGATCTATATACATTTTGGCCTACCAATTTGGTAAGAGGTATGGAAATTTTTATGTTGGAAATTTCATTCTCAATACTGAAAGGTGTCTGTGTTTTTTGCAGATTTAAATCAGTTCTATCGAACAAAATTTTTGCAGCAGCTTCAGATTGTTGTTTTGTGTTTGGGATCTTAGTTAAATTAGTTTTGTTAGGGCTACTAGTTGATTTACTAGTTCTGCTTTATGGAATATTTTATTTTTATTTTTATCAGAGCTTTTAACCACTTTGTTTGAACTTTCTGTTGTCTTTTTGGGATCTATTTCAAGGGTCTTTCTAGCAAAAGTTTCAGGGTTCTTTCTCTTGGGAATGTCTTGAGTTTTCTTGCTTTTGAGGTTATATTGTCTATGTACTTCCATGATGGAATTTTCTAATCCTTTTTTATCGTCCTTAGATTCTTGGCATTCTTCTTCATTTGGGGCAAATATGCCTTGTTCTTCCTCAGTGAGGAAAACAATATCCTCATTATTAACTCCCATTAGATTGACTTGACTTTGTTCTGGTTCTTCAATCACCCTGTCATCCTCATCAGCATAGTTTTCTTGGAAAGGAGGCCTGATTTGGTTCTCAGGTCCTCTCTGTTCTCTCTATCTTATTTGAGGGGGATTTCACTTAAATTTTTGGTTTTGGTTATGGTTTCTATTCTGAGGAGCTGCTTGGTTTTCTCTAGGGGAAGCTCTCTCATTTAGGTTGATTCTCTCCATCATCCTCTCGATGGTTCTAACTAGGTTATCGATCTTAGTATTAGATGTGGAGGCTACAACCTCTTCCATATATGTGACTCTCTTTTCATTCTTCATTCTATCCCTTTTGGCAATCAGATTGGCTTCCACAGTTACTGCACCCCTTTGCATGTCTTCTAATGTAGGAGGGTCTCTCTCTCTCTCAGTTGATAAGTCATCTCTAGGTCAAAACCATCTGCAAATTTCATTAGGGCTAGGCCTTGTGGGGGTTTCATGTGAGTAGGGATGGAATTATACACATTGTTGAACCATTCAGTAATCTTGGACACTCTCTCCAATGTTTCTCTTAATGTTTTCATATTCTGATAAGATTTGGAGAGGGTTCTTCTTGACTTCCCATTTGTTTAGGAATAGTTCGTTAAAAGCAGGGAGGTCATGTATACTATTAGGGGTTAGGCCTTTAAACCATTTTCTTGCCTCTCCCCTTAGGCTTTGGGTGAACATTCTTATCTTGATAGTTTCATCATCTATTTCTTGTCTATCAAAAAGGTCATCCATTCTATCCACATGTTGTTGAGTAGTCGTAGAACCATTCGCATCAAATAGGGGGATTTTGGACTGATAATCCTCAGGTAGAGGCACTAAAGGAAATGGTAGGATTAATGGGGCATACCAGGTTACCATGGCTGGTGGTTGGGGAAACAAAGGGGGGTTAACAAGTGGAGGGTTGACAAAAGGAGGTGGAGGGTTGACTGGAGAAAGGTAAACAATGGGTGTATGAGTGGGGATTGAGATTTGCACAACAAGATTCTGCTATAAGATGGATGAGTCTAAAACTATCTTGGTTATCCAACTCTGGGATTTAGCCCTGAACAAGCTTTGTTTAATGTGCGAGTCATATAGGAAATCTTGTAAGTCTTTAAGGTTTTCAGGTAAGTAAATTTCCTTGTGAATAGGCCTACTAACTATTGAATTCTCGGATCTATGTGTTTTCCATAGGATTCTCTCTGGATTGTCAACGATTGCAGGAGGGTTTGGGTCAGGATGGGATCTTGTACAGATTCTTCTAGAAGCTAGAACTTAGACCCAAGGCACAGAGAGATTGAAATTTTTATAATAGTTTGAAAAACAAACCAATCTGTAAAAGAAATACTTAGCTCACAAAGTATTTTGACTGGGTTCTATTTGAGTTTTGGTAATATCAGGATTTCTCAATAATTTCCCAATGGAGTTAGTAGGCCTACTGAAAACTAGTGGAGTCACCAGGTGGATGATTTCAATTTTCTTGAGGTTGGTTGTTGTCCACAATCAAATACAAGATACCAGTCTTGGATAATACTTGAGTCATCTAAATTTGAGTGGGGTTTCTAAGTTCTTGAGGAAATATTAAGCTTTTTTAATAACTCGGGTTCTCTAGTATTGTCACCATTATGCTGGCTCCCTATGTTTTGTAAGATTGGAAAGAACAAGTGATAGGAAACCATATAAAACCACTTTTGAGTCCAAGGACCTAGCCTTCTTGGGCTCAGAGAGGGCTCTCTCTATGTTTTTGATTGATTGATTTATCTTTATGATTATGTTTTCTGATTTTTAGGCTAGTTATAAAGCTTGGGGGTTGTTTGTTTTGTTTGATTGATTGATTGATTGATTGTAGGTTGGATAGATAGAATGTGGGAAGCTTAATCCATTGGGCTATGGAGTCATAAAAGGTTTAAATTGTACTTCAAATTTTCAAGGGTTTTCACATGGCAAGCTAACAACATCAAATGGATCCTTTTAGGTAAGATGGATATGAGATAACATAAAATTGTGAATTTAGTAAAACTAAAGGGAAATTAAGAATCCTTTAATTATACTTCAACAAGAGAGCCTTTAAGATAACTGATTAAGAGAAACTAAAGAGCAGAGCACCTCTGAATTCTTTAGTTAAACTTTACTAAGAAAACCTCAAGACAACAAACCAATAATACTAAAGAGAAGTTAAGAATTTTTTAGTTATACTTTGAAATAGAGAAAAAAATTCAAGATAACAGTTTAATGAAATTAAAGAGAAGTTAAGAATTCTTTAACTAAACTTCCAAGAGAGCCTTTAAGGAAATTTTTTAAGAGAAATTAAAGAGTAGAACACCTCTAAATTCTTTAGTTAAACTTTACTAAGAAAAAATCAAGACAACAATCTAGTAATGCTAAAGAGTAGTTAAGAATTCTTTAGTTATACTTTCAAAGGAAAACATAAAGGTAATAATAACAGACAGAGTTAAGGTGCCCAGACATCATATCTCGACCTAAGATTTATGTTCTACTATCAGAGAAATTTTTGTACAATATGGAAAAAAAAGGAGAAACATTAACAAAAGAGGAATAACATCACCATTAACATAGATCAAGAATCCTATGAACGTGCTTGTATTACTGATGTCCAGCTCAAAACAGTTACAATACTCTAGTGCGATAATCTTTGCAACTCAGAGTCTGATCAAAATCTAGTCCAGCAACCAAACAACCAACCAACAATGATAATGAACGATACATGCAGTATTTAACTTCAAGTGAGAAGGTTGCCCTAATCTAGGGTGACATGTTTGTAATTACTACAGAGTAAATGAAGTCTTGACAATTGAGACAATGCAAGGCCCAATGCCAAAATATCTCTGGCTAACTCACTGCAATAATAACTTTCAAATTAACTTCTGAGCTAACATTAAGATATTTTTGACCAACTTCCTGTAGGATTAAATTTTACAATAACTTATGAATTGATGTCAAAAATATCTTACTGTAATATTTGACTTTAGTGGCTTTTATTTAATCAAAATTCAAGCTGGAGGTGGCCACTGTGATTTGAGAAGAAGTAAATGCTGAGTGGCCTTGATTTCTGTCTTTGTCTTCCTTTGTTGATTTTCTCCCTGATTTTTCTTTAAACTTTGATCTGTCCTTATCATAATAATCTATTTACTGCCTTTGGTCAATGTAATTTCTCCTTTTTACCTTTACCGTTTGATCTCCTTTCTTCTTAACTCTGTCTTTTAACCTTGTCTTTCATTTTTTAACCTTTGTCTGATCTTTTTATCTCTTTTTCCTTTACTGTCTTTTGAATTGAATAAACCTTCATACTACTGGAAAGAATGTATAATCACCGATAATCATTAATGCCTTCCTTTCTACTCCACTGTTCTGCTTCAATTTGTTCTTATGGTCCTAATCCTTTTATAAATAAGGCTTTTGAATCGTCATCCAGAGAGCCCTAATTAAACAATTCTTGGACTTAGAAATGAAAATTGAGTGTTGCATCTTCCGATATGTATGTCACCTGAAAAACTTAAAAACAAATACTAATAAAAATGAAGCTCTGCAGGGAGGCCAAATGGCTTTGAAAGAATTCGGAAAATCTGCGGAAGGAGTCCAGATAATGGAGACTTTTCAGTTCCTACGTTTAGATATGGTCTGCCAGGTCCTTCAAGAAAATTTGTAGGGGTAACACAGAGGTTTGGGGGCTTATCGCAGTACCCAAGGCTTAAAAATATTCAAAAGGGTCAATGGTTTCGTTGTAGGTGGGAAAGCAATTTCCGGTTTATCGCACGACGCATAGGCGGTTAGGTGGTATATGGTGGGGGGATGCGATGGAGCGAGGTGACAATGCATGGCGGAAGAGAGGGGTGTGAAAACTACCCACTTCACAACATTTTTGGTAATTTAAGGGTCAGGCATTTGGGAGTGCGATAAAGGTTGGGGGCCATCATATATGATGGAGCGGATCGGACAGTGGTCGGGGTTTAATGAAACAACGAGTTTATTAAGTGGGGCCAGGGTCAACATTTAATGCAAAGGGGTAGGGTTTAAAGCTGAGGTGCTAATGAAATGTGTTTGGGGTTTCAAACATAATGGGGGGTTAGGAGATTAATAAACAGAGTTTATCAAAGGTGGGACTCAGGGTTAATATTTATTTCAAAACAATGTAAAAACGGATTTTTACATTGTTTTTTTTTTTTTAATGAACATAGGGGAGTGAGTGAAGGGGAAGGGTTTTTTAGGAAATGGGAAGGGGGTTTAAGAAGGGAAAAAGTCTAGGAATGAGGGGATTAGGGGCAGAAAATGGATTTCAGAGCATGAGAGTATCAGAAAAGGAAAAAATGAGAGATGATGGAGATGTTTAAATGAAAAGTGATGAAGGAAGTGAGATTTGGTTTTCCATCATACTTAATCAAAATCAGTTTCCTCGTTTTAGGACATGCCCTCTGCTCATTGTTTAATATTGGAAAACCTTTTGCAAAAATCAAAGGTATATTAAAATATTGCAAGATCTGGTAAATAATCAATTCAAAATTATGATCCCTATTACTATAGGAACCTAACAATGGCTCCAACTAGGGAGGGAAGCTCCTTAAGGAGGTGTCAAGAACATTTGTAGATCAGTAGCCTCATTTATTTTGCTGATTTTATATGCTATAATGTTGATCTGTTGCAATATTTTATGACTCAAACCTTCAAAAACTAAAATCCCTACTCGTTGCAAGTTATTTCTGCCTACCCCTCATTCTACTCTAACATTTTTTCTTCATTTATTGGGTGCATTTAGATTTTCAAACCTTGAAATCATTTTTCTTTTGAAAACAAATTATCTATCTCTAACCTTTAACATCCAAAGGCTCAAATTAGACTAATGAGCTCTTTCATTCTCTACCTAACTACTGATCTGCCAAGATTAAACAGTTTGGCAAATTTTTAGTCACTAACTATCAACATGAAATTTAAAGCATGAATGAATCAAGATTAAGCAGTTTGATCATCATGAATTATGGCACTTTTGGACAAGCTGCACACAATATTTATTTGCAAAAGTAAATACATTAAGGGCTTTGGTTTTGAATTTATCATTTACTACCTATCCCTTACTTTTCTTATTGGTTCAGATTAGGATTTTGAACCAATGTCATTTTCTATCTACCTACTGATAAGCCAATATTGAAGAGTTTGGAAAATCTTCATTTTCTAACTTATCAACAAAAATTCAAAATTTGTACAATCATGTTTAAACTGTATGATTGGACAAGACCTTCTTAATAGTAGTGGAATTTTGACTTGCAACACTTTCAGAAACATTCATTTTTTGGTATGGGGCTTACCTTTTTCTTTTTATCTACCCTCTTTTCTTCTTTTCCTTCCCTCTTTTTAGATCAATTTTCTTTTGAGATTTCTCTAGGCAATGTTATATACAATGAAGAAAACTTAAACTGAGATTGCTAACTGAAATAATGCTTGAGCATCCTGCCATTTACATGACCTCCAAACAACTCTGTTCCATCTATCCCTTGTAGGAACATGCATTATTACCTCTTGTAGAATGAATGATGAATGGACCTTTCCAAAAATTATCAAACTTACAATGTTTGCCTTTGTCCTTTCTTCTCAAATCCCACTTCAGCACTTTATCTCCAACGTTAAAATCATTTGCCTTGGTCCTCTTGTCAAATATTTTCTTCATGTTTTCTTGTACTAGCCGTGTCTAGTTGTATACTGCTTCTCTTGTTTGTTGCAACTGAATGGTTTGTTTTATTCTCTTTGCATATCATTCTCTTCAGACTGCACTTCTTGAATAAGCTTCATTACTGGCACTCCCAAAGTTGTTGGGAAAACTGCATCTATCCCATAGACTAGCTGATAGGGTGACATATCAATTGACTTCTTATTTGTTAGCCTGTCTGCCCACAGTGCATATACCAATTTGTTGTGCCATGATTTCTTTTTTTTTCCAACAAGTTTTTAATGATGTTCACCGAGCTCTTGTTTGAGGATTTGGCCAGCCAATTACCTTGAGGGTAATAAGCTGTAGAATGCCCCAAAGTAATGTGATATTTGTGGCATAAATCCACCATTTTCTTGGATTTAAAGGCAACAACATTATCAGTAATGATTTTCCTAGGACAGCCAAATCTGGATAGAATGTTGTTTTCAAGAAATATGATAATTACTGAGTCTGTGGCAGTCCTGGAAAAAATGGATTCTAACCATTTAGTAAAATAGTAAGTTGCAGTAAGGATCCATTTATGTTGGGAAGAAGAGGTAGGGTGGATTTCTCCAATGAAATATAGACCCCACTGTTGAAAAGGAGTTTCAACAGAGATTGGTTGTAAGGGAAAGGGAAGCAGCTTTATTTTACCTTCAAAAATTTTGCATTTATGAAAGTTAACTATCACTTTGCAGGTGTCTTGGAAGAGGGTAGGTCAATAGAAACCAACCCTAAGGATCTTATTGATAGTGGATTTCCAATAGAGGTGGCATCCACATTCTCCTTCATGAAATTCATGCATAATCCTATCTGCATCTTCTTTAGGCAAACATTTAAGCAATACACCACCATAATTTTTCCAATATAGAACTTTTTCCAAAATGAAAAAATTTACAGCCTTTAGTTTCAAGAATCTGGCCTTTGTTTTGGAAAAACCAGGAGGAACATTTAGATTAAAAATCACATATAGAATAGCTGTGTACCAAGGAGAATTCAGGAATGCTTCCTCAATAGGTGGAGTCGCCAGCTCCTCTTGTTCATCCAGTGAGTGAATCATATTTATGTCTAGTGCTTGAAAATTTGTTTCTACCATTAGTTTAGCTAGTCCTTTTCCTTTGATGAATTTGGTGGTCTTGATTTCTAGATCATATTCCAAGATGACAACAATCCATTTGCCTCTTTTTCCATCAGGATCTTGTGTTAGAATGTCTTTAACCACTGTATGAGGCATAAATGCAATGATGTGTGAATGCAGAATGTAAACTGTGAAATCCTTTAGTGCTTTGACTAAGGTAAAAGCATGTTTTTCCATGATATTATATTTCAGAGGTGCATCTCTTAAAGCTTGGCTGAAGAATGCTATGGGCAGCTCATGTCCTTTTTTATTTTTCTACAGTAAGACAACAGGAATCATGTGTTCTGATGCAAAAGAAAATATAAAGAAATCTTTGGTGAAATGAGGGTTGATTAGAATGGGTGCTTATGTGAGTGTCTGCTTCATTAAATCAAAATATTTCTTTTCTTCCTTGGTCCACTTGACTCCTGATTCTCTTTTCAGCATGTTGGTGATGTTCCTGAGGAGTTCTACAAGGTTTGGTTTAAACCTTCTTAAAAAATTTATCTTTCCAATGAAGAGTTGCAGCTCTTTGATATTTCTTGGGTGACTAATTTGCAATATTCCCTAAATCATTTTTGGGTCAATCTTAATCTCTTCTTCAGATATTATGTGGCTTAGAATTTTTCCTTATTGAAGGCTAAATAAGGATTTCTTGGAATTCAAAGACAATATGTACTTTCTGCATTTCTCAAAGACCTTTCTCAAATGATTTAGATGTTCTTCATCAATTTTTGAATAGATTGTGACATCATCGAGATATATTACAATGAAGAAACCTATTTCTTTTGAGAAAGCAATTTCCATGGCTCTCTAAAAGGTGGCTCCAACATTCATTAACCCAAAGGAATTTTTACATACATAAAGGTGCCCCAAGGAGTAGTGAAAGTTGTCTTGTGTTGGTCATTTGGGTGTACCAGCACCTGATTGTACCCTAAAAATCCATCAAGTAGAGATATCCTTTTGGAGCCTACTACCCATTGGAATATGTGGTCCATCTTTGGTAAAGAGTATTTGTCCTTCAAGGATGCTTTATTTAAATTTATGAAGCCTATGCAGAGCCTAATTTCCCTTGTCTTTTCCCTCATAGATACAAGATTTGAAACCCATTCTGAGTACCTGAGTGGGACTATTATCCCAACGTCATACATTTTCTTTTTTTCATTCTCAACCAGTGGCATTTGGATAGGGTTTATTCTGTGTAGCTTCTGTTTAAAGGGATTCTGAATTTATTTGAGTGGAATCTTGTGCTAGATGATATCAGTATCATAGGACTTCAAGTCTTCATAGCTCCAGGCAAACACATCACTAAATTTTTTTAAAAACTCAATATATTTATATTTTATAGGTGCTGGCAGTGTTTTTGACAGTTTTACCATTCTGGGTTCTTTCTCATTTCCTATATTGCACTCTTCTATATTTGCTTCAGTGGATTCCATCTTTGGCTTTTTAGCAACATCATTGAAATCAAAAATTCCTCTAAAGGGACAAGTCCTCTTGGTAGGGTATTATCTTTGAATTGCAGCACTTCAAATTCTTATTTTCCTAGATCTTCACCCATGTCTGTCTTATGTGGGTCATTCTTTTCTAACATATTTATATCAGCATCATGAGGGGGCTCCTCCTTGCATGTTTGTTCCTTAGTAGAGCAGTCCTCTTCATGATCGAAATCTGGATCTGGAATATTAAAATCATTTTTGGACTACAGGAAATCTTCAATTTGGATGTAATCTTCAAAAACTTGCCAATATCTTATATTATCAAGGACTTCCAGTCTTTATTTTACCCTTACTATGTATTTTTTATTAGCATGAGGTAATTGACAAGTGTTGGCTACAAATGCTAGTCCATTTGCAAGGATATTTTGATTTCTTGGGATAGAGGCAAGGTCATATTGTTTGAATGTTTTTAGGAGGTCAAGGGAAGTATTTATGTATGCTCTTAGTCTAGGATGTTTAGCTGAATATTATCCCTTAATATTCCTAATGAATAGATCAGAATCCCCATGGACAGAGATCCTCTTGGCTTTTAATTTCTTCGGAAATTGTAGCCCTAGAAGGAGTGCCTCATATTCTGCTATATTATTCGTACATTGAAAGTTCAATTTGTAAGAGTGACACTCTGCATGCCTATTTTTAGTATTGTGTACCCAAAAAGCTGCTCCTAATCCAGTTTTACCAAAAGAACCATCAAACCTCATACTCCAAAGAGGTTCTAGTTTAGACTTGTGTTGTTCATTTTCTATTTGATCTGACTGTTCTTCCTTTTCTTCTTCATTTTCAGCTATTTGTTTATTAACTGATACTTGTTCATTAATGTCTTCATCGTTGTAAAGGATAAATGAATCAAGGTCTAAGTGGACAGAGTAGATAGGGGAGTTATCAGGCTTGTCTTGATTGCTGACCATGTATTTCATATGAGCTTCCCTATATAATCTCCTTGGTTGACTAAATACTGGTATGGTAGCATAGGTCATATCCATTTGGAGGGTGCCTTGAATTTTGGCTCCCCATGATCGTGATAGAATAATGCCATACTTAGGGGGAATGTCAGCCACTACAATATCCATTACTAGGCATTTGGATGGTATTTGTGCTAAAGTAACACATAGATCTTTGATTAGGCCTAGACATTTAACTCTACTGGAGTCAAAAGAGTACAAGTCTTTGTATGGTCTAGTTATATAAAGGCCAAGTCTCTCCATAATTACCTTTTGCATGAGGTTATGAGAAGCTCCTAAACCTAACATGGCATTATGGAGGATATTATCATGGATATTCAAAATGACATAAAATGAAGGGAAACCTCCTTCTTGGAATTTACCTTCTACTTCAGGTTCAAACAGAAGTTCAGGTTTGTCATAATTTAAATTCATAGTATTAGTATTTTCCCCTATGTTTAGTGCTTTCAAAACTTGGGATCTATATACATCTTGGCCTACCAATTCGGTAAGAGTTACGAAAATTTTTATCTTAGTAATTTCATTCTCAATACTGAAAGGTGTCTGTGTTTTTGGCAGATTTAAATCAGTTCTATCAGACAATGTTTTTGCACCAGCTTGAGAGGATCTCAGTTAAATTAGTTTTGTTAGGGCTACTAGTTTATTTACTAGTGCTACTTTATGCAATATTTTTCTTTTTCTTTTTATCAGAGCTTTTAACCACTTTGTTTGAACTTTCTGCTGTCTTTTCGAGATCTATTTCAGGGGTCTTTCTAGCAGAAGTTTCATGGTTCTTTCTCTTGGGAATGTCTTTTGTTTTCTTTCTTCTGAGGTCATACTGTCTATGTACTTCCATGATGTCATTTTTGAATCCTTTTTTATCGTCCTCGGATTCTTGGCATTCTTCTTCATTTGGGGCAAATATGTCTTGCTCTTCCTCAGTGAGGAAAACAATATCGTCATTATTAACTCCCATTAGATTGATTTGACTTTTTTATGGTTCTTCGATCACCCCCTCATCCTCATCAGCATATTTTTCTTGGAAAGGAGGCCTGATTTGCTGTTCAAGTCCTCTCTGTTCTCTCTGTCTTATTTGAGGGGGATTTCTCCTAAAGTTTTGGTTTTGGTTCTGGTTTCTATTCTGAGGAGCTGCTTGGTTTTCTCTAGGGGAGGCTCTCTCATTAAGGTTGATTCTCTCCATCATCCTCTCCATGGTTCTAACTAGGATATCAATCGTAGTATAAGATGTGGAGGCTACAACCTCTTCCCTATATGTGACTCTCTTTTCATTCTTCATTCTAGCCCTTTTGGCAATCAAATTGGTTTCCACACTTACTGCACCCCTCTGCATGTCTTCTAATGTAGGAGGGTCTCTCTCTCTCAGTTGATAAGCCATCTCTGGGTCATAACCATCTGCAAATTTCATTAGGGCTAGGCCTTGTGGGGGTTTCATGTGATTAGGGAGGGAATTATACACACTGTTGAACCGTTCAGTAATATTGGACACTCTCTCCAATGTTTCTCTTAATGTTTTCATATTCGGATAAGATTTGGAGAGGGTTCTTCTTGACTTCCCATTTATTTAGGAACAGTTGGTGAAAAGCAGGGAGGTCATGTATACTATTAGGTGTTAGGCCTTTAAACCATTTTCTTACCTCTCCCCTTAGGCTTTGGGCAAACATTCTTATCTTGATAGATTCATCATCTATTTCTTATCTATAAAAAGAATCATCCTTTCTATCCACATTTTTTTGAGCAGTCGTAGAACCACTCGCATCAAATAGGGGGATTTTGGACTGATAATCCTGTGGTAGAGGCCCTAAAGGAAATGGTAGGACTAATGGGGCATACCAGGTTTCCATGGCTGGTTTTTTTGAAAACAAAGGGGGGTTAACAAGTGGAGCGTTGACAAAAGGAGGTGGAGGGTAGACTAGAGGAAGGTAAACAATGGGTGTATGTATGGGGTTTGGGGTTTGCACAACAAGATTCTGTTGTAAGATGGATGAGTCTAAAACTATCTGGGTTATCCAACTTTGGGTTTTAGTATTGAACAAGCTTTGTTCTATGTCTAAGTCAGATAGGCAATCATGAAAGTCTTTAAGGTTTTTAGGTAAGGAAATTTCCTTGTGAATAGGCCTACTAACTGTTGAATTGTCGAATCTATGCATTTTCCACAGGATTCTCTCTGGATTTTCAACTATTGTGGGAGGGTTTGGGTCAGGATGGGATCTGGTACACATTATTCTAGAAGCCAGAACTTAGACCCAAGGCACAGAGAGATTGAAATTTTTATAATAGTTTGAAAAAAAACCCAATCTATAAAAGAAATACTTAATTCACAAAGTATTTTGACTGGGTTCTATTTGAGTTTTTATAATATCAGGTGGATGATTTCAATTTCTTGAGGCTGTTTTTTGTCCACCATTAGCAACTAGATACCAATCTTGGATAATACTTCAGTCATCTAAATTTGAGTGGGGTTTCTGAGTTCTTGAGGAAATATTAAGCTTTTTAAATAACTCAGGTTCCCCAGTATGGTCACCATTATGTTGGCTCCCTGTGATTTGTAATATTGGCAAGAACAAGTGACAAGAAACCACATCAAACCACTTTTGAGTCCAAGGACCTAACCTTCCTGGGCTCAAAGAGGGCTCTCCCTATGATTTTGATTGATTAATTTATCTTTATGATTATGTTTTCTATTTTTTAGGCTAGTTATAAAGCTTGGGGGTTGTTCATTTTTTTTGTTTGATAGATTCATTGTACATTGGATAGATATAATGTGGGAAGCTTTATCCATTGGGCTATGGAGTCATAAAAGGTTTAAATTGCACATCAACTTTTCAAGGGTTTTCACAGGGCAAGCTAACTATATCAAATGGGTCCTTTTAGGTAAAATGGATATGAGATGACATAAAATTGTGAATTTAGTAAAACTAAAGGGAAATTAAGAATCATTTAATTATACTTCAACAAGAGAGCCTTTAAGATAACTGTTTAAGAGAAATAAAAGAGTAGAACACCTCTAAATTCTTTAGTTAAACTTTACTAGGAAAACCTCAAGACAACAATCCAATAATACTAAAGAGAAGTTAATAATTCTTTAGTTATACTTTAAGATAGAGAAAAACATTCAAGATAACAGTTCAGTGAAATTAAATAGCAGTTAAGAATTATTTAACTAAACTTCCAAGAGAGCCTTTAAGACAATTGTTTAGGAGAAACTAAAGAGCAGAACACCTCTAAATTCTTTAGTTAAACTTTACTAAGAAAAACTCAAGACAACAATCCACTAATACTAAAACGCAGTTAAGAATTATTTAGTTATACTTTAAGAGGAAAACATAAAGGTAATAATAACAAACAGAGTTAAGGTGCCCAGACAACATATCTCAACCTAAAATTTATGTTCTATTATCAGAGAAATTTGATGTACAATATGGAAAACAAAGGAGAAACATTAACAAAAGAGGAATAACATCACCATTAACATAGATCAAGAATCTTGTGAATGTGCTTGTATTAGTGGTTTCCAGCTCAAAAACAGTTACAATACTCCAGTGCGATAATATTTGCAATTCAGAGTCTGATCAAAATCCAGTCCAGCAACCAAAAAACCAACCAACAATGATAATGAACGATACATGCAGTATTTAACTTCAACTGAGGAGGTTTCCTTAATCTAGGGTGACATGTTTGTAATTACTACAGAGTAAATTAAGTAATGACAATTGAGACCATGTCCAATGCCAAAATATCTCTAGCTAACTCACTGCAGTAATAACTTTCAATTTAACTTAGAAGCTAACCTTAAGATATTTTTGACCAAATTCCTATAGGATTAACTTTTACAATAACTTCTGAATTGATGTCAAAAATATTTGACTGTAATATTTGACTTTAGTGGCTTTTATTTAATCAAAATTCATGTTGGAGGTGGCCACTGTGGTTTGAGAATAAGTAAATGCTAAGTGGCCTTGATATCTGTCTTTGTTTTCCTTCGTTGATTTTCTCCCTGATTTGTATTTAAACTCTGATATGTCCTTATCATAATAATCTCTTTATTGCCTTTGGTGTCAATGTAATTTCTCCTTTTTACCTTTACCATTTGATCTGATTTCTTCTTAACTCTATCTTTTAACCCTGTCTTTCATTTTTTAACCTTTGACTGATCTTTTTATCTCTTTTTCCTTTACTGTATTTTGAATTGAATAAACCTTTATACTGCTGGAATGAATGTATAATCCCTTATAATCATTAAGGCCTTCCTTTCTACTCCACTCTACTACTCCAGTTTTTTCTTGCGCTCCTAATCCTTTGATAAATAAGGCTTCTGAATCGTCAGCTAGAGAGCCCTGATCAAAAAATTCTTGGACTTAGAAATGGAAATTGATTGTTGCATCTTCCGATATGTATGTCACCTGCAAAACTTAAAAATAAATATTAATAAAAACGAAGCTCCGCAGGGAGGAAAAATGGCTTCGAAATAATTCAGAAAATCTACGGAAGGAGTTTGGATAACGGAGGTTTTTTAGTTCCTGCGTTTAGCTGTGGTCTTCTAGGTCCTTCAAGAAATGTTGTAGGGGTTAACACAGAGGTTCGGGAGCTTATCACAGTAACCCAAGGCTTCAAAATATTCAAAAGGGTCAATGGTTTCGTTGTAGGTGGGAAAGCAGTTTCCGGTTTGTCGCACAACACATAGGTGATTAGGTGGTATACGGTGGGGGGATGCGATGGAGCGAGGTGATGACGCATGGAGGAAGGGAGGGGTGTGAAAACCACCCATTTCACAACCTTTTTGGTACTTCAAGGGTCAGGAATTTTGGAGTGTGATAAAGGTTGGGGGCCATCAGATTTGATGGAGTGGATTGGACGGTGGTCGGGGTTTAATGAAACAACAAGTTTATTAAGTGGGGCCAGGGTCAATATTTAATGTGGAAGGGTAGGTTTTAAAGCGGAGGCGCTAATGAAATGTGTTCAAGGTTTCAAACATAATGGGGGGTCGGGAGATTAATAAACAAAGTTTATCAAAGGTGGGACCCGGGGTTAATATTTATTTCAAAACAATGTAAAAATGGGTTTTTACATTGTTTTTTTTTTTAAATGAATAGACGGGAGTGAGTGAAGGGGAAGGGTTTTTTAGGAAATGGGAAGGAGGTTTAAGAAGGGGAAAAGGCTAGGAATGAGGGGGTTAGGGGCAGAAAATGGATTTCAGAGCATGAGAGTATAAGAAAAGGAAAAAATGAGAGATGATGGAGAGGTTTAAATGAAAATTAATGAAGGCATTGAGATTTGGTTTTCCATCATACTTAATCAGAAACATTTTCCTTATTTTAGGACATGCCCTCTACTCATCATTTAATATTGGAAAACATTTTGAAAAAATCAAAGGTATATTACAATATTGCAAGATATAATAAATAGTCAATTCAAAATTATGATCCCGATTACTATAGGAACCTAATAGAATCTACCAGATGAGGATGCCACTTGGGAAGGAGAGAAGATTTTGTAGCATCCATCTTTGCAGTTGCTTGAGGACAAGAAACATTTGGGAGGGGAGGAATGTAATATTCCTAATTAGCTTTTAGCTATTTGGAATATTAAATTTTTCCTTTGTTATTAACTTAGATGAATAAGTGGGTAGAGAGACCCTTAAATCTCTTTAGTAGGAATAAAACCAATTTTAGTGTGAAAGTGGATCAGTGTAGCTAGTTGAAATAAAGTAACCCTTGGTGTGAATGGGGTCAATGCATGTGGATGGGGTCAAGGTTGACTAAATCAACAACACTATCATGGAGGGAATGGAGGGAGTAAAGGACAATGCAATTATGATGGAGGAGTGTATGCATGAGAGTAGCATCTTTAATGATTGGGACCAAGGGTGAGGAAGCTCACAAAGCATATAAGGTAGGGGGTGGAAACCATAGAAGGAATTCTGATTATTGTTTATGTCTTGGTATTTTATGACTTTCTACATGCTTTAGCTGTTTAGCGGAGTCTATTGCACTATTAAGCACAAGGGTGTTTCTGGGCGGAAATTCCACCCTCATCCTTGGGGGACTTCGAGTGTCCACTCATGAGAGGTTCATTTGAGTTTCATTACACTATCTGGAATTAGGCAAAGCTTCATACATCTTCAGCAGCGCAGTCTCCTCAGAAAGTGCATTATTTTGCAGGGCAGTTGCAGTGGAGGGTTGAAAAACCCAGTTTGTGAGCTAGTTTCCTAGTGAGGGGAACAAACCTTCATCCGGAAAGCTAGAAGGGAGAATTTGGAGCTATTTTCTTGTCATACCAACCATCTCCTAGTGGTGATTTAGTGGCAGAGCATAATTCATCCCTAGGGCTTCATTTTTCATATTGTGTATTTTCGGAAACCCTTTCTGGGTTGTCTTGGAATTGTGCTTGGGAGCCTAGATCTCGGGTCCCAACATTTTTTGAGTATTATATCAGAAAATATTTATATTCCTATTTTCTATCAGAAGCTATACTCACTGGGACTTTGTTGTCATGGCCTTCCGGCATTTTTTGTAGCAGTAACATTTCATGTTTGAGTGTATTGGATCATTGGAGGTTTGTTTTTCCTAGCTTGAGTGCCTTTTTCCTCAATATATTGTACTAATTTTCTGTTGTTATACATAATGAAATGGATCTATGATTTTCTCATATTTTGATGTATTGATATTTACTAAAATTTCCAGTTTTATGTTCAATATTCATGTTTTTTCCTGTTTTGGAATATTACATATAGTGAGCATAAATTTTATTAAGAAATTTTATCCATTCATAAAAATAAAAAATATGATAAAAAATGATTTCTCAAGGTTAATTGAAATCCATTGTATCATTTCTAAAATAATTTTGTAAAATTAAATTGTAAATTATATTTTCTATCTTGGGTTGTGGTTTTAAGAATTTTGTATATATTTGGGGTTTGAGTGTTGCATTTTTATTCTTGCAGGTTGGATCTAAAGATCAAGTGTAAGAAGATAAATATCTAGGCCTTTGAGGGTAATATCTAGTGTATCAAAATTTTACAGGGCCACCCACGAAAGAGTTTTTCAAAAAATTGAAGAGTTAAAGCATAAAAAAGTTTTGAGCAAGGGTTTTAAAGTTTTCAGGGCTTCTAGCCCAATTTTCCCTTCCAAATCCTCAGCATCCCTCCTCTATCCCTCCACATCAAGGTTTCTAACCTCCCCAAGGCTAGCCATGAGCCTTAGGGGCTACGACCTCCCCTCCTTTCCCTTGTCGCAGGCCCTAGAGGCCTTTCAACCTCCTCCTCAGCCTTCTTCGGCCCTTCGTCCTCCTCCATGGTCTCTCCTTCTCCCTCCTCGACCTCCCTCTTCATTCACTAGCCCTCTGCTATGCCTCTTTCGTCCTCCATTCTCCCTCAGCCTTCATCATGGGCCTCCTCTCCCTCTCTTCCCTCAGCCTTAGCACTCTAAGTGTTTGCGGCTTCCCTTCTAGGCTGTTAGACCTTAGGTCATAGGCCTTAAGGCCCTCCCAAGGCCTTCAAACACCTTCTCACCCTAATATGTGTCCCTTGTGGGCCCATGAAAACCCTTTTAGGGCCTTACCCATAGCCATTATGCTGTCCAAGGCCTCTCCCTTCTAGCATTAGTCATCTTTGTTAGTTTGCAGCCCAACGCTAGTCTTGTGGGCTCAAAAATTCTATTTTTCAAGTGGAAACTTAATCTCAAAGTTTCAACAAATTTTGACTAAGAGATCTTAAATCCCTTGAGCCTAGGGTTTGATCTCTAAACCCTAATTTTGACTATTATATTACTACTGTAATTTTCAGATTGTAACAATGATCTCATGAGCCCTAAAATCACATTTAACTTGGTCAAAATCACCCTATATTGAAAAATCTAAATGATCATGAAATTTGGCCACTTGGGAATCTTGGATTCAACTTAAATATGATTTTCTGGTGGTTAGAATTTACTACATAAATAATTGAATTAGATCTTAAAAATTTTTAATCACACCCTCTAAAATACCTAAAAATGATTTTCTTTAAATTTTGGTGATTTTTTACTATTTTGGGCATATTGAGCATCAATTTTGATACCACTCACTTGCTGATCTGTCATTTATTACTATTGTAATAAATATTTCAAATCTGAAATTTTACTAAGAAATACATCTTAAAGGGGATTATACAACTAATTCTTTAGATAACTAAGTTTATTTCACAATTGGGCATATTTTTTTGACATTGGGAAAGCATAGGCATTGTTGGATTAACCTTTACTTATTGTTGTCATAAACGTGTTTACTCTTGTCATTGAATTGTTTACTATCGTCATAACAATCACTTGTTTGTCATAAAAAGGACCATTGGAACATAAAGTGCCTAAGTGTCTTCATATTTTGTTAATTGTTCCTAGCATTTACATTGTGAATATTGTGTGTCTCTTATGAGTTTACATGTTATAAGAATTAATACTTCACACTCAATAAAAGCACTTAGATCATAAGTCAATATAGTGGTAAGTGTCTTGGGAGTATTGACACCTTGTGAATCTAGTTTCATATCTCTTTGGCATTAAGTAATAAGATCACATGTAATATTTTTTTACATCTTTGGTAACTATGATTGGCATCTTAATTGATAAGTGGATAAGTTGATTTAATTGGATAAGCATTTGTGGGAATTTTTTGAAGTTTGCACTTGTGTCCCTAAGCACTTTACCTTGTTCAATATTTTCACCTCATCAATGTAATGTACTCTAGCTACAAGCTAACTCACAGTAAGTATTTAAGTAACACAAACAATCTTGACTCAAGATAATCTTACTCATAATCTCTTGCACAATCATTCTAGGATCTAGATTGCATTAAAATTCACCTCCTAGCATAAGCTAGGTTGATAGACTCTTAGGTAAACCCTTTTCAAACTAGTTTGAGAGATTCAACTTTTCTTAGTAGTTAACACAATGACCTTGCAGTCCTCAGAGCCACAGTTTATGCAGCATGGGAGGCACTGGGTGAGTTGAACATAGGGGGAGGTCTCGTTAATCAGGTCACTTCCTTCTTCCCATTGGCTTCCATTTCACAGCTTACTTTGAGGATTGCTTCTCAAAATAGTTAGGGGAAAGGTTCCACTTAGATTAGGCATCTAATTAAAATTTACAAAGATCACTGGATCTCACAAAGGTCCTAGTATTTGCATATAAGTTAGTCAATCATTCAAGAAATAGGCATCCCTCCGGTCATTTGGTTTCAAATTTACGATGAGCAAGAATTTTTGACTCCATTAAGGCACTAATATCATACTTTGAAACCTAATATAATTAATAATCTTGCTTAAATTCAACCAATTTGCATGGACATTCATCCGTGTCTCCCAAAAAAGTTGATTTCCAACTTGTTTTTCTTCACCTCATTCCATAGGGACTACCCCCCATAGCCTATTGTTGGGAGACAAATAGAACGAAGTGGGCAGGGATCAAAGTGATATACCCCATCCTGAGCGTTGTCACGGTGCCTGTAGAATTTGGGTGACAATGAGACGTAACTTCAGCCGCACTTTTAGGTGTTTTTTGATCAGTGGTTGTCATTGATGTCAACTCAAGAAGTACCAAGGGCTAACCCAATATTGCATGGGAATCTTGACCTACCAAATTAATATATTCTGGGTCAATAATGCTTTTGATGGTTTCTACTTGTCGAGATGTTTCAGTTGATATATGGCACGCCATGTAATTCTTCATGGTTTGAGATATATTCATGTTTGAAGTTTGTAACCCCAGTTAGTGGGCTAAAACCCCATGGGGTTGGGGCATGGGTCATTGAAAAGTTATAATTAATATTTTTTAAGCTTGTTAAATCCCTCCCACGTTGACTTGTTGAAGCCCCTCTCAACTTAAGCATTCATATAAATTGTGATCTTCATTTCCTCCTTATGCAAGGGATTCAACCATCTGAAACAGGTCATCGTGGCATTTTCACTCTAACGTTTTTTCTACGAAGGTTCGAAATTTTTATGAGACGAAGCTGAAATCTTGAGGAAGCTGCAGTAAAAATTTCAGATCAAGGTGTGCAAAATTTTTGGAGATATGATTTGTGGAAGTCAGGGTTTTTGCAGGCTCCTGAAATTCATCTCAAAGAAGTGACCTTGGTAAATTCGTCATAACTCTCTCTCTAAGTATCGGATTGGAATTCTGTAAAAAGTGGTAGATATTGCACAGTCTGTACTTTTCACTTTATCAATTTCAAAGACAAATGAAGAAAAAGTGAAATGTGTCATTTAGTACAAGTGCGGTCTGCTGAAACAGTCCTTAATTAGGGCATTGTGAGATATTGGGTATAACTCTCTCTTGAAGAATCCAAATTGGGTCAGACCTATGGCATTGGAAAGAAGACTCAGAGGACTACTACAGGACCAAAAATAAAATATTGAGTATCTGAAATAACATAGATACACTAGATTCAATATCAAGCTCCTAGAAGGCAGGAAAAAGCTAGATCATGTGTTGTCAAGGGTTGCAAAGGACCAAAATTTCTACGGCAACAAAGAAAAGCAAGGTGCAATAGACAGTAGTGTTAGTGTCAGTATCTTCATCCCTCCGTCAGTGATTAAAATTCTCTTGTTGCATTGCATATTAGGTGTCTCGCTCGTCAGCTGCATTCCATTAGGAGCATGGACCATCTAACGGTAGTGGCTTTTATACATTTTCCCTCATGTCCTTTACCTGTTGGTCCATTTCCATTAGTTAAAATCATATGTACTCACTTCTTGTCTTTAAATTTGTAAGAGTCATTTTTTAGGTTTTCAGTCCCATTAGGTCTAGGGTTTCATCAATAAGGTCTTCAAAATGCCCAATAATGGTCAGCAGGCGCATGAGGAGTTTGAATAAAGTTCCAGTACTCAAAATTTCATCATGATATGCCTAGAAGTGTATTTCTCTTCGAAACTCTGTTTTAAAGAAAAATAGATTATTTATCTTTTTATGTATAAAATTAATGTAATTTCAAGTTCTCTCATTTGTAAAAAAATTCAATGGTGACCCTGGTCACCTTGTCAAGCTCCAGCAAATTCAGCAACCCTGCAAGGCAAACGAAAAGCAAGTTATTCAGTTAATCAGAGGCAAAATGAAGCAAACTGCCTAAAACGGAGTTTAAAAAAGTGTCAAAGGTAACATTACAAAAGTGGGTTTTTTGGAGTGGAAAATTAAAGCCTTTGGTATATAAGTCCTTTTCCATGTTCAAAGGGCTCATTTGCATCCAAAAGAAAAAGAGAAATTGAGAGCAAGCCCGTGGTAACAAATTCGCAGCAAAATCATTCAAGTCTCAGTGGCATGGCACATTGGCTGAGTGGCGCGACGCATAGAGCCAGTGCAACACATTGGGTCAGCCTCCACAGTGGTAAAAACACATGGGCGCGACGCACATAACCGGTGTGGAGCGTTGAGTTGGCGGCACGGCGCGTAGAGCTACTGGCTATTTGAACCATGATTTCATTCAAAATCAAATTTGCTCAATTGCCTCCGGTCCAAAGTAAGTCATAAACTCTACCAATGCCAATGAATGTGAGTCTTATGATGTTTATCAGGATTTAATAAAAAAAAAAAATCAAACCCTACCTCTTTGCTTAAGACATGATCATTTAGGGTTTATAGTTTGGTTTTTTGTGCCTATCACTCCCTCACCTTGTTATTCCCTCATTAATTTTCTAGTTTCATCAAACCATTACCCTATTCCCCATATCCCTAAATTCATCTACCCCTATCCCATATTCCCGTCATCCCAAATCTTAGCCACAAAATTCCTAAATCCCTATTGTTATCCCAAAAACCTAGAGACTCTCCCTAAAATCCTTCAATTCCCCAAATTACAATTGGCAATATTCCCAACATTTCCCTTACCCTCTCCCTCCATAGTCCCTCACACATTTTCACACATTTGGCAGCAAAAACCAAAGACACCTAAACTCTTCATACTCATCTAAGATAACACAGAATTTGGAAAACATGGAGACAGATTCCTCTTATGACTGAGACAGTGACTCTACAACCGAATTGCGTGCATCAAGGAGACCTCACAAGAGTGGTAGACATGTGAGGGAAGAGCCTACTTCACTTGCTGAGCTGCAAGCCTGCCCTCTTCCTATCACATATTTTCAACAACAGTCTTGTTATCAGTTTTGAGAGATGGTTGCTAGAGTCTAGTACCATCATGAGCTAGCCAGATTGTTTGTGCTTCATTTACATAATGGCCAAGTCACTCTTGCAGGTGTAACATTCACCTTGACACCTGAATCTATCTCTCTAGCAACCGGTATTCCAAATGTTGGAGAGAAATTGAATAAGAGGCAGCAAGTTGATAGGGACCACTATGAGCCATACATCAAGCCTGGTTTCTTAAGGCAACTCAGCAGATTTTTTCCCTTTCGGTACTTGAAAGATTCATACGCTCCTTTGATGAAGCTCATTATCAAATATTTCAGCTGTGAGGGCCGGTTTTCTCGCCTCTATGCCTATCACATCAAGTTGTTGATGAATTTTACCAAGGTGAGAATGATGAACCTCCCTTACTTCAGGTGCCGAAATATTGAGAAGATGACCACCCTAGTGCAAAATAAAACTCCTGAGCAGCAATATAACATTATCTATCACTTTGCACTCATCAAAATTGTGATTATTCATCAGCTTGGTTTGTGGGATATTTCATGGGAGGATTTCATTTCTCATGAATTATTCACAGCCCCTCAGGTACCTCTGGAAGCTTTCCATGAGATAGGTGAACCTTCATATCAGCAGGAGGGTCATCAGACACAGACCGCTAGTGTGTTGGTGTATGTCACCTATCAAAAGGGGCACTAGAAGGTTATTTGCAGCAGCCAAGCGAGTATTATCTCCACCCAGGGTGGAAGGGGTCTCGCTTCCTTCATCATAAGTGCAGGTACATGACAAAGGAAAGAGGCCAATACATGATGAGGGGCCTTCAGGAGGGCAGGAGACAAGTTTCATACTCATTCAGGATGATGATTTGGGCTCAACAAGCTCGAAAATGAGAGAGATCATTCAAGAGCAGAAGGTGGAGATAAATAATTTTTCCCTCAAACTAGAAAGAGCCCAGTGGATAATCAAATACCTTGAGTGGAGAAACAAACAGCTATAGGATCAACAAACTATCATGGAGCTACAAAACATACGTGAGAACCAGCAAGCTGCCAAAAGGAGAAAAACCGAGATGACATCATTTGAGCAAGAGATTGAGGCTGATTATGAAACTTGGCTTGAAAGGGTAAATATTCATTTGGATAAGCTGTTGGAGAAAGCCAACAAATAAAAGAACATGTTGAGGCACATGGCCAATCATTATTGGGCAAGAAATCATGTTTGCAAAGCAAGGATCAAAATCTTGAAGGCCAAGTTGAAGAAGGCCTCAAAGCGTTGGAAAAGGCATGATAGACTTCAGATTTTGGCTGAGCCTTCCTTGGCACAACATAGCACATAATGGAGGACACTCAGCCCAAATTTCAAAAAATTGGGACACTTTTTGCATTTTTGAAAATTTTGGCCTAAAAACAGACTTTTCTACTCTATGCGTCGCGTCACTTGGCACACGCTTTTGATAGGAGGCTCCTTTTGGTGCAAACTTTACATTTTTGGATTTGTTATAGAAAATTATGCATGCCTACCTATGGAAAAGATATTTTGACAAGTTTTGGGCCTCCAGAAGGGTCAAAAACACCCTAAAAATGACCTTTCTACCCCTTTTTGGACACAGAAGAAGCAGTGTTGGAGGAAATCAGTTTTGGAGGGGCAAATGGAAGCCAAATTCAGAAATTCCACTTTTGTTGGAAATTAGACAGACAGAACTTTCCAAAAAGCCCACTTGGAGAAAATTTGGACACATGGAAGGCCTCCAAAATCAGCTAAAAACTAGTGTAATGCATAGAGAAATCAGGTGCAGCGCATTGGAGGATTTTGCTCATTTTTTACCCAGAAACTCTGTTTTTCGCCTAGTTTTTGACATTTTGACTTTTTTACTTCCAAATTTCAAAATCATGATTTAATTTGATGGATCTTGATGTGATTTTGTTAAATTTTTACTCATGTAGGTAAATTCATCTATCAAAAGGTGAATTGCAACTGAATGAATCAATTTCCTAGTTTATAGAGGCAAACTGTTCCACTGCCTACTTTCTAGTTCTCAGTTTAGATTTTGTTGGAACAGCTCCTAAACTTGTGATCTCAACCCCTAGAGGCTGGGGATGAGTTATTTTTTGTCTATATCTTGCCGTTTTTCAGTCATTAGCATGGTTGGACATTTGGGATTTCTTTGAGCATCATTGTACATCATTTTTGTAGTTTGGCAAAGGAATAGACTAGGGTTTGCAGCACTCCATGGGATTCATGTGGTATTTTTCTTTGATAGTGTGTTTCGCTCTGTAAATTCAAGTCTACTGATGTTTTTATGTATATCATTTTCCCTCTTATTTCTTCTTAAGTTAAATAAACAAGGATAAAGGTAGAATTCATTAAAATTTGTAGTGCTCTACCTAGGGTTTGTTTAATTTTCTATGTTTTCAAATGTTTGAAGAGGATTACTGAAGGTTTCTTGCCCTCTTCAACCCCTCACCTGTCTAAGCTCCCCATTTCATTCAAAATTGAAGTGTCAAATCAATTTCCTACCTTGCTCCATTCAGATCTCTACAAATTGGGCTTCATTCCCTAGACCCAAAATATGCCTTTCCATTTGATCCAACAAAACACCCTTAAAATAAATCAAACTCTTTTACACATATACCTAGCCTAAAACCAGTTTTCATTCAATTCATCTCAAACCTCATTGATCATTTTTTGCGAGATTGACAAGGAGAGAGCCCTCTCCCAATCTGGTAGGGCTAGCTACTAGGTTAAGCGTGGTTTGATGTTACCCTAGGTTCTGCCTTTCTCAACCTGAGGTACATCTAGGCCATAATAGGTAGCATGACAAGATTAGCAACCAAGGTGCATAAAAACATCAAGAAGTTCATCATATGAAGTCTTCAAGTGGGCAGCACTGCATACAATCATTGTAAAGGTATCATTGTACTAAGTCATTGTAAATACATTATTGTAAAAAATTGTACTAGTGTCTATCTGCCAAGGGTTGAAGAGGCAGTGTTGGGAGGTCTAGGATCTCATTAGGTGGTTGTGTCAAAGTTGGGGTTATGGTCTAGTATATATTCTTCTTCTACATCATTCTATATCATTGTAAAGTGGACCATTTTCCCTAGTACGAGATTCCATTCTTATTTTATTCTTCTATAGGGTGGTAGGGTGCTGCTAGGGTGAGTTGTAGCTCATTGGATGTTGGGGCATCCATTTAATTGACAACTGAAGAATCTTGGGTGTTGGAGCGTCCATCCAGTGGGAGCTAGAGAAGAATTATTTTCTAGATTCTAGGAAGTTGGAGCTTTAATTTCAATTGGAGTTGAATATTAAAGAATTATTAGAAAAGCATTAGGTGGTTTTTGTCCCGGAGTGGGTTTCCACCTTAAAAACTATGTGCATTTGTGTTCCTCTTGTTTGCTGCTATCATTGTACAAACACTGATAATAATTGGAGATTAACTAATGCTCTAATTGAAAGGAATACTGATTCACCCCCCCCCCTCAGTATTTCCAAAAATTGGAATCAGAGCTTGGTTCCTTCAATAGCAGTTTAACAGCTAGAAGGAGGTCATGGAGCATACCAAGAATGGTGTACCTCTATTCAATGAAAATAATTATGCACTTTGGAAAGGAAGAATGGAGGTCTATCTCTTGGCGCAAGGTTACGAAGTATGGGACACTGTTCAAAATGGATTTACATCAACTACGGATGAACAAGGTAAGAAGAATTTGGTAAATGATGCAAAAGCAAAGAATATTATTATCGGTGGACTTATTGAATCTGCTTATCATAAGGTGTTGGGTTGTAAAACTGCCAAAAATGTATGGGACAAGCTTGAGAATATATATGCAGGTGACTCAAATGTCAAAGAAGCAAAGCTTCAAATCTATAGAGAAAAATTTGAGCAAATCAGAATGAAAGAAGATTGCAACATTGTTGCATACTTCCAATACGTTGATGAAATAACCAATACTCTGGAAGGATTGGGAGAGCCAGTTGATGAGAAGACTATTATACAGAAGATTCTTAGAATGTTACCAGGGAGATTCAACCCAAAGGTATCGGTCTTAGAATACAATGCAAATCTGGACAAACTCAGCAAAGAGGAATTACATGGAGTTCTCATAGCATATGAAATGAGACTTGATGAAGAAGAGGGTACTTTGCATCTAGAAACTACGTTCGTTGCATCTAAGAAAACCAATAAGGATAAAAAACCTTCAATTGAAAAGACATGCACCTGCAAGTGTGAAGAAAAGGGAGATGATGAAGAAGGTATTTCAGATGAAGAATATGCTTACTTCACGAGAAAACTACAAATTGGTAAGGGACAATTCAAAGGTAAACTTCCATTGATATGTTTCAGTTGTAATGAGGTTGGGCATTTTGCAGAAAAATGTCCAAACAAAAGTAATGGAAACTCAAAGAGAAAGAAAGGCTTTAAGAAATTCAACAAGCAAGGATCCAAAAGGAACTTTCTCTCTAAAGAAGATAGCTCATCATCCGATGAAGACAATGATAGTGAAGAAGAAGCCAATGAGAGAGTATTGTTTATGGCCAAGCACAATAAACCCAAGCACAATAAGCAAGAGATATCAAACAACGAAGAATAAGGATGGACCATAGATGAATTTTATGAGGAAGCAATCAAGCTTATAAAAGATCTCAAGGTGGAGAAGATCCATTCCAAAATTCTTGAAGAACAAGTTCAAGGTCTCAAAATTGAAGTTGAAGAACACAAATGCATTGAAGAGTCACTTCAGAAGAAGTTGGAAGAAAGAAACCAAGAAAGGGAAGAATTAGAAGCCGAAGTATTCTCGCTGCGTGAGGAAGTGAAGAAAGGAAAAACTATCCAAAACTATGCCAACAACTCAAGGGCATTGGAAGAACTCATCAACAATCAATGATCTTACAACCACAAAACTAGCGTCGGTTACAAAGAAGAAGAAGTGGGACCTTCTACAACAAAATACAATGAACCTATGAGATCTGACATGCATGTAGACTTCATTGGAAAAGATTCGCAAGAACAGCCTTAGAAGACAATTCCTTTACAAAAATTTCCATCCAGGTACCAACATATTTTTTATGGCTACTGTTATTCATGTGGAAAATTTGGTCATAAAGCTGTAGAATTTTGTACGTACCCTAGGAACGAATACAATTCTAGGAGATCTGTCAAATATGAACCTCCCAGGGCTCAGCGAAACATCAATAGATTTGAACATTTAAGAAATAATATTGAATGTTACAAATGTTGAAACTTTGGACACATAGCCAAAGACTGCAGACTTGAAAATCCTCGAGAAGAATCTTCAAAGCCACAGAATGAACAAACATGGAAGAAGAAGAAGAATGATAATTGTGCTCTTGCTGTCAATGCTCAAAAGAACAAATATGTGTGGTATGTTGATAGCGGTTGCTCAATGCATATGACTGGAGATAGAAATAAATTTGTATCTATGAAAGAGAAGAAGGATGGACCCATGTCCTTTGGAAATGATGGATCTTCAAATGTTATAGGATCACGTATTGTCACTCTCGGAAGAAAATATTCCCTAGCCAATAATGTTCTATTGGTTGAAAACATGAATCACAATTTGCTCAGTGTTGGACAAATGTGTGATCAATGACACACAATACTATTCAACTCCACGAAATGTGAAATCAAGAAAGGCGTATATGGAATATATTAAATATGAAATCACATGTTAAATATTCGCTAGCATTGGAATATATTCGCCAAAAGCTTGGGATTCTCCCAAGTTCTCATTAGACTTTCCTTTTTCAGAATATAAAGGGGGAGTGGAAGTGTGTACAGGTCCATAGTATGGTTGTGTTTTAGTGGGAGTTACCCCTTTCCATTGATGTCAAAGAGGGAGAGAATGTTGTATGAAGAGGTGTCATGATAGCAAGGGGAGTACTTGTGTTGCCATCAATGCCAAAGGGGGAGATTGTTGATCAGCGGTTGTCATTGATGTCAACTCAAGCAGTACCAGGGGCTAACCCAATATTGCATGGGAATTTTGACCTACCAAATTAATATATTCTGGGTCAATAATGCTTTTTATGGTTTCTACTTTTCGAGATGTTTCAGTTGATATATGGCACAACATGTAATTCTTCACGGTTTGAGAAATATTCATGTTTGAAGTTTGTAACCCCAGTTAGTGGCCTAAAACCCAATGGGGTTGGGGCATGGGTCATTGAAAAGTCATAATTAATATTTTTTAAGCTCCTAAAATCCCTCCCACATTGACTTGTTGAAGCCCCTCTCAACTTAAGCATTCATATAAATTGTGATCTTCATTTCCTCCTTATGCAGGGGATTCGGCCATCTGAAACAGGTCATCGTGGAATTTTCACTCTAACTTTTTTTCTATGAAGGTTGAGAAGCTGAAATTTTGATGAGATGAAGCCGAAATATGGAGGAAGCTGCAGTAAAAATTTTAGATCAAGGTGCGCAAAATGTTTGGAGATATGATTTGTGGAAGTCAGGGTTTTTGCAGGCTCCTGAAATTCATCTCAAAGAAGTGACCTTGGTAAATTCTTCATAACTCTCTCTATGAGTATCGGATTGGAATTCTGTAAAAAGTAGCAAATATTTCACAGTCTGTAATTTTCACTTTATCAATTTCAGAGAAAAATGAAGAAAAAGTGACACGTGTCATTGCATACAAGTGCACTATGTTGAAATAGTCCTTAATTAGGGCTTTGTGAGATATTGGGTATAACTCTCTCTTGAAGAATCCAAATTGGGTCAGACCTGTGGCATTGGAAAGAAAACTCATAGGACTACTACAAGACTGAAAATCAGATATTCATTATCTGAAATAATAGAGATACACCAGATTCAATATCAAGCTCATAGAAGGCAAGAAAAAGCTAGATCATGTGTTTTCAAGGGTTGCAAAGGACCAAAATTTCTACGGCAACAAAGAAAAGCAAGGTGCAGAAGAGGGTAGAATGACAAGAGTAGCAACCAAGGTGCATAACAGCAGCAAGAAGTTCATCATATGAAGTCTTCAAGTGGGTAGCACTGCATACAATCATTGTAAAGGTATCATTGTACTAAGTCATTGTAAATACATTATTGTAAAAAATTGTACTAGTGTCTATCTGCCAAGGGTTGAAGAGGTAGTGTTGGGAGGTCTAGGATCTAATTAGGTGGTTGTGTCAAAGTTGGGGTTATGGTCTAGTGTATATTCTTCTTCTACATCATTCTATATCATTGTAAAGTGGACCATTTTCCCTAGTACGGGATTCCATTCTTATTTTATTCTTCTATAGGGTGGTAGGGTGGTGCTAGGGTGAGTTGTAGCTCATTGGTTGTTGGGGCATCCGTTCAGTTGACTACTGAAGAATCTTGGGTGTTGGAGCATCCATCCAGTGGGAGCTATAGAAGAATGCTTTTCTAGATTCTAGGAAGTTGGAGCTTTATTTTCAATTGGAGTTGAATATTAAAGAATTATTAGAAAAGCATTAGGTGGTTTTTGTCCAGGAGTGGGTTTCCACCTTAAAAACTACGTGCATTTTTGTTCCTCTTGTTTGCTGCTATCATTGTACAAACACTGATAATAATTGGAGATTAACTAATGATCTAATTGAAAGGAATACTGATTCACCCCCCCCCTCTTAGTATTTCCAACAGCGTTGGCCATTCCATGATAGAGTTAATTTCCTTTGGGTCAATTGATACTCCCTCACTTAAGACAATGTGTCCCAAGTAATGAATCTGTGATTGAAAGAAAATTCACTTAGAAATTGTAGTACTACTACCAAATGATCTTCATGCTCCTCCATGGTCTTTGAATATACCAAAATGTCATCCACAAATACTATGACAAACTTATCCAAATAAGGGTGAAATACATAGTTCATAAGGCACATAATTTCATAGGTGCATTGGTAAGCCCAAAGCGCACTACCATGAATTCATAATTCCCATACCTCTTTCTCAAGGTTGCATTATGGATGTATCAATCCTTTATATGCACCTAGTAATAGCATTTCCTCAAAACAATCTTGGAGAAAACTACTTCCCCTCTCAACTAGTCGAATAAATCATCAATTCATGGTAATGGATACCTATTCTTCAGAGTCACTTTATTCAATTGCAAGTAATCAATGCACAATTTGAGTGTGCTATCTTTATTTTTCATGAACAAAACTAGTGCTCCACATGTAGATACACTCAACCTTATGTAACCCTTATCCAACATCTCCTTGAGTTGTAGCTTCAACTCAACTAATTTGGGAGTGCTCATTCTATATGGAGCTTTGGAGGTTGGGGATACTCATGGAATTAATTCAATGGAAAATTATACTTAATGAGTTAAATCGGGAATTTATTTAGGGAATACATCTGAGAACTATTGTAAAATAGGGTACTTCCTCATAACATTGTTGTCATTATTCTTAGCATTATAATTAGCTTCAATGTTGCTAGATATTTTCACAACAAATAAAACACATCATTTCCTATGGCTTCTTTTGGCTTGCATGGCTGAAATTTGTCTCATTGAGGTAGGCTTTCTTTTCCCTTGTAACATTCTTCTCTCTCTAGCCTCATCCAAGAATTCATTAGTCTTCTCTTAACATAATTATTTTGTCTAATGGGAATACAATCAATCCATGCCCAACAATACACTATATGCTCCAAGTGGCAACGTGTTAATATGTACAATTGTTGGCATCCCATTTAGTTTTATTTGGAAAGTCTTCACCCAATGCTCAACTCTTGTTTATGCGCCGTGGCCATTTGAACTCGCCAAGACTCATCATGTGCTTTCTTATTTAATGCACATTTCTCAACAACTATCAGACTGATGTAACTAAAATTTGAACAAGGGTCAATCAAAATTGAAATGATTTTCTCATGGAGCATACCTTCCATCTATATAATCGCATCCTGATGATCAACTTGGCGATTATCCACTACTACATACATTCGAGGTATATTTTGAGCTACGTCCTTGATTTTTTCTTCGTCTTGTGCATTGTAAAGTCTCGCATCTACATGCTTATATTCTGTGCAATCTTTCCTTAAGTGATATTATCCACATTTCCAACACTTATATGGATCCTTCCCATAACCTTTGACTTCATCTTGTTTAGAATGGCCTCTATTAGCAGTGTTGTACTTCTACTGATTTTATTGGTTAACTGGGTCACACTTGTTCCCTTGATTTGATTTTTCCCTTATCCTTTGAACTTGGCATTACCTTTGGATTTCTAGTTTGACTTATATTCAGGCCTATGCCTAGACTACTCATATAATGCTTTAATTTCTGGATTGCATCATATAGTGTCTTGGGATCATCAAATTCAATTCTATTCTTGAAGGATGGTGGTAGTCAATTGAAATACTTATGAATTCTCACTTTCTCTTCCTTATGGTAGGTAATATATCTTAGCAGCTCTAAGAATTTCGTTGTGTACTCATCATTCATCATTTGATTCAATCTAAGTTCATAAAACTCCTTAGCCTTGTTGTCAAAGTATCTCTCAGATAGGTACTTGCTCCTGAAATAATCTTCAAACTTCTTCTAAGACAATTATTCCTCCATTATTCTCTTTACATTTTTCAAATATTCCCACTGTATATCAAACTTACCTCTTAGGATACACATAACTACCTTTTCTTTCATTTTCTTTGAGTAATTGTAGATTTAGAAAAACTTCTTCAATCATAGAAACCAGGCTTCAACATCCTCTGAATTCCACATTTCACCATTAAAGGCAGGAGGCTTAACCTTTCTAAACTCTTCTGATATGTACTCTCTTTCTCTTCTCTTTTGAGATTCAACAAGAAATTTTTGGCACCCATGATCCTAGTGACTTGAAGCACCTACACTAGGGTGGGGCCCAAGGGCTATTTTTAGGTGCATGTCTATTTTTATTATCCTTTAATTTAGATGGGCATTAAACTATAATCTATTCTCAATGTGGACTTTAAAATAGTTAACTGAAGTGGAAAATCAGTTAGCTAAGTGAATTTTGAGTTAGAGGTTGGTTGGTGGGACATGCAAAGTGACTTTAGTTGTAACTAAGTGATTCTAGTTGTAACAAAGTTGGAGTGCAGTGGTGCATGAGTTGTGCAAGTTGTAAATAGTTTAACTCGGTTAAGTGAGTTAAACTCAGTTATGCTAGTTGTAACTGAAGATAAACTAGTGAGAGATCAAGTGAATTAAATATTAATTAATTCACATGTAGTGATCTCACATGCAAATGAATATTTACTATTATTAACTGCATGCATGTCAGATCCAGTGGAGACCTAGTTGAGTTCTAGGTGAAAGGGAAGATAACTATTAGTTGTGACATTATCTGCTTGCACACATGCAAGCACACACACATTGGATATGCCCATGATACTTGCATATTCAAGGCAGGCAGGATTGTATCAATTTAGGGATTACATTCAACAGGGATTGTGCAGTGAAGGCAGGCTGTCTGAAGACGGTTTGCCAATTTTTGTATGACAGTGTGAGACAATTTGCTGATGTACTGAGGACTCTTGTGAGAAGAGTTTTTTATGTAATTGTTTCATGATCCGTGATATAATATACAATAGAAGATAATGGGGTTTTTAGCTATAAGCTTTCCCCAGTAAATTATATGTGTTTTGTGTGATTGATCTTTCTTCATGTTCATGTGATTGACGATTTTGTTTTTAATTCCACAAGTAATTGTAGAAGCGATTCAATATTTAACTTTAGCATATTTTTAGATCAGGTGAATCCAAGATATACATGCATATTTTATAATTTCTACATGGTATCAGAGCATAGGAAATTATAGAAGTGAAGCAGGATCTAACTTTGTAGCTAGTGAGAATTCGAATTTGCAGAAAGGCTTTCTTGGTGTTATAGTTGATTCAAGATAGAAATGGCTTTCAATGGCTTGCAGTTAGAGTATGCACTCGAGGGCAGCTCGAACTAAATTATTTGGAAGGACAAGATGGAGGTAGTGCTCGAAGACAATGGCTTAAAGAAATTCATTCACAATGATGTTCCTAAACCCACTGTGACAGATGCTACCAATCTTTATGAATGACAAAAGAAAGTGACAAAGGCGAGGAGGATCCTATTGGAGGGAGTATGAGACCACATTGTCTCAAGCCTACATGGGAAAGCCACACCACATGCAATGTGGAAGGCTTTGGTGGATCTATTCCAAAGCAGTAGTGACCACAGGAAATTGGTGCTCAAAGATAAACTCAGGAAGATCAAGATGGAAAAGGGTGACACCATTCCAAAGTATCTCACGAATTTTGTCCAATGTCGGGATGAACTAGGGAGTGTGGGAATAATAGTTTTTGATGACAATTTGGTGAGCTTGTCTCTCTTATGACTTCATAAGAGTTGGCACAATTATGAAGCCTCTATCAACGTACGGGAAAAATTTCCGGATTGGGAACAACTGTGGTCTGATCTGGTGCAGAAGGACTTCAGGCAGAACACCAGAGATGGCTCTTCATAAAAGCATGATGATGAAGAGGATTGTGCTTTGGCTACCAAGGTGAAGAAGGGTAGGGGAATAAATTCCATTCTAAATCCGAGTCTAAAGGAATGAAGCAGGACATGTCCAAAGTGAAGTGTTTTCACTGTCACGAACATGGGAATTTCTCTACTAACTGTCCACAAAAGAAGAAGAACAAGAAGGTTGCTAGATCTGTAGCTGGTGAGGCCCTTGCCTCGTAATTTGAGCTGGACTTCTCATTGACCTCATGCATGGTGTCAAGTGCATTAGGATCTATGTGGTATTTGGATAGTGGCACTTCCTTCCGCAAGACAGGAGATAAGGGGATTTTCAGTGACTTGGAGGAGAAAGATTTCCAGACGCACATTGAAATGGGAGACAACAGACGGTACAATGCTACCAATATTGGTACCATTTCCTTTCGGAGGGAGTGAGGTAAACCACTTCAATTAAAATATGTGATGCATGTTCCAGGTCTGAAGAAAAACTTAGTCTCAATCGCAATGTTGGAGGACAGGCTATGACGTTGTTTTTAGCGATGGAAAATATTTCCTGCGACATAAAAAAATGGGTCAAACCAAGAGGATAGGGATTCAAGTTAAGAATATCTACAAGCTAGAGGTAGATGGTTGCACTGCCATGATGGGCAAGGCAGAAAAAATGGTGAGCCGGGATGAGGGCGAATTATGGCACAGGAAATTGGGCCATCTTCATCATGGAGCCTTGAAAGTCATGCAACAAATATCTACTAGAGTTCCAATGGGAACACTTGCTTAGTTAGATAAGTGCAAGGGTTTCACCATGGGGAAGTATGTGAAGTCCACCTTTCATGAGAAGGAGTACCGTGCTTCAGGGATCCTTGAGAGAGTTCACACAGACGTGTGTGGACCATTCTTGGTTGCTTTAATAGAAAAACATAAGTACGATGTAATATTTGTTGATGATTTTTCTCATAAATGCTGGATCCTTTTCATGCAGAAGAAAGATCCAACATTCTGTAAGTTCTGTCAGTTTAAGGCACTGGAGGAGAAAGATTCGGGGAAGTAAGTGAAGGATCTTAGGAGCGATAATGGTGGAGAATACATCTCTAACAAATTTGAGAACTTTTGCAACAAAGAATGAATTCGAAGAGAACTCATAGCACCTCATAACCCACAACAAAATGGGGTCACGGAGAGGAAGAATAGAATGATTGTGGGTGCAGCAAGAGCGATGTTTCATGATCAAGGCCTACCAATGCATTTATGGGCAGAAGCATGCAACACTGTGGTTTATGTGTAAAATCGTTGTCCTCATAGAGTACTTGACATGAGTACACCTAAAGGGGCTTTCACTAGTAATAAAATTGATGTTTCACACTTTAAGATTTTTGGCTTATCTATTTATGTGCATGTGACCAAGGATGCCAGGAAGAAGCTGGAACCGACTGCTGGAGTTGGGATTTTTGTGGGGTACACATAAACACCCCATAAATATCATGTGTATATTCCAAACAATAGAATGATTGCTGTGCGACAAGGTATAAAATTTGATGAGGGGAAAGCCATGTGGTTTTTGCTTAAGAGGGAACCGGACTTGTATACAGAGGAGGAACTGTTGGTTCCCAAAATGAGTCTCAAGATGTGGATCAGCCACATGAGGAGGTTCATGGAGTGGAGGAAGCCACTCATGCAGATCCATCAATCAGAAATGGCAGAAGGCGCACCACGGAAGCTGATAGGCTAAGACTTGATGCTATACAAAATGTAGGAGCCCCTACTTCACAGCACAGACAAAGACAGTCTCCTAACCGATTTACTGGATACATGGCTCTTGTGAGAAAATGTATTGTGACTGAACCATCTTCCTTTCAGGAAGAAGTGCATCAGCCTACTTGGGTTGATGCAATGGTGGAGGAGTACGAATCCATTGTCAAAAATAGTGAATGGGAAATTGTCCCAAGACCGATTGATAAATCAATGGTAGGTTCGAGATGGATCTACAAGGTAAATCAACCTATTGATGGGAGTGTGGAGAAATAAAAGGCCAAATTTGTGGCCCAGGGCTTCTCACAAATCGAGGGGATAGATTATGATGAGACCTTTACACCTATCACAAGGTACTCTTCCATAAGATCCATCCTCACACTCTCAGTGCAGATGGGCTAGCGCATTCATCAGATGGATGTGAAAACTACATTTCTCAATGGGATCATTGAGGGAGAGGTGTACATAGAGTAGCTTGAAGGTTTCTAGATATTCAACAATGAGTCGCATGTGTGAAGGCTCAAAAGAGTGTTGTATGGGCTGAAGAAAGCACCCCGTGCTTGGTACACTCGGATATACAGCTATTTCACCGGATTGGGCTTCACCAAAAGTGAAGCAGATGAAAACCTATACCAAATTGCGGTGGAGGGTAAGATTTTAATCATTGTTATTTATGTTGATGATGATATTGACTGGTGATCAATAGATGATACACTCATGCAAGGAGGATCTTGCAAGGGAGTTCGAAATGAAGGATATGGGCCTCCTTCATTATTTCCTTGGATTGAAAATATGGCAGCGAGGTGGTGAAATTTTTGTGTCTCAAGGAAAGTATACAAAGGAGATATTTGGTAAGTTTAACATGGAGAGCTAAAAACCCATGGATACTCCTCTTCCAGGAAACTGGAGGAAAGAGGATGCTACTTTTGGAGAGGTAGTGGATGCTACTGTCTATCGACAGTTAGTGTGTTCGCTAATGTATCTAATGAACATGAGATCATAAATTTTCTATGGGGTTAACCGATTGATTCAAGCTATGGTTAAGCATACCAAGATATTTTGGAAGGCGAGGAAGCATGTCCTGAGATACCTGAGGGGCACATCAGAGTATGGTTTATGGTACAGACAAATGGAAGGAGTGAAGTTGCATGGCTTAATGGATGCAGATTGGGTTGGAATTCCATCAGACAGAAAGAGCACATTAGGGGGGATCTTTAGCATTGGATCAACAATTTTTTCCTAGTACAGTATGAAGAAATGATCCGTGGAACTCAATTCAGTGGAAGTGGAATACATGGCAACAATTCAAGATGCATGTGAGGCTATCTGGATGAGAAATATCTTGGTTGGTTTGTTTGGTTCTCAGATGGATCCGACAGTGATTCATTGTGATAATTAGAGTTGCATTAAACTCTCGATTAATCATGTGTTTCATGATAGGTCCAAGCATATAGATATCTGGTACCATCATCTCAGAGATTGTGTGCATAGGAGAATCATGTTGCTTCAATACTTTCCCATGGAAGATCAGGATGCAGATATTCTAACGAAGGCACTCACCAGGAGAAAATTCGAATTCCATAGAGACAGGATCAGGGTGAAGGATAATCCCTTTCTTGTTGAGAGGGAGTGTTTAGATTCAACAAGAAATTTTTGGCACCCATGATCCTGGTGACTTGAAGCACGTACACTAGGGCGGGGCCCACAGGCTATTTTTAGGGGCATGTCTATTTTTATTATCCCTTAATTTAGGTGGACATTAAACTATAATCTATTCTCAATGTGGACTTGAAAATAGTTAACAGAAGTGGAAAATTAGTTAGCTAAGTGAATTTCGAGTTAGAGGTTGGTTGGTGGGACATGTAAAGTGACTTTAGCTGTAATTGAGTGATTCTAGTTGTAACAGAGTTGGAACTGTAGTGGTGCATGAGTTGTGCAAGTTGTAAATAGATCCAGTGGAGACCTAGTTGAGTTCTAAGTGAAACGGAAGATAAATATTAGTTGTGACATTATCCACTTGCACACATGCAAGCACACACACATTGGATGTGCCCATGATACTTTTGAATTCAAGGCATATAGGATTGCATCAATTCAGGGATTGCATTCAGCAGGGATTGTGCAGTGAAGGCAGGCTATTTGGAGATAGTAAATTGGCTAAGGAATTTGCCAATTTTTGTATGACAGTGTGAGACAATTAGCTGATGTACTGAGGGCTCTTGTGAGAATATTTTTGTATGTAATTGTTTCATGATCCATGATATAATATACAATAGAAGATAGTGGGGTTTTTAGCTTTAAGCTTTCCCCGATAAATTATCTGTGTTGTGTGTGATTGATCTTTCTTCATGTTCATGTGATTGGCGATTGTTTTTTTAATTCCACAAATATTTTTAGAAGTGATTCAATATTTAACTTTAGCATATTGTTAAATTGGGTGAATCCAAGATATACATGCATATTGTATAATTTCTACATTCTCTTCCCATGATAATGATGATGGTGATGACGATGTGCCCTACAATGAGTGTCCTCATATTGTTGTTCATGGGTGCTTGGCTTATTCTTAGGAGTGCTTAGCATAGTGCCTCCATTTAAAATGTCTTCACTAGAAACCGATGCCTCTTTATAGATTTTTACCCATTAGTTATTTCTTCTTGTCCCAAAGGAATTTGCATGTTTCTGTGGCTAATTCCCAACTCATTCTTCCTTTACCTTTGCAATTACAATGAGCTTTATCGTATGATATTGACTTCAGCTTGTCTTTTTTGCGCTCTAACAAGCCTCTCATTGTCAGATGTATAGCTCCTTATTTATGCTCTCAGGCTTCTCAATGTAACCATCCAATCAGGAGAGTTTTCCATTCCTTGTTGTTCAACTGATATTTCCTCTTCATCTATTCTTTATTCTTCATATCCGTGTTGTGATTGGTCAAAGCTATATCAAACCATTTCTTTCTTCATCTCTTCAAACCTTAGTGTCTTTTATGTGCTATCACATACACATATAACTATTAGATTTAACAAAACACAAATACAGAATAGAGGTTATCACCTTGGCTTAATGATGGAAATATGTTAGTGCATAGCTCACTACAACATTACACCCTGATTAACATATTAACATCAAAAATTCATATAAATTATCAATAATATGCCACATGAAATTAGCACAATAAAATATACCAAGAAGCACATATAATCAATATGCAAACACCTAAATTTTTAATGCTTGACACAAGGATTTTAATCCCTCACTAGATCTCCCAAGTTCCACTTTCAAACCCTCGCTTATTTTTTCTACAATGATGTCCTTCTCTTCTAATTGTTAAACCTATAAGATCTGATACCACTTTGTAACACACCCCCTACTAACCCTTTCCCTCATTAAGGTTAGAAGGGTGCAGTTATTGTGCTAACCTAATCTCCGTGGTACACTTATGGAAATGGGATCTAAAATTTTCCAACCTTTTCCAACCTTATAAAAATTTAAAAATGATGGTGTTGTTGCATTCATCTCATCAAGGCATTTCTAACGATGTGTTAGTGTGCTTGTTGCACGCATGTATGAAATCACACCAACTTAAGGGGTGTGCTTTTCCCTCTTAAATTATTGGTCACAGACAGAAATATATGGAGTCAAGCAAGTTAGTGGAACATGCTAGAACATAAACATACTAGATAGAGAAATAACATGCATATTCAAACACACAAATTAAACTAAAACTAAAAAAATAACACAAAATATCTAAATAGAGTCAAACAGATTCAATAATTCAAACGACGACGCCTACGTCCCCTCTTATTGAGTGCTGGTAGGAAATGAGGATGAAAATTTAACCCACTTGCCAAGGGGCCCTTAGAACTTGGGTTCCTAAGTCCTGATGCAAGAATGTTTTTGCTTCCGAGCTGCCTTGGCGCAAAGTCTCTCTCTCTCTCTACTATGGTGGACTGAATTTGTTAGATGGACAACAAATGAGTCCCCTCTATCTCTACTCTGGATCACACACTGCTGGTATTTCTTTGGGAAATTATGGCTAGCATAACAATGTGCTCTCCCTTTTTTCATCTCTTGGTGGCCTTTTATAGGAGAATTCAAATCCTCTTTCCCTCTCTTGGTACATTGTGGATGGTGACCCCAGAGATGGGGGTGATTCCATTGTATGCCACATTTATTCCATTGTTTTCTCCCTTGATGTCCAAAGGAGGCTTGGGTGGTTGTCCTTAGGCAGCTTCAAGTGTAGAATCAATGTCCTGCAATGTGCTTTTTGTGGTCTCGGAAAGTGACTTCCGCCACTCCCAAGATTGCCCGCTTTTTAGGAAAAAAGGCACACAAGGGTGCGCTTCTCGAAGGATTTTCCGTACAAAAGCATTTATGAATAGTTCAAATTTGATTTTTTCCTCAGACCTTAGATATTTTTAAATACTTCCATATTCTCTAATGTCTTTTAGCCCTGTAAATCCTTCTGCCTGACATTTAAATAATGTCGCCTTTGCTTGTACAATTTTCAAGTGATAACATTTTCCCCTTATTTGTGAGGTATAGGAAGAACTGTATAGCTGAAATACATTATAGTTTATTTTCTATATACTATGCGTAGAGAGAGAGAGAGAGAGAGAGAGAGAGAGACCTACGTGTAGCTCAGAATTGGAAATACCTTGCATCGGTTCTAAGAACGACCATGTCCTGCGGGACCCCTGTAAGCAAATATATTACAATATATACAAATTTTCTATGAGGCGGGAATGTCCCATGCTCGTAATTCTTTGGCTAGTTAAACAAATCTATTTGACAGATACATGTTTTGTCTGTGTCACTAATATGGTAGTGATCTATTGGTTGATGACGACAACTGCTAATGCCCTTAGGGGAATTTTTTCTTTGATAATAGGTGGAGTGTGGTACCCATATGCGTAAACTTGGTATGGCATATAACTGTGCATTATATGCATAGGTGCTGGCTAGGACCTTCCCATGTAAGCATTGCTGACAGAGACACTTGTGAAGGCACAGGTCTTCGACGGATTTAATCAAAGTGCAATGGTTTTAAGGTACGATACCATCTTGACATGAAATATTATGTTGTAGTCAAATTTCAAGAGGATCGATCACATCTGTGGGAAATGATGTCTCTCACAGTGCCACTGAAGGATGCTCCTTTTTTGGAGAGGGGCAATCCAAGGTACCGCTTCATTTTTGGAAAATAGGTGTTGGAGTTGAAAAAAGGAAGCCTCAACTGAACGATGGGGTTGTTGATGCTGAGGTTCAGGACTCTGGATGTGATGGCTTTTGTAGGTTTTAACCCTGTATAGAAATTATCCACAAAAAAATCTTACAAAAGAAAATAAACAATAGCGAGAGCATAAAACATAAAACAGATAAACACAGATATTTTTCCCTAGATCCCAAATCGGGAAGACCAGCTTGATTTTTCATTATATTCCTTTTAGTGTTACAACACATATATATACATGCCGAAGCATACATAAACACCAATCAATTAACCCTCGATTAGAACATAACCATAGTTCCCTTGACTGGATCTACAAAATACTAGGGGAAAAAAGCCATCATGCCCCAAAACCATGGGCAGGTCCGTCCACCGAAAAATAAGGACCAAAAATTTTTCCCGGGGCGCTACCCTAGACACTGACAGGGGGGGCTACTACCCCCCCGTGCGTGACTAGTCGTGGAAAGAATATAACACAAACCTAACATTCTCCCACTTCTCGTTTTCTTTCTGCAGAGGGCCATAGGATGGCTGAGTCATTAGCCTAGCTTTGCAACACCCATTGTTTCTCTACACCAAGAGAACTTCTGAGTGCTCATAGAATTTTTCAATGCATCTGCAACATTCTTCAAAGTGCCCACCTTTACCAACAACACCCTTTTAGCTTCAACCATATATCTCACAAAAAGTGATATTGAACATCAATGTGATTTTTCTTTGAATGATAAGCAGGGTTCTTAACCAAGAAAATTGCACTTTGGCCATCACAGTCTATTCTTATAGCTTGTTGCACCAACCCCATACTTGAACACAATCACTGCAACAAAACGGCTTCCTTGTTTTCATGAGTGGCTACCATGTATTCTGCCTCTGTAGTTGAAAGAGCCACTACAGACTCTCTTTTACTCATTCAACTGACAGCACCTCCAAATAGGCTAAACACATACCCACTTGTAGATCTTATTTGGTCTAGATCTCCAGCCCAATCTGCATCAACAAAACCACGAATGTACAATACTCTTTCTAATCCTGGTCTTCCCTGGTAGCACAAGCCATAATCACTAGTGCCACGCAAATATCTAAAAACCCGCTTCACTATTGTCCAATGCTCCTTTCCTGGGTTTGACATAAAATTTCTCAATACTCCCACTACATGTGAAATGTCTGGTCTAGTACAGACCATTGCATACATCAGGCTACCCACTACACTTTCATATGGAACATGAGACATATCCTCCTCTTCTTCTTGTGTCTTGGGACACTGTTCAGCAGACAGCTTTGTACCTACAGGAATCGGAACATTCGCTAGTTTACTATCCTGCATATTGAACCTCTGCAATATAGTCTCAACATACTTCCTCTGGTTTAACCAAAGCTTCCTCTTTTCCCAATCTCTCTTAATTTCCATGCCCAAAATATAGTTTTCAGCACCAAGATCCTTCATGTTGAATTTGGAGAACAGCTGGTTCTTCAAATCTTGGATAATTTCTTTGTCATTTCCAATCAACAACATATCATCCACATACAAGACCAAATAAATAACATGGTCGCCAATTAATTTATAATAAACACAGTGATCCTCCTTGCTTCTGGTGAAGCCAAGTCCCCGTATATAGGTATTAAATTTCTGATACCACATCCTTGGTCACTGTTTTAACCCATACAAAGACTTCTTTAACCTGCATACCAGCTCTTTCTTCCCCTTCACCATAAAGCCTTCAGGTTGTTTCATGTAGATCTCCTCTTCTAGATCCCTGTGAAGAATTGTTGTCTTCACATCCATCTGTTCTACCTCAAAATCAAATGCAACAAAAATAGATAAAAGTAATATAATAGAAGTAACTTTGGAAATAGGAGAAAAAATATCACCAAAATCAATTCCAGGCACCTAGGAATCACCTTTTGCTACCAACCAAGCTTTGTATTTCTCCACCTTTCCTTATACATTCATCTTCTTCTTAATTACCCATTTTCTCCTGACGGGCTTCCTTCCAGCTGGCAACTCCACCAGATCCCAAGCCTCATTTTTATGCAAGGATTCCATTTCATCAACCATGGCCTCCTTCTAGAGTTTTCCATCTTATGAATCTACTGCCTCCCTGATAGTTCTGGGATCATCATCAGTTATAGTTAAAGAAAAATATGAATAGAAAGCAGATGGACTATACCTTTCTGGTTGTCTTCTTTCCTGAATTGATCTTCTCATAGATGGTGTTTGTGGCTCTTCCTCTTCTGAGTCTTCTTCTGTTGTAGAGTCTGATTCATCCTCCTTTAGCTCAAACTCTATCTTCTTAGGTTCCTTTGGTAGGACTTCATGTTTAACAACATCTTTCACCTCTCTAAACACTACATTTCGGCTGTACACAACCTTCCTTGTTTCCAGGTTCCAAAGCTTGTAACCCTTTAAACCATCCTTATACCCAATAAAGATGCACCATTCAAATTTATTATCCAACTTGCTCCTTTTCTCCTTTGGAACATGTACATATGCATCACATCCAAATACCCTCAGATGTGAAAGAGAGGGTTTCTTACCAGTCCATACCTCATGTGGAGTCTTATCCTCCAACGCCGATGAAGGTGATCTATTAACCAAGTAACATGCAGTCTCCATTTCTTCTGCCCAGAATTCTTGTCCTAACCTAGTACCATTGAGCATGCTTCTTAAATTTTCCATCAGTGTTATTTTCATTCTTTCTGCAACTCCATTTGGCTGAGGTGTTTATGGATTAGTCTTCTATCATGCTAAACCACACTTCTTACAAAATTCTTCAAATTCCTTCATGCAAAACTCTCCACCATTATCTATCCTCAACACCTTTATCTTCTTCTCTGTCTTGTTTTCCACCAGAGCCTTAAATTCTTTAAATATGTCAAAGACTTCAGATTTATTTCTCAAGAAATATATCCATGTATTCCTTGAGAAGTCATCTATGAATGAAACATAGTAAACAGACTTACCCAGTGATGGAACCGACACAGGTCCAAACACATCACTGTGCACAAGCTCTAATATCTTGTTCGCCCTCTTAGCACCAGAAGGAAATCTCACCGGATTCTACTTCCCATATACACAATGTTCAGAAAAATAAAAATCCATAGAGCTATTATACATACCTTCTACCATACCATTTCCATGCAGTATCCGAAGGCCCTTCTCTCTAATATGTCCAAGCCATTGATGCCATAGCATGGTCTTTTCTCCAGAGACCGTTAGGCTTTCTGCTCCACTTTCGGGAACCACAGAACTGTTGCACCCATCAATAATATTTCTGCCCTGAATCTTGTACAGAGTTCCAATCCGAACTCCCCGCATTAATACCAATGCTCCCCGAACCATCTTATAGGCATCTTTCTCGAACAATGTTTTTACACCTGCATCATCCATCTTGCTTATAGAAATAAGATTTCTGGCCAATGCAAGAATGTGCAGAACACCAGGAAGTGTTCTAATCCTTCCACCTTGCAACTTCAGTTTGAATTTTCCACGTTCAATGATTCTGGCCTTCCTATCATCACCTAAGAAGACATCACCACCATCATATTTATCATACTCGTAGAACCACTCCCTATGGGGAGTGAAGTGAAAGGATGCACCCAAGTCAATCAACCATGAATCATGATCTACATGTGTATTTGAAGAAGAAGCCAAATACACATCCCCACCATCATTTGAGGTGGTTTTTGCCTCTATAAGAGGAGCATCATCAGATCCCTTTCCTTTCTCAGGAGCTTTAGATCTGCAGTCCTTTTTGTAGTGCCCTTCCTTTCCGCATTTCCAGAACACCTTTACAAACTTTCCAAGAGATTTAGATCTCCCACTCGAAACCTTATTATTGTTTCTATTCTGGGACCTTCCTCGTACATATAAGGCATCTCCATTCTGACCCTCCATATTTCTCTATCTCATTTCCTCCAACAGCAAGGCTGAGACAATGTCATCAAAATTCAAGGTAGTTGTATTGCTACCTACTGAAATAACCAGACTGTCCCATGAATCTGGTAGAGAACACAACAAATTGATGCACTTATCTTCATTTGAGATTTTAATATCAAAAGATGACAGCTGACTTACCACAGTATTGAAGGCATTCAGATGCTTTGTCATCGAGTCTCCATCCTTCATCCTCGGGTTATACAGCTTTTTCCATAGGAACAATTTATTCACCAGAGACTTATATTGGTAGAAAGTCCCTAACTTGTCCCAAGAGGTCTTCACCATAGCTTCCCTAGATACATTCAACAATACTGAATTTGAGACACATAACCGTATTGTGCTCTTTTCCTTCTGATCCAGCTTCTTCTACTTTTCTTCTGACATTATCGTTGGTTTAGTACTCGGATCTACCGTGATCCATTGATCTTTATCCACCAGTAGATCCTCCATCTTGAGCTTCCACAACTCAAAACTCTGACCATTAAATTTCTCGATCTCTATCTTCCCGCCGCTCGCTATCTTCTTTCACTGCAAGAATCGATCCCGCAGATCTCCCATTGAACAGGGTCTACCTCAGGCCCAAGAAAAAAACCCCTCAGTAGAAAAGGTGTCCCCTTGAAGCTGAAACTGCTTTGATACCAAATGTAGGTTTTAACCCTGTACAAAAATTATCTGCAAACGAATCTTAAAATAGAAAAATACACAATAACGACAGCATAAAACATAAAACAGATAAACATAGATATTTTCCCTTGGATCCCAAATTGGGATGACCAGCTTGATTTTTCATTATATTCCTTTTAGTGTTACAACACATATATATACATGCCGAAGCATACAAAAACCCCAATCCATTAACCATAGATTAGAACATAACCGTAGTTCCCTTGACCAGATCTACAAAATACCAGGGGCCGAAAACCATCATACCCCAAAACCATGTGAAAACCCATGCACAAAACCATGGGTGGGTCCGCCCACCGAAAAATAAGGACCAAAAAAAATTTCCCGGGGCGCTACCCTAGACCCCGACAAGGGGAGCTGCCACCCCCCCTGTTAACCCCCCATTCTTGACTAGTCATGGAAAGAATATAACACAAACCCAATAGGTTTAATATAGGCACGGTGATGGGGGTGGCTGAAAACTGATGATGGGGATTCAATGGCCAAGGTCAGAGTACAAAAATCAGCTTGGTGACAGTCATAACTGTTTCTGATGGGGAAATCCCTAAAGTCGATAGGACTTCCAGGGTGGGTATAAACTGGTTTGGAATGTCATGGTGGCTTTTGCCCGAGGGTGTGATACTCCGACCAAGGGTGATAAGGGACATGGGAGAAAAAATGAATGAGTGGGTGGTGGACATAGTGTGTTGTTTACGGTCTTTGTACACCTACCAAAATAATAAAACAAGGAGGTTTGGTTTGTACAAAAGACAGAGACGGGTGCCCCAAAACATACGAGTGTTCGCTCACTGGTGACGTGAGGAAGGTGTTTTGCTGAGGGTGGGGGCCCCATTGGTTGGTCTCATGTGTGGGGTTGATGAAGCAGAGGAAAAATTATAGCAAATGGGTTATGCTGATGGAGGTATGGTGGGACAAATGCGAGGCGCGGTAGTGTGCTTTTCGATCTACTTGCACAACCTGGTCATCCGGGAAAGGGGTTTTATTTTGTATGGTAAAACCTGACCTTATGTATGGTGGATGAATGGGCATGAGGTGCTTCCCAAACTATAGTGGTATGGTCATGGCGTCACTATTGTTGTGATAAATGTTCTACTTTGGGTGATGAGTGCCATGGAGGGGAGGCTCTACCAACCAACGAGAATGATTATCATGTGTAGGGCGAGGTGATGATAAACGCGGTCGGATGTGTGGAACCTATGATTCATTTTTTATGGAGGAATGATGTTAGGATATGTATATTTTTTTGGGACTCTATCATGCTGTGTGTAGAATGATACCTGCTCTTGAACTTTCAGTGGATGGAGCTGTGGATGGTTTGCACACTACTTGCAAAATGAATACCCCAAGTGAAAGAATCTTTTTTATTCAAATATTATTTGAAAGACATGTGCTTTAAAAAAGAAGATGCGAGAGGGCATACCTGCTGGCACTGAAATTTTATTTTTTCAGGGCTGCGAATGTGTGGTACCTCCTTTGGGCATTATGAAGTGGTGATCATAGTGTTACTGATTACTGCTACCTAGGTGACCTTGGGCCAAAGACGATCAAACCGTCTGAAGTAATCGACATGTGTGGTAACTCAAGAGGATGAGGCAACCATGTTCCTCTATCCCTGGTAGGTATACGGTGCCTTGGGTGGAATCTCTGTGACGGGAGCTTGCATGAGCACAAGGTTGGTTCCCATGTTATGATATGGATTTATGCAAGAATGCAACATAATACAAAAATAACCATAAACATAGAAATACAATGGAAATAAGGCTTCATTTCATTAATATCAAATCACAGAAATATGCTTACAAACATGATGGAAATAAAATATCTAGGGTGCTGGTAGCGAATCTCTGAGAAGAGATGTGGTGGCTACAGACCTCTGAAATATTTTACAATGAGGATCGAGGGCCTATTTATTATTTAGAGATAATGGAAACCCTAAACATCCAAAAACCTAACCCTAGGAGATGAAGCGCCAAAACTAAGGGCCCCATTTGGGTAAATTGGTGTTTCAAATTCCTAGGGACGTAACTTCAGCATACTATCTCTGTTTGGGGCTTCAAAATGGCTCCAGAAGTCCAAGACCCAAAAAACTGCTAAAAATAGTAAGTTGTGAAAAAAAAACTGAAAGAGACAATAGTGAGGCCCCAAGTGGAATAGGCAAGTGGCCACCAATATCCACCTGGATCATTCCTTCCCCCTTAGGAAGCAATGGTCCCCATTGCGTTGAATTCCTCCATGAGATGAGGAAACTTCTGTTGAACTTGGTCCCTAGTGAACCACTTGCCTTGGTGCAGGAGTTGGCCAGCTTTGACAACCTGATACAGTTGGATCTTCTGTCAGCGAGTGATCTTGATTTGCATGTCCATGATACAGTTTGTGGTGGCCTATTCCATGCAATTTGGGTTTAACTCTTTTGGGGTGAGTTCTTCTGCAATGTATGAGGTGTCCAATAGAGGTGGGAAGTAGGGACGAAGGTGATATACATTGAATATTGGGTGCAGACCAAGGAATGGTGGAATACTGAGCTCGAAGGCATTGTTCCCTATAGCCTTGGTGATGGTGTACAGCCCATATCGGAGCGGGCGAATCTTGCGGTGGGGTCCAGTGAGGCGTTCCTTCTACAAATGTAGCCAAAATTCTTCGCCCACCTGGAAGTTGTGTGGCATCTGATGTTGATCATTTCGTTGCTTGTACTTAGCATTGGCTTTGTCCAATATGTCATGAACCTGTTGGCGAATGTGCTGAATGCGCTCGATGAAGTTATTTGCTTTGTTAGCTTCAGATTGGACATGAGCGGAATTGACCTGAGTATCTGCAAATGGCATGGCTACATCAATGGGACATAGTGGATGGAATCCCAAGCCCACCTGAAAGGGGCTGTGGCTGATTGAGCTGTGGAGAGCCCGGTTATAACTGTGTTATACATAGGGAAGGCTCTCATCCCATGTGCGTGAATGCTTTGAATTGTACATGCGCATAATGTGTAAAATCATCCTGTTGATGACCTCTATCTAGCCATCATTTTGGGGATGGAAAGCTGTGGACTTGGTGAGCTTGGTGTCCAAAATTGACCAGAGGCTGGACCAAAATGTGCTAAGGAGCCTGCTGTCATGATATGATATGATAGACTGTGCGATCCCAAAGTGCACCCACACTCGTTCAAAGATGATTTTAGCAGTGGCTTCTGCTGTGATATTCTTCTTGTAGGCTGCCATAATGGCCATCTTTGATAATCTGTCGACATCCATGAAAACACATTCATTTCCATGCTTAGTAGAAGCAAGGCCTGACATGAAATCCATGGAGATGGATTCCCAAGGTCAACTAGGGGTAGGTAGCAGAGTATAGAGCCCTTGCTTCTTGATGGTCAGTTTGGAAATGGCGCAAGTAGTGCATGATTTTATGTAATTCTCGACATCCTGTCAAAGTTTTAGCCAATAGAAATACTTCTGCAGTACTGCCACTATTTTCTCGACCCCAAAATTCCCAACAACTCGACTGTAGTGCACTTCCCATATCATCTTGGCATGCTCGCTTGAAGGAACACAAAGGTGTCCCAGGTGACATAATAGTGCATCTTGGAGGTGAAAATTTGGAACTTTCATACCTCCAAAGAGTGCCTTGTATGTGTAGCTGAATTCTGGATCGATCTTGTAGAGAAGAGGCCAATCAAAAGTCTCATGCCCGCAAGAGTTGAGAACGGTGGCTATGGCCACGATCGGTGGTGGGTTGAGGCAGTCTGAAATATTATTGGTGCTACCCTTCTTGTACTTGATTTTCAAATGAAATTGTTGCAGATATGTGGACCACTTCTAATGGTGATCATTATGCAACTTCCCTTGTGTCTGTATGAACTGCAGGGGTCGACGGTCTGTGTGGATGATTTTATCCTTCCCCAAAAGGTAATGCTTCCATTGTCGACAAGCCTACACAATGGAATACATTTATTTGTCATAAGTGGGATATTTTCGAACTGTGCCGGACAATGTCTCACTGTGATATGCCACTAGATGCCCCTGTTGAGTAAGAACTACCCCAATAGCATAGTTAGAGGCATCTGTCTCGATCTCAAATGGTTGTTGCAAGTCTGGTAATTTGAGCACTAGGGCAGAACAGAGGCGATATTTCAATTCTACGAATGCCTTCTGTTGAGATTCCGACCAAAAGAATTTTTCTTTTGCTCCTCCCTTGGTGACTTGACTCAAGGGCCAAGTGATATGAGAGAATCCAAACACGAACCTGCGGTGGAAATTAGCAACACCCAGAAAGATGTGAAGCTCTGTTAGCATGGTTGGGGCTGGCCAATCTCGAATGAATTGGATCTTGGCTAGATCCACATGCACCCCCCTTTCATCAATAATGTATCCTAGGTATTGAACTTGGGTCATGCCAAAAGTGCACTTCTCCAAATCGGCACACAACTTGTGTTTCCGCAGTGTTTGGAGGACTTCTCTGATGTGGTGGAGGTGATCTTCCCAAGTCTGGCTGAAGATCAGAATTTCATCCAAGTATACCACTACAAATGAGTTGGTGAATGGACGCAAGATGTCATGCATCAAACTCATGAAGGTTGTGGGAGCATTTGTCAATCCAAAAGGCATGTTGAGCCATTCGAAAAGGCCCTCCTTAGCTTTGAAGGCAGTCTTCCACACATCAGAGGGTTCGATTGGTACCTGGTGATACCCAAACTTCAAGTCGATCTTGCTGAAGTATTTTTCCCCTTTGAGTTGGTCCAGAAGGTCATCAATCCATGGGATTGGGTACCTTTTCCAGACAGTGATCTTGTTCAGTGCCCGATAATCAATATAGAGTCTCCAAGTCCCATCCTTCTTCTGTACCAACACGATCGGGCTCCCACAGGGCGATGAACTTGGCCGGATGTGACATTTCTGCAGCAACTCCTGAATCTGCCTCTTGATTTCATCATTCTCTAGAACAAAGCGCCTATAGATCGGTCCATTGGGTAGCGGCACTCCTGGGGTCAAGTCAATCAGGTGCTTGACCTAACAGTGTAGAGGCACCCTTGTGGGTGAAGTGAAGATGTACCCATACTCCTCCACAACCTTGTCCATTTGTTTTTATTGTGCAGAGGAGCCATGTTTAGAGGTCGTCGCCATAGTCTGCTTCTTGCCCTAGGGAAAGATTATCAGGAAAACAAATTTCCTGGTTTGGGAAATGAGCTTACTGCATTTTTTTGCAGTAACCAAAGAGATAGTGGGAGGTGGTGGTACCTCTGGTATCCTGTACAATTTATTTCCCAAAGTAACAATAACATCGCGAGGCCGAGACTCATACATAGCATGTTGCTTCCACAAGTATGGTTGGCCTAATAATACATCAGAAACATCAATAGGAGAAATTTCATGCAATACCTCATCCGTGAAGGGCTTGATGCTATAGTGAAGGCGGCACTACTGGCTGACGCAGAGATCCCGTCCTTGGTGAAGCCACCCAATGGTGTATGGTTGTGGGTGTGTTGTGGTCGGCAAGCCCAAACGCTTCACGACATATTCTGAAATGAGGTTCTTTTAGCTCCCATTGTCGACAATGAACCGTAGCGGGGAACCCTTTACCCACATCTGGGAGTGGAAGAGACGCTCTACCTCCTCCAAATCTTCTGGTTCCTCCTTCTGGATCTTCGTAGTGGCAACAGTGGCATTGGGCTTTGCATCAATAATCTGCTTCCCTTTGTCATTCACTTTGTCAGGTTTTGATTTAGAGTTGGAGCATGCATTTGATTCAAAAGCCCTCATCTCAACCACCAGCAACTAGTTGGCCCGACACTCACTTGTGTTGTGAGTGGAGCTCTTGTGGAACTCACACCACTTTCCCGTGTCCTTCTTTGGCTTCATGGTGTTGTTCTTTGCTTGTATCTTTGGAAGGTTGTCTTGGGCCACCATGCCTTGGCTTTGTCCTTTGTTCTGTAGTTTGGGGCACCTTTCCCTTGCTTTTGATTCGCAGATCCAAATTCTTGCTTCTTCTGTTTGAATTTCTGTTCAATCTTGGTAGCATACCGGTATGCCGTACCAAGCGAGGAGATTTTGAGGAACTCCATTTCCTCTTGAATGTATCTGCGTAGACAACCGCGATACTTTAGCATCAAATGTTTCTCTAAACCTTTGATACCAAACTTTGTGTGCAGGGTATGGAACAGATTCGTCAGCTCATGCACATCTTGATCCCTTTGTTGCCGCAGCGTGGTCCATTGTATGTACTTGTCCTCATAGCTCCCCATGGGATAACATTGTTCCTTGATGTCATCTTGAAAAGAGTTCCAAGTGGGTATGGCTGAGAACAGAGATGGTTCTTTCTTGTCATTTTTCTCACAATGGGTTTCCCACTAGTCCTTGACATGGGGGGTAGCTTTGAGGAGTGCAAAAATAATCTTCTCCCAGTCGAAAAAGTCATGAACCAAGAAATATCCTTCTAATAGATTCATCCATCTGTCTATAAAATTTGCATCTATTTGACCCTCAAATATTGGAATGTCAAAGTTTACTTGTACCTTAAAGGGAGTCGTTCCTCCAGAGTGGCTGCTGGATGCAGATGCACTACTGGTGGGCAGTCGTTGAAGGATCTGGGAAAATTTATCCATCATCGCGTTCCTTTGTTTTTCGAGGGCCTCCTCGAGAAATATTTTGATAGGATCTCCTGATCCGTCATCTTTCTTTTCATCCCCCATGGGCGTCCGTCGAATTTTGCGAGGCTGATCTTGCAAAGGTTCCACCAGATCGAGCCCTAACTCCTTATACCCTGACCTTGTTGGGGAGATGCAAAGAAGGATCGAGAAAAAGCAAACCGCTTTGATAACACTGATCCAGATTTATGCAGGAATGCAACAGAATACAAAAATAACCATAAACATAGAAATATAGCAGAAATAAGGCTTCATTTCATTAATATCAAATCACAGAAATATGCTTACAAACATGATGGAAATAAAATAGCTAGGGTGCTGGTAGAATCTCTGAGAAGGGATGCAGCGGCTACAGACCTCTGAACTATGTTACAATGAGGCTCGAGGGCCTATTTATTATGGAAAAACAATGGAGAACTCTAAATGTCTAAAAACCTAACCCTAGGAGATGAAGCGGCAAAACTATGGGCCCCGTTTGGGTAAATTGGTGTTTCGACTTCCCGGGGACGTAACTTCAGCATACTATCTCCATTTGGGGCTTCAAAATGGCTCCAGAAGTCCAGGACCCAAAAAAATGCTAAAAATAGTAATTTTTCAAAAGAAAACTAAAAGAGACAATGGTGATGCCCCACGTGGAATAGGCGGGTGGCCACCAATATCCACCTGGGTCATGTTAGGATGGTCAATCTCCTGTCGGTGGAAATTGTGCCTGGTGCAGAGGTGCTTGAATGTTTCCATTAGCGAACATGCCTCTAGTTCGTGGTTATGGCCAGTGAAAATGGTGCATGCTACCACTGTGCCAACTGAGTAGATTGTGTGTGAATCAACACTACTCATTGTCCCTGATGTGGACGCCTGGAAAGGATCTGTAGTAGAAGGTGAGGTATTTTGCTTTCATTTCTATGTTGTCGGCTTGGGTGTGTCTAACTCTTTGGGGGAGTGTAGACATAACATTGCTCTAGCCTCTATGAGCTTGTGGAGATTCTCACATTTAATCGTATGATGAAATTGTGAACAAATCCGGCAATAAGTGTGCATGATTTTCTCTTGGTTAGAGAGAATTCTATATGGCCGAGAAGAGACTGTGCAAAAACTGCTTGTGAGGGGCTTCAGTGCTTTGCACTGATTGACTTAGCTTGGGTGGGTGTGGGGTTGCTGGACTAGAGGTGATGTACTTTCTATACCACCTGAGGAGATCGTGTTCTTTATTCTCTATTGTATGAATCATATCAGGGTAGGATGAACACGCGAGATATAGGTACAGCATTGTCCACAGTGATTTCCCTGACATACTGGGCATAGTAGCCTAGATATGGGGGTCCTGTCGTGCTTAGTTGGTGGCCTGACGGAATATCAGCGGCGTAATGCTGATAAATCAGGGCAAGTGGTGACCACATGATTGGGCTTTTTACATAACGCACATGTTGGTCTTCTCTGTAGAGAGCGGTTGGGGGTAACTAGGGCTTCCCTAAGTGGTCACTTTTCAACTAAAAAGAATAGGATGGATCTACTCATCACGTCTTCTTGGGTTGTCGAGTTGTTCATGGATTCTGAGTCTGTGCCATCTTCGTGGGAGAGGCGAACTATGGTTGAGCGCAAACTAGCCAGTGCTAAGTAGAATCGGGGTATGTAGTGATAATTTTCCAGAAGGTGGTTGTCGACACATAAAGGGAATGTGAACTGTGTTGCCCGCAATCCAACGTAGTACACCAGTTCTATAGGATACCATTTGTGGATGAGTTTCATGGTTGTGCATTCTTCAAGGAAGTGACCATGTTCCTCGCTCAACGTGCAGTATATGATAGGAGGGGGGAATATGAATGGGTGCCTTTCAGGTGATCTTCGTTCCTCTTGTAGGTACAGGATGATATGAGGTTCATCTCTAGAATATTGGGTGGGGGGATCCTCTTGATAGGACTGCTCGATGGCGTACAAGGCATCCCTATATCGCGGGATTTCGGGGAAATGATGGGTATAGTGCCCATAATTTCTACAAATAGCACATGCGTGATTGGTACGCAATGCTCTACCTTTACCTTTGGTGGCAGGTTCCTTTTTCTGGAAACATCATGTCACGATGTCTGCCTCTAAGCCGAGAAGTGGTTTTAATTCATCCAACTCTGGGCAGATATGCATAGAGTGTCCTATTACGTTGCATATGGTGCAAACTGGTGATTCCTGTTGTGTGGCGGAGGTATCTAGCTTCTTTCCTTTTCTCTCAGTTTTCTTAGTTGTGATCATCAATTTTTCAATGGGAATTTCCTTTACAGGGATGTTTTCGACCATGTCCTGAATGGGTGGGGCCTCCTCGAGACTGAGGGGATTTACCCTTGTGGCAGTGATGTGTGTGGCTCTTGTCCCAATAGGGGGAATGAGATACCAAAATGGTATTGCAAACGATATTTTTGGTAAAACCACTATTGCCAAAACCTGCTGGGATACGAAACCAGCTGGGGGTAGAGAAAAGGGGTTTGGGAAACGACGTAGGCTAGAGAGGCTGTCGTGGCCGAGGACTTGGTGTCATTACTACTTGTGTCCATAACCTAACTAGCTTCGATGCTTGATGTGGACATCATGCACACCAGAGCTCCTGTGACATCAAGTGATGACTCAGGTATGATGGGGGGATCTCCTAGGATGGACGATGGTTTGAAATGGCCGGGGCCATACTCTTGGTATTGTGGAGGCACGTCTAAGGATGTATCTACGTAGGGTAGAATTGCATAAGTGTTTGTTAGGGGTTGCTTCTCTCTATGCATCAATTAGTCAATAGTAATGATGCAGTCCTTGTGGAGAAACATCATAACTCGGAAGACAGAGGAGGCTATGGCTGAAATGGCGTACATATAACTCCAACCAAGGAGTATATTATAGTCCAAGTGTGCGTCCAAGACCTCAATGTCTATAAGTACTGTCTTTCTGGCTAAGCAGACTGGGATGTTTTGGTAGAGGTTGATGAGAGTTGTAGGGCGACCATCGTGTGCTCTAAGCATGATGTCTGATGGCTTTAGTTTGGGAGACCCTAACTTTTGGCAAACGTTCTTTGACATGATGCATGTAGATTCACCTTCGTCTATGACACATCGGTGAATGGTAATATTTTGGACCGATACTGGTATCTGGAAGGCGACCATCGAAGGAATCCTAGGGATGGATTTGTCTAAATCAAAATCCATTAGGCGTGTATCGACAGGGTCGATAGCGCCTAACGCAAAAAGAAAGACTTTTCGTTGCTTTGGGCATGACTGTAAAACTTCTAGAGCTGACATAGAAACAAGAGATTGAGCTAGATCATCCATAATGCTATAATTATGGGCTTCTTTGGAATAGTTTCCTACTCACCTAGTTGGTCCCTTAGCCATATTTGGTAAAGGTTCAATAGGCATCTTTGATATGGTCAAAGGTACAGTTGGTGCATTGGTACTAGCCCCTGATGCATTGGTGTTTGGTGGGGTCTCATAATTTCGGTTCCGTGTGTGAAAAAACATCTCTTCGCTAGTCATGTAGATTTTGTGGTTGTTTTTTCAAGAGTCGTTGGGATTTTTTTGCTGAGTGCTAACTATTCCTTGATGGGGGAAGGGTTCCTACATGACTGTTGGCTGCTGGGATGATCCCCCTTGTCCTTGGTTATTCTGTAGCTTTTTTAGCTCAGGGAGGTCGGGACAGTGGTGAGTGTAATGGTCGTACTCACAACAGATTGAACAAGAGTGGTTTGTTCGAAGAGGTGGCCTTTTGTTCTGCCGTTGGGCATTGCTTGGCTCCTGGTTTTCGCTGGGGTTGCTTCTAGCCTAAGATCATGGAGGGCACTACTGGCTGTTGCCCCCTGTCTAGGATTTCCTTTGGGCTTTTTTTTTCCTTTTTCCTTCACCACATTAGGAGGATAGTTCTCTTGGTTATATGGTTGGCGCAGTTGGTTTTGGGAATGCTGCACAAAGTTCACCTGTGCATTATTCTGCATAAGCGGGTCTTGTGCTGGGGACTAGGCATAATGCAGTCCCTAGTTTGTGAACAACTATTGGAGGGGAGCTCTTCTGTCAGCATGTATATCTGTGTACTGGTTCCCCTAAGCCGGAGGATAGGGTCCTCCATGTTGATACGATGACGCCCTACTGGTCAAATTTTGCAAAGGCATGTGATGACTTTGGTAGTCAGGTTGTGGTACATTCTAGGTAGAATCATACATGTAACTGAGGTTTTGAATGTTGTTGCTTGGGTAAATTTTGGGTCAATGAACCAATTAAACCGTCTACGGAGTTCAATGCACCTGAAAATTATTTGTAAGTTTGTAGGCGCGGGGCATTTGGCAGGATATTGTAAATATATCCTGACTACGTATAAATTAGCTCAAGTTGTTGGGCTTTGCTGATGGTGTCCTCTTCAGATATGGGCCTTTGTTGCGCCACATACTTTGAAATCTCTACAATGAGAGTTTTTAGGAATAGGTCTAATAGTACCCGATCGTCAAGTTTGGCTTTACATAAACTACGACGCTACCGCCATTCATGGAGATGGTCCAAGATATGGACAACGAGGGTTTGTCTGAAGTGTGTCAGTAATTCCATTCTGGAATCATGGTGAATGGGTAACTGAAAATAGGTTAGGAACGTAGTGGCAAGGGCGCTAAAGGTTCCATGTTTAGCAGAGGGTTGCTCCACATACCATCTCACTACTACTCCAGTCAGAGTGCGTTGAAATAGTCTCAATCAAATAGTATCATCCATGATGTTGTTTGATGAGCACCACAGGTGGAAAGTCATCACATGATTTCTTGGGTCTTCCACTTTCTTTCCTTCGAAACTTGGAATGTCCGAAGGGAGCTTCATGGGCATGGGGGGCCATATGGCATTGTGTGCAATGGGGTCGTTCATCAACTTCGTTAAATCTGGTAGATTCAACAAAGCTAGAAACGGTGACTGCGAGGTTGTAGCCCTTGCAGCTTGTGAAAACAAAATATTCTGGTTAGGAAGAGGGCTTATCTGCGACGTACCCTGTTGTGTATTCGACTGCCTTCCCGAATGGGTAGCACTCCTTTTCCCTCTAGGGGTTGTGAGAGGAGTGGTATGCAGTGTAGCGTTGGGAGACCAACTAGGGTTCCCAACTAAGGATGCCCCAATAAAGGATGAACCAATAATGGTGGCAGAATTTTGTCTTTGACGCCTAAATGGTGAAAGACCTGGAACCCCTCCCGGTAATGTGGGGAGGTCCAAAAGATGTCTAGATCGACGAGGTCCCGTTGGGTTCGTTCTGGTGTCGACTAGGTATGGCATTGAAAATATTTGAGAGGATATAGATTATGATCAAAGAAAAATTCTGATCGCATACATAAAACAAAGCAAAAATAAAATAAAATTTCAGTTTAAATTAACCCTATGTGATCAGTCAATAAAAAAATATGGTTTTTGTTTTTTTGCATATGATACTTAAATCCTAGAAGACCTGTTAATTTTGGACAACTAGGTCCAAAATCCATGTTGTGATGCTCAGATGAAGATACCAATATTTTTATTGGGTTCCTCTTTCGGAGAGGTGCAAGATCGATCTAAGGATCATCTTGATTTAATGAGCAAAACATTTATTTTGAATTTATTTTTAATCTATTCAAAATGTGTGCAAGTCGGCCTTAAGGTTTTGTGCCCTAGACGATGTGTCACACACCCTCAATGATAGATATAAATAAGGTCAACATTGGAGGACATTTCACTCATCTCATCCTCACAGATTCTCTCTCCTCATCTGATTGGTTCGATCACTTGGAGTCTCTTCTCTCTCCACACGTAGGAAATCTGGTAGCATCACTTTCTGGTTTTTCGGTCTAGGTTTTCTACAACAAACTTTGACTAGCCTTGACTTTGGTCAACACAAGGTCAAATCGACCCAAAACTCTCTGAAAATCTCGATTTCCCTAATCTGAATTTTCTGGCACTATTTTCGAGGGAAAACGCTGACTTAGTTGTTGTTGCTATTTGCGTTGACCGTTGACTGACAGCGTTGAATTTTGGGTTGAATTTTGAGTTAATTGTTTGGCTGTCCTAGAGGGTTGTGTGACATTGTTAGTTGGCTGACCATATTGAGACTTTTTTGGTTGAAACATCCTGTTGACTACCGTAACACACCAACACAATTATATATTTCTAGCTTGTCTTGTGTCGATCTACTGGTATGTTCTATTAGCATTTTACTTTATTGTCTATGTGAATGCCCTCTAATATTGAAGAGAAAGTAAAGTTGCATCAAGCATAGAACATCTACATAAATTTACATGGTATCAGAGGTGAGGTGAAGACAAAGCCCTAATTTGTGGCAATCACCGAAGAAGAGTATGGGTTCCTCAAACTACAATGGCTTCAAGGCTGATGACAAATTGACTGGGAAGGATTACTTCCATGCTTGGAAGATCACATTGGATCTTATGTTGGAAGACCAAGATGTCATGGACTATGTGTAGGGTAAAATCCAAGAGCCTACATCCACTGCAACTATTGCCACCAAAACTAAGTATAAGAAGTGGGAGATCAAAGCAAAGCTGATAATAAGGGGCTCAATTCACAAGATTCTGGTTGCCTACATCTCTGAGATAGGCACATCCAAAGAGATGTATGATAAGTTGGTCCACATGTTCAAGGCCAACAATGCGAATCAAGTCTTATTCTTCAAGAATCAATTGAAGAATCTGAAGAAAGGTAGGGATGAGTCTAATCAATCATATTTTCTGAAGCTGACCGAGATTAGGAACAATCTGTTGGCTATTGGGGAGACAATAGCTGATCGAGAGATGGTACTCACTGCACTTGGAGGGTTCTCATCTGAATGGCATGTGTTCAACACTACCATTATCAATAATAATGTGATACCTGACTTTGACGAAGCACTATCAAGATGCGTTCAAGAAGAGACAAGAATGAAGGAGTATAAAAATGAAGGAATTCCTGCCTACGCTTCTCATTCTAGAAAGAATAACTTTGGTGGTCCAAAGAACAAAGTAAGAACGGGGGCCCAAGGAAAGAAGGGCAAGTGTTACACTTGTCATAGGCCAGGTCACTATGCTAGAGAATGCCCTTTCAAGAAGGATTTTCCCAATGGTGATGACAACAATAACAACTGGAGGAATGGAAATCAAAGGAACAACAGGTTCAAGGGAAAGAGGAAGGCTCCCTCCGGTGGAAATGGTCAACCTTTCAAAAGGTCGAGAAATTCTAGGTATGAGGAATCAAATGTTGTTGACAAAAGAAATGAATTCATTCTTGTATCTCCCCTCTATACTGCATCTCCACTCGACACTATGGATGTCTGGTTGATAAATAGTGGTGCCTCAAGGCACATCACTGGGTTCAAGGAAGCATTCTCTGATATAGTTGAGAAGGATACTAATTTGGAAATTATCCTTGGAGGTAATTCCACATATCCTGTGAAAGGGACAGGGACTGTGACCATCCACTTGTCTCAAGGTCAAGTCCTCCGCTTGCAGGATGTGCTCTATGTACCTAATTTGAAGAAAAACCTTGTGTCTATATTCTATATCAGCCATGGAAGACAAAGGTTTCAATGTGGCATTCATTTATGGAAAGTTAAGCAAGTGGAATAAGCGCTTCAAGGAAGATATCACGATTGGGTTTAGAGTTGATACACTCTACCAGGTTGGAGGAAGTCCACTGGGAGCGATGACATGTGATACTATCCAACAGATTGAAATATGGCACCAGAGGTTTGGACACCTTCACTACAAGGCCCTTCCCGAAGCAAGGAAGGTGGTGACAGGGATGCCCGAGTTCACAAATAATCATGAAGGTGTATGTCAGGGTTGTGCCGAAGGAAAGCATACAAGGGGACCTTTTCCCTCAAGTGTCACAAAGACATCTGATGTCTTACAATTAGTACATTCTGATCTATCTGGTATGATGCCCATGACATCCTTGGGAGGATGTTCTTATTATATGATGTTCATATATTACTTCTCTCGCAAAACCTGGATATAATTCTTGAAGAAGAAGGATGAGGCTTTCATGTGGTTCTGTACCTTCAAAGCCTTGGTGGAAAATCTGACAGGGAAGAAGATCAAGATATTGAGGACCAATAATGGCACTAAATATGAGACAAATGAGTTCAATAACTTTTGTAGAGAATTTGGCATCAAGAGGGGGACCACAACTATCTATACTCATAAGCAGAATGGCGTTCCTGAACAAAAGAATAGGACCATTGTGGAAGTTGCCCATGCCATGCTATGTGACCAGGGTCTACCGAATGTTTTATGGGTAGAAGTTGTGAACACTGCTATGTACATACAAAACCGATGCCCGCATTCCGCACTGGACTCCAAAACTCTCGAAGAGGTTTTCTCTGGTAAGAAACCTGAGGTCTCACATTTTAGAGTTTTTGGATGTCCTGTTTACTTTCATGTGCCGAAAGAAAAGAGGAGTGAGCTAGATGCTTTTGGGAAGAAGGGAATGTTTGTAGGCTATAGCGAAACTTCGAAAGCCTATAGAGTCTATGTGCTTGGTCAAAGGGAAGTGGAGATATGCCACGATGTCACTTTTGACGAAGATACTTCCCTGAAGAAAGTAGTCGATTTTCCAAGATTTGAGGAAGATCATGAAGCAAGGCCTAGAAATCAAGAAGAACCGAAGGATGAGACGATGCCCAATACTGAAGTACCGATGGACCTGATTGATCCACCTTCTTCATTGGGGAAGAGACCATCATGGCTCAGGGACACTCTTGAGGATGCTGAGGGACATATGGCCCCAAGGGGGACATTACGTGAAAGCAAGAAGCCGAGTAGATACCAAGGGTATCTAGCAGCCAAGAGTACTATTGTACAATCTAAGCCTGGATATTTTGAGGAAGCTGTAAATCATTAAGTCTGGAAGGATGCTATACACGAAGAGTATGAGTCCATAATGAAGAATGATGTCTGGGATGTGGTTCCAAGACCGGAGGACAAAGCATTTGTCACCTCGAAATGGCTCTACAAGATCAAGCATGGATATGATGGAAGTGCTGAAAATTTCAAGGTAAGATTCATTTCCCGTGGCTTCTCTCAAAAGGAAGGCATAGACTATGATGACATATTTTCACCTGTCACCCGATATACCACCATTCGATCTATCATAGCCCTTGCTGCTACACAAGGATGGAATCTTCATCAGATGGATGTGAAGACCGCATTTTTTCATGTTGCGATAAAGGAAGAGGTGTATGTAGAGCAACCTCTGGGGTTCGAAGTCCAGGATCAGGACACCCATGTCTGCAGGTTGAAGAAAGCCCTCTATGGGCTAAAGAAAGTAGCTAGAGCTTGGTACAAGAGGATATATAGCTACCTAATGAAGTTGGGCTTCACTTGTAGTAATGTTGATCTGAACCTTTACTTCAAGGTTGATAGAGAGAAGCCTTTCATTCTGGTGTTGCATGTGGACGACCTCTTCCTGATAGGTGCTGACCCTCTCATTCATCAATGCAAAAGGGAGCTTGTTGCTGAGTTCGAGATGAAGGACCTAGGACTAATGCACTACTTCCTAGGCCCGGAGGTCTGGCAAAGACCTGGCGAGATTTTCCTTTCTCAAGGAAAATACATTGTGAAGCTTCTAGAAATATTTGGTATGGTGGAATGTAAGTCTGTGTCGACACCGATGGAGCTCAACTTTAAGAAGTTGAGTGGCAATGCTACTAGGCGCGTATTAGAAAATCCTACTGAGTATCGTCAACTCGTAGGGGCCCTGATGCTCTTAGTGAACACCCGTCTGGACATATGTTTTGTAGTGAACACTTTGAGTCAACAGATGGTTGAGCCTCATCACACTCACTGGGTTAGTGCCAAGAATCTTCTGAGATATCTTCAGGGCACAATAAACCATGGGCTGAGATACACTACCGAGAGCATGGCACTCCTTGGATATACTGATGCCGATTGGGTTGGAAGTGTGGTGGATCGTAATGGCACATCGGGATCCTGCTTCACACTTGGTTCTGCTTCGATATCATGGATGAGCAGGAAGCAAAAGTCGGTGGCTTTAAGCACCGTGGAGGCCGAATACATTGTAGCGAGTATGGCCTGTTGTGATGCAGTCTGGTTGCGAAATATCTTCAGTGAGCTGTTCGGGCATGTGCTAGATATCACCGTGATACTTTGTGATAACCAGAGTGGGATTCAATTGTCCGAGAATCCCATGTTCCATGATCAATCCAAGCATATTGATATCAGGTACCACTTTATCTGGGATATTGTACGACCAGGCGTTGTAAGGCTCGATCATATAGGAACCGATGAGCAAGTCGCAAATATTCTCACAAAGACCCTCAGGAAGGTCAAGTTCCTAACCTTCTGTGAGAATTTTGGTATAATGGAACGACCCTATTCTGAGGGTCCTGTTGGACGATGAGCTCTGGGAGCTCTAGGGGGCTTTGGGGATAGCTTCTCGGAGCTATAAGCAACCACAGGGCTAGGATTGCCTAACCTTGTTGGTGTGATTCTGCCCCACCGTTGTGATGATTGAGTTGGTTCACCTCTCATTATCTGTGCCCCGTATACATCATAACCATTGAGTTCAGGGCTCATGGGAAGTACCTCTCATTTGGCCAGTGAGGTGGGAAAAGCTAGAGACTAGTAGCAAAGACTGATGGACACATAAGATATTGTCGTACTCTCTATCTAGGATGGCAGGGTCCAACCACTTGATCTGGGATCAAGACTAGTGAGGTTTCAAACCTCCTACTTACTTCGGGTCAGATAAACCAACTTCGAGTTGGTATGAGACTCTTTGTGAGTCCTATAGAGGTTTTAGACCTCTAAGTTGAATCTGTCAGCCAGAAATTATGTCTTTGTGACTGACCCACTTCTGTTCTGAAATAAAGAAGCTAGCAAATCAAGTTACAACAGGATGATGCACGATGTTTGGATTAAACAGGTGGATGGAGTTCTCCCTAGTTGAGAGGGAGTGTTAATTTTGGACAACTAGGTCCAAACTCCATGTTGTGATGCTCAGATGAAGATACCAATATTTTTATTGGGTTCCTCTTTTGGAGAGGCGCATGATTGATCTAAGGATCATCTTGATCCGATGAGTAGAAAATTTATTTTTAATTTATTTTTAATCTATTCAAAATATGTGCAGGTCAGCCTTAAGGTTTTGTGCCCCAGCAGATGTGTCACACACCCTCAATGATGGATATAAATAAGGTCAATGTTGGAGGACATTTCACTCATCTCATCCTCACACATTCTCTCTCTTCATCTGATTGGTTCGATCACTTGGAGTCTCTTCTCTCTCCACACGTGGGAACTCTGGCAGCATCACTTTCTGGTTTTTCGGTCTAGGGTTTCTGCAGCAAACTTTGACCAGCATTGACTTTGGTCAACGCAAGGTCAAATCAACCCGAAACTCTCCCAAAATATTGACTTCCCTAATATGCATTTTCTAGCACTATTTCCAAGGCAAAACATTTACTTTGACTTTTCAGCATTGACCTAACTGTTGTTGCTGTTTGCGTTGACCATTGACTGACAACGTTGACTTTTGGGTTGAATTTTGAGTTAACTGTTTGGTTGTCCTAGAGGGTTGACGTGTGACCTTGCTGGTTGGCTGAACATATTGAGACTTTGCTAGTTGAAGCATCCTGTTGACCACCGTAATGCACCAACATAATGATATATTTAGGGCTTGTCTTCTGTCGATCTACTGGTATGTTTTATTAGCATTTTACTTTATTGTCTATGTGATTACTATCTAATATTGAATAAAAAATAAAGTTGCAACAAGCATAGAACATATACATAAATTTACAAGAACTAATCGTCCTCACACACTCAAATGTAACTGGGCCCTTAAGAAGATATCTTGCGAGTGCTGGCACAATGTCCCGTAAGAGCTAGTGGCACCCCCAGTGATCCGAAGAAAATCCACCAAGGTAAGGGTAGAGGATCCAGTGCTTGCCTGCACCATCACCTATAGGGAAAGGATGCCCTAGTTTTGGCCACTAAGTACCACCATCCCATGTGAGCGTTCGAGTCTTTGGCTTCTTGGTAATTTAGCTAACAGTATTGAGTATCAGCCAGGTCAGGTAGCCCTGACTAATACTTGCCCGCACTACGCCTAAGCCTAAGCCCCTCTGAAACGGGTCTCTGCCGCGCTCGGGTTTTCTTTTCTGTGGGCTGATAGTTGGATTTGAAAGCTCCCTAAAAAATCAACTTCTATGTTTCAAGATGAAAAATGATCAAGGCAACTTATTGGATCCCTACCCCCTTGATCCTAACTTAAAATAGAAATTCTTTTGTGGCCCCCGTGGGGAGAATTTAATGAGTTTTGTTAAGTTATTTTTAGGTTTCTTTTCTTTTCTTAGTGTGTGTATGTGTGTGAGAAAAAGTGAACAAGCACATAGTTTAAATGTGTATATATGGGATGATCCTTTTCAAAATCCACTATTAAACTACGTTCCATTGTTCCTTACTCAAAAAGGAAAACATGCGTGGATATGGGCTTCTTTCAATTTTCCCTAGTTAATCTATGTGATCAACTACAAGGAGATGGTGAGTTGTGAATAGAGAGCGTTCATATGCTTTCCTAGGATCACCGAAGGGTGCAAAGGTAGCAGGGATTACTTGCTCTTCTATCGACAATTCAATCTCGGTCCTGAAATCTTAGTGCAAAAATTAAACTAAATTAATGAATTTTACACTAGAAAAAAGAAACTAGCTAAGCATGCGTGGACTTGGGCCACTTACTTTGGCTAATTATCTAGGTGTTTTGGTACCTAAATTTTCAAAACATAATTTTTTTTCGGAATGCAAGTTAATTTGCCCCCTACTTAAACTATGTGTGAACTTTGCAAAAATCAACTTGAAATGAAACTAACACTAAGCCTACCAAAAGTATCTAAGAGTGAGTTTTAGCAAGCTGCGGGGTACCTCAACCAGTGCTGGCAGATGTATTATGGGTTTCCAGGAACCTTACAAGTAGGAAACGATAGAAATATGGGAGAAATTTCTCATTCTATCTTTTGCATGCTAAAGGTTGAAACAGGTGTGATGTCTACGCACAGGTCAGCTCTGAACTCATGCTTGTCTGAGGAAAATGCACGCAAATTCCCGCAAAAGCAATTTTTTGGAGTTTCCCTGCTTCAGTCTGTCACTTAAGATGAACTAGGGTCTGAAGGAGAGAAATGGGGCAATTTCAGCCCAACTCCACAACACAGACAAAGGTCTCTGCAAAAAGGCACAACCACATAAACTTGGAAACAAACGTTAGTGGAATTGCCAATCCTGTGTTAGTGTGTTTGGTGCACACATGTATGAAATCATACCAACTTAAGGGGTGTGATTTTCCCTCTTAATTTATTGGTCACAGGCAGAAAGATATGGAGTCAAGCAAGTTAGTGGAACATGCTAGAACATAAACATACTAGATAGAGAAATAACATGCATATTCAAACATAAAAATTAAACTAAATCTAAAACAAATAACACAAAAGCTCTAAATAGATTCAAACAACTTCAATAATCCAAACGGTGGAACTTACGTCCCTTCTTATTGAGTGCTATTAGGAAATGAGGATGAAACTTTAACCCAATTTCTAAGGGGCCCTTAGAACTTGGGGTCCTAAGTCCCGATGCAAGGATGTTTTTTCTTCTGAGCTACCCTAGTGCAAAGTCTCCCTCTCTCTACTGTGGTGGACTGAATTTGTTTGATGGCCAACAAATGAGTCCCCTCTATCTCTAATCTGGATCACACACTGCTGGTATTGCTTGGGGAAATTCTGGCCAACATAACAATGTGCACTCCCTTTGTTCATCTCTTGGTGGCCTTTTATAGGATAATACAAATCCTCCTTCCCTCTCTTGGTACATTGTGGATGGTGACCCAAGAGAGGGGGGTGATTCCATTGTGTGCTCCCTTGATGTCCTAAGGAGGCTTGGGTGGTTGTCCTTAGGAAACTTCAAGTGTGGAATCAATGTCTTGGAGTGTGCTTTTTGTGGTCCCGGAAAGTGACTTCTGCCACTCCCAGGATTGCGCGCTTTTTGGGCAAAAAGGCGCGCAAGGGCACGCTTCTCGAAGGATTTTACACACAAAAGCATTTATAACTAGTTCAAATTTGATTTTTTCCTCAGACCTTAGAGATTTGTAAATACTTACAGATTCTCTAATGTCTTTTAGCCTTGTAAATCCTTCTGCCTAACATTTAAATAATGCCACCTTTGCTTGTATGATTTTCCAGTGATAAAAAACGATATAAATTTTACCTTGATTCTACTTACGGATCAAAATATGTGGCCATTTAAAGATAGGCGAATTACAACCTTACCACGTCATCAATGATTCCCACATGGTAATCACATAATAATCTGTGTGGCATTTAACGCCCTCACTCTCTCATCATGGAAAAATCCACATGGAAAGACACACCCCTATGAATGATCAAAGGTCGGCTTATTCTACAACTAAGCAAAACTTTAAACTCAACCAAAGGTGCCTGACCCCTGACTTGGAGGTCATCCTGAGCATGAATTACTTCTAAATCTCAACTAGTAGTCCGCTCGACCTTACCTCTAGGGTGACTAGACACCATGACCCCAACAAGTTTGACCACCGAATAGCGAGTCCGCCCGACTGCTTATCTTACATGCCTTGGGTTAGACACGACTTCACTCAAGACTCAACCTTTTCAACTGGTCCTTTTGACCCTCAACTTAGAAGGTCCTATAGGTGAATTCAAGCCTATTTTGCAAGCATTTTTACTCTTAAAATTTTTCCTAGTTCCTTCATGGTTTACACAAATGTTGCTAGATTCAACTAACTCGCTGAAAGATGCACAAGGGTTATAATAATGAAACTTAGAAAAATAACATGTACAAGAGGGTGCACTCTATGAATATGCATCCGAGTGCATTTCTCTAGAATCACAAGGCAATTGAGAAACTCCCTCACATACTAGAAAATCATGTTCTTATAATTAATTACTTCACATACACACAGCGATAAACAACAACCAACAAATCACACTCGTCATTTTCATGAATATAACATAACAATTTATGCCCACACATGACTTAAAAGAATTTAACTGTTCTTTAGGCATGGATACATGAAATCCAATATCCATTAACACAAAATAATTCGCATTCCTTACTATCAAAAAGGTCATTGACCCATTACCATGCACATGTGCATGTCATTTAAACATCATAAGCATAATTAAATAATTATCTCATGTGACTAATAGGTTGGAAATTGAGAGTGGGACTTCAAATCTCCGCTAAACCATAGAAATGGTACAACCACTATTACTTTCATTTGTGACCCTCGAGCTAGATTCCAAAGCTTGAGGTGGAGTGCTTCCAAGGGAAAACTTCAACCAATAGAACAACTAAAACATGATTTTCTCAAGGGCACCCTACCTTCATCAACCAGCCACATAAGCTTTTGCTCAGTCTTTTAAATCCTTTCAAGCAATATCAACATCCATACCAGGATACCATAGTATGGAGAGTTTAACTCACTTTCAGGAGAATAAATTCCACCATAAGGGAAAATTCATTAGTTGGATAAGCTATTGGTTGGGTACAAAGACTACCGCTCTAGGTATTTTATTAGTCAGTTAAGCACTAGATCTATAGCCCCAAGGAAACTTCTAGTGTTTCATCAACACTTGCAAATATTTTTCTCTTCCTTAACCAGTAGTTTCATCAATCCACAAGCTTCCCAATGTGTTCTTTAACCTTCAAGAAAGCCATTGCTCTCTATATTGTTTTTACCTAGAAAACCTCTGCAAGGGTTCTTCAATTTGCTTCTAATACTTCAAGATCTTAGCAACAACAATTTCTAAACCTTCTTTGTGCTCTCACCTCCACCCTTGGAGGAATTTTTTCTTACAACAACATTCTCTGCGTGTTTTTCCTTCCACGGCTTCTACGTGAGAGCATGAACGAGAGAGCATGTTTTCTCTGCACATTTTCCTATAGAAAAATCATATCACCACTCCTCTTTCTCTCCATCTTTGAGTGAGTGTCCCCTCTCCCCTTTTTTCTTCTATTGCATATGCTTGTTAGGTCATCGTGTGAGAATTTCCCCAAAGACCAACAAACCATCTGCTAGTCAACCACTAGATAACACTACCCATGCCTCTCCTTAATTTTTTTTCCTTTTGTTGCTTATAGTTGGAGCTTAAAGGACACGTGGGCCTGCCTTCTCCTCTTTCAATTAATTTATGGCACAATCATCCCATCTAAAAGCACTCAGACAATCAACACTAATATTTGAAACAACAATTCCCTTAAGCAATCTTCATCCTCAAGCAATGGAATCTGTGTCCCTCTCTTAACCATTTAAATAATTACAATCAATTACTAGAGAGAAATATTAACTAGTGGATGTCACAAACTAGGTGGTGGGGACCCATTGAAGGCTTTTGGTGTTGACTTCTTCTCGTGGTGCAAGGAGTTGACTATAATGATTCAAGTCAATGATTTTGTTTTCCTTGTTCTAGTCTATAAGGATGTAATATGCAATTTTCATTAGTTTAGAACTAATGATCCAATAGTCACAATTAAAAATCCTAGAGATATTATTTTCAATCCAATGGGTTATTCCCCTTGCCCCCAGAGAGAGAGAGAGAGAGATCAATTGGTTTTCATCAATGTTATTAGACATTCAACTAGTTTTATGTTTGTAGAGCATATTCAAAGAGAAACACTAGTTTGCTCCAATGATTAAAGCACAAGTTTGGTTTCCCATAAACTTCTCCATGGAAAATTATCTATTTTCCAAACATTGTGTTTTTCTAGAAGTTTATCACTCCCTTCTAATGAATGGAATCAATCAAAATTCAATATAAAACCATGCTTTATAATTGGATCTATCCAAAAAAAGAGGTGCATTTATGATAAAAGTTTTTATTTGAAAATGTAATAGCATGTTTGGGTTCCACCCTGTAATGCAAATGATCATTCAACCGCCTTTGGTCCTTAAAATTTGAGTGGTTGCATGTTCAAAATATCTTACAAAAATTTTCCATATAAAGTTTGAAGATGAATTTAAAAAGGTATAAGTAAAATTAACTTCATTATTTAAAAGTAACACTCGGAGGAATGCCTTATGAAGCATGGATGGATTTAAAAAGCTCATGACCATTAACTCCATTATTTAAAATTAACACAACAATAATTTAAGATAAATTGGTGGGTGGTATATAGCTAGATAGCGGTTAACTGTTATATTCCATCGTACCCTATAATATGCATGGCAACATTTTCGTGAATATTGTATGATTTCTCGAATGGAACAGAGGGCATGGAGAATCGTATTTGACGAAGAAATACTAATTTGAGGCTTTTTCCCGTGTTGATGATGATGAGACAATGGCTAATGGAAACCAAAATACAATCCCGCGGCTCGCTCGTATTACTGTATAGCTTCACTAATTAATCAACCCTAATATTTCGTGTATGGCTTCGCTAATTAATCGCCGCTATCTATGTATGGCCCACTGCTGGGAGATTTTTAAATAGTATGTGGAGGGGCTCGCTAGTGGAACCAATGATACACAAAACAAAGTTATCATGGGTAGAAGAAATGCAGCATGAGAGAAAAATTCAATGTTTTTGGCAATCACCATTAAGGGGCAAAATTTTTCTAACACAAGAAAATTGTATTATATTCAAGATAATGCTGGAGAGATTAATTTTAAAAGTGAAAATTGGTTTCCAAAGCTTCAATAGTCATGAGCTAACAAATATAATTCAAAGGGCACTTGAAAAATGCAAAAGAGAAAAAAATAGGAAATCAAAATCAAAGTGTTTTCCTGTAAATGCTTGGTTTGATGAGGAATGCAAAATGGCAAGGAGAACCTTGAAAAAGATAGGGAAGGAGAAGATGAATGTAAATTTATATAAACAGATAATTAAAAGGAAAAAATATGAGTTCATGCAAACAAGGCGAGAAGAGTCAATATATCTAGGCAAGAATAACTCAAAAATTTTGTCCCAGGAACCTCAACCAAGGAAGAAGCAAATCGAAAATAATATTACAGCTAATTAATGGTTTGAATATGCAAGACAAATTTATGACAAAGGATCAGAGATTGAGCCTCCCCAGGGATCAACACAACTACAAAGCTCTTTACATTACAGGAGGTGGAGATTGGAATTAACAAGCTGAAAGCAGGAAAGGCAAAAGACTTGGTTGAACTTCAAGCAAAGTATCTAAAATGGGGAATGAACACTCTTGCACTGCACATCATGGAAATATTCAACAACATCATTCAACAAGGATTCCCAAGAGATTTTACAACTAGCCTAGCAATACCCCTTTTTAAAAGTGGAGACATTAATAATCCGTCCAATTGTAGAACCATTATGATTAATCCTTTGTTTGCAAAGATTTTCGGCAGCATGGTAGAAAATAGAATCAGTAAGTGGGCAGAAGTAAAAGAAAAGAGGGAAAAGGGACAAGTGGGTTTTAGGCTGAAGCATTCTACAGTGGATCATGACATCACATTGAGGCACATTATTGAAAAGGTTTGGGGAGATAAAGAAGAAGTATTCTACTATTTTGTTGACTTAAAAAATGCATTTGACACGGTCCCTAGAGATAAGTTGTGGCGTAGAATGGAAGAACTTGAAATTCCTTTGCATTATAGAGTTGTTGTCCATAGACTTTATGAAGAGGTGAAAGTCAAAATTAGAACCTCAGCAGGTATTTCAGAAAGCTTAGAAGTGACATTGGAGTCAAGAAAGGTTGCCCTCTATTCCCTACTCTTTTTGGTTTATATATTGATAGAATCGAAGAGTGACTAAATTTGCAAGGTGGGGATGGTGTTCGGTTGGGGGAGTTTGTGATAAAGCGTCTTTTATATGTTGATGATCTTGTATTGATTTCTAAATCGGCCCATGAATTGCAGATGCACCTATATGCCCTTGAGCATTTTTGTAGAGAAGTGGGGATGAAATTCAATATTAGCAATACCAAGATAATGATTTTCTCTAATAAAAGGAAGCAAAGTTAGCATACGTTCTTCTTTGAAGGCAACATTCTTGAAGAAGTAAATGAGTACAAATACCTCGAGATCGATTTCAACAACAAACTCAATTGGGAGTACTGCAGAAAGAAGAGAATCTTAGGAGGGTGGAAAGATTTATATGCTCTTCAAAACATATGTCGAGAGGCAGAGTTATGGGATTGGAAAACTATTAAAGTGCTTTTTGGACTCCTAGTTTGTCCAGTGATGCTATATGGGTGTGAATTGTGGGCTAGCAGCACCCTGTCTCAAAATGGAAGCAAATTGAGAAAATCCAAAAACGCTTGATCATGAGCACGTTCAAAATAAAAAGTTCGGTACCTTATGAGATAATGTTGAGTGAAACAGGAGAAACTCTCATTGAAGTAATTGCTATGGTGTGTCTCATAAGATATCTAAAAATAATTGAGCAAATGGGAGTAGGTAGATGGCCTAATGTTATATTCAAGGAAGGCATGAGTGAAAGAAAGAAAACATGGATGAGACAAAACTACACTTGGATGAAAAAATGGAATATCTACCTCAATGTTTGTCCCAAAAATAGCAAAGAGCTAAAGGATTTTTTTTATGGCGAAGTTTCGTAAACATGTATGGGGAAAAGAGTTGGGTAGAAAGAAGATGTACTACATTGAAGAATTCAACCCTACGTATGATCTCCAACAAAAGGGGTACGTTGGCGCTAACATTCCGTGGGGGGAAAAGGTTCTTATTGCTCAATTAAGAACCAACTCGCATCATCTTCGGTGTGAAACAGGACGGTGGAAAAGGCCTAAAGAAGTGTGGGAAGAATGAGTGTGTACATTTTGCACGTCTGGGGCAGTGGAATCGGAAAAACATTTCATTTTGGAATGTGATACGTTCAAAGACATCAGAGAAAGTTATGAGAATATGTTAGCATCAGTTTTTTGACATTTTCATTTCAGCAATGAGATTGTTGGAAATTTGGGCCCACTCATCATCAATTTGAATAAAAAAAGAACAGAAATGAAAAAAGCTAAAAACAGAGAACTCATAGCCCCATAGACTATTTTTAGTCTCGTGAACGTTAAAATTTCATTTCATTTGTTATTACTCTTATCGAAGTGTGTTGCTTTGAGCAATGAGATTGTTGGAAGGTTGGGCCCGCTCAACATTAATTTGAATAAGAAAAAAACAGAAATGCAAAAAGCGAAAAATAAAAAACTCATAGTCTCATAACCTATTTTTAGTCTCGTGAACGTTAAAATTTCATTACATTTCATTTGTTATTACTTTTATCGAAATGCGTTGCCATGTTTCGGAAAATTTGGAGAGATTTCAACATTCTATAATATTTCTTTTCGTGTGTCACGGTGTTGTGTTTGGAAAACTATCGCCACGGAGCATTTGTAAATATTTTACAATATTTTCTTTGCGTGTCACTTTTGAATTTTGATTCTTTATATGAAATGAGCCCGTAATAAATTCAGAATTTTAAGGATTAATTTCTATAAATGAATGAAGAAACGGAAACCATCCCCATTCCATTGAGAGCAGTAGAAGATGGAGAACGTTCCCTCTCTTTTTCGGAGATTATCTTTCCTCTTTCTTTCTTTGTTTTGTTTCTCAGCCCTTCTTCCTCCCTCCAACTGTCACATCGCCGGCACACTCATCGCGGAAATGCTTCCGATGAAGAGGCTCTGCATGGATTTCTGTCTGGAATTACATATGATCCATGGCAGCAGGCCTGCAATTTCAAATCCCTTTTGCCTGTCAAATGGAAATTTTATGACGTTTTTAAATTTTACGTGCCCTTCATTTTACGTTTTATCTCAATTATCCACCTTTCATAAACTAAACTAGTAGCATTGGATATTCCATCCTTCCAGCCTTCAGCTCTTTTATGCAATAAACAAGCCATAGCTCTATATTTTGTTCATAAAGATTGAAGATAGAATCATATAGTGCAAATGCTAATAAACTAAATGAGTAGCATTATATCTTCCAGCATTTTTTTTTATGCAATAATCCAGCCATAACTCTATTTTCTTCATAAATTGTTCATAAAAGTTTATTTTAAAATCATATAGTTTACACATATAGTAGTGACTTATCAATACATTTGTAGTGATTCTAATAAGCAATGTGCAACATCCAGCAGCCTTGGCCATCCAAGCCTCAGAGTGTGAGGAGTGTGAGTGGTCTATCAGATTAATGATATGAATTTATAGTAGGACATTTAAACAATGAAATCCTTGCAAAAATTATAACAGAAACTCAAAATTCTTAGATAAAATACAAAAAAATTTTCAATAATAGATGGTAATTATTCTTAATTTAAAGTCAAACTTTCCGGAGAAATTACAAAAAAAAATTCAATAGGAATATCTTAATACATAGATTCTCTATTAAACATACCCTATAACAAATTTCAAAGCTCAAGAATCCTTCTTGACTTTGTATCTTTCCATACCTTATATACTGCATGCCAATCAACATTAGATGGTTCTGCTCCATTCAAAGATATTCTCATTAAAGCATCTAGTGTATCCAACCCTAGCCTTGATTTTCTAATTTCCTTGATGATGTTTTGCTTAGAAAATCCTCTTTCACAATCTACTGTACTTGCAGGAATGGTGAGCACAGCTTGCCATAATTTCATCATATTAGGATAAGTTTTGTGCCATTGTTTTGTGTTACGAAAGACTTTCCATGCCTCTTTCATAGAAAAACCCTCACAAGCTAGATTCAATGAATCAACAAAAGGGTGCAACTCTCTTTTACAAGATTCAACATCAAATAAAGCTACAAATCTAGCATCTCTTGATATAGTATGTTGCAAATGTTGAAAAAGCTTTAAAATCCAACGCTCTGAATTTTTCTCACGATTGCGACGCTCTTCTGGATAATAACAAGGGCTGAACAATTTTGCTGCATTAAAAAGATGAAGGTCTGGAAATCTTTCATTTAAAGAGTCTATGAGAGTCTCTATATAACCTTATGTGAGTTGCTGACAACTCTCTTCTGTACCTTCAATACAAGGCTTCATAGATTGTTTCCTTGCTTCACTGGATTCAATATCCATGGCTGAGATAGAGATGTATCGTAATTCATGTCTCTCTACAATTGTCTCTTCATCTTTAATATCAATGTATCCATTTTGAGAAGCACTTAAAAATTTTGAAAGGTAAATTGTCCCTTCTGCAAATGTTTATTTTCTCAGAAACCATCTAGATAATGTGCTTATAGTTACTTCAAGAGCCAAACCAATAGTTGTAATGTCTACAGTTTCTTCTTGAAAAGTCATATTCAACTTATTCAATTCCCCTAGCACATCAGCAAGCATATGTAAACAGTATTGGATAGAATTTTTCATTTTTCCACAAAGTTAGAATTGCAGGCATAAGCTTCACAAGTCTTATAATAACTTCCCCCCTGGATAACCATCTCACTGAATGTATCTGTAGAACATCAAGAACATCAATCTGCATGACTCTAAGCAAATCATTAAGTTCATTATTTCTCTTTGGGGAGTTTTGAACCCATGAATACACTTTGTTTGCAATTTTTTCAACATATAATAACTCAGGTATTTTCTTAGAAGCATCTGCTGCTGCTAAAGACTCACGATGAGCCACACAATGAACTGTAATAAGGTTTGGATTGTTCTTTTTCAAAAATGAAACAAGGCCGTTTTCATGTCCAATCATTGCTGAAGCCCCATCTGTAGAAACTGCTATCAAATTTTTATATTCAAGACCTCTGACATCTATTAATTGATTAACACTATCATATATTGTTTTCCCTTTTCCATCCACTATGTCATTGAGCTTCATAAACTGTGAGATAGGTGGCCCAAGGCCATTTGAATCTAAATATGTTGCATGAACAACAAGGTGTTGCTCCAAGGTTCGATCAGTGCTTTCATCAACCATTAATGAGAAGAAAGGACTTTCCAACATATTTTTTATTTGAATCTGTTCAAGATGTTTTGATATGCAATATATAAAATCATTTGCAAACTTACGATCTGTGTAGGAAGAGTATTCTTGAGACTTTGGCATATATGGAGTTTTTGCGTCCATTAGAAATTTGCAAAGTTTCTCATACTTTGAAAGAGATAAATCTTCTTGACAGATGAAATATGCTACTTTCATTGTAGAAGTCACCATTTCCTTATTGGCATCTTCAACCTGTCTAAATTGATCTGGAATTGGTTTCATCTTTCCCTCTAGTGCATTTATCCATCTTGCCTTAGCATCTTTATGTACCAATGATTTTTCATGAGTAACAAGAGCATCGTGTTGTAAGGTGGTGCAACCATTCCCTAAACCCCATGGTCCATTCATCCTATACTTCTCACAATAATTACACTTCATAGCTATTTTATCATCACACCTCACATAATTCAACCAAAGAAACTTATCTAACCATTCCATACGAAAGTGTCTTTTTGTTTGCACTTTCATTTTTGAATTATTAGCAACTTCTTCATCAACTTCATTTGTTTCTTCATCTAGATCATCATCAGAAGAACTTCCAAAAATTTCATGTAATTGTTGTTCTACATAAGCATTATGGGTTTCTTGAGGTGTTTCTATATTATTTTGAGCTTCTGAAGTTTGTCCTTTTGTCCATCCATACATTTCCCCAATTGTAGCTTGTATCTTTCTCTTTTGAGACATTTGTAGGTTTATAATAACCTGTATAAAAAAAATATACGTGGAAAGTAAAGTTAATATTTTTTAATAATACATATTTATTTATTATCTAAAAAACATAAGTATTGTTAAACCAATTATAAAAAACTGTGTTAAAAAATGTTAAATGTTAAAAGAGAAAGTATTAACAATTACAATAGATCATACTAATGGAGTTTAAAAAATTGTTAAATAAAGTTTAACTATTATATATAACAACTCATAACAGCTAAATTCAACAAGCTTCACATGCAAGCCTATAATCAAGTAAAAACATACCCCTTCATATTTAATAATTCAACTCAACACTTGAAAATGAGATTTGAGGGTGACAAAATGATCTTACATTCATTTCAAAGTGTTTAAAAGTGGGCAATGAAATGGAATGACACTTTTGCATCTACCATTTACAGGATCAAACAACACTTGATATTTTATTAAACTTTTATGCAGCGGAATTATACAAAGGATTCATTAAATCTCCACTGAGATAGACTGCTGTGGCATTTATCAGATTTATCCTTGCATAGCAAGAGTAATCCGAAGGCTACCTGGCACACAAACAGGCTCAGTCTAGAGACTCTTGAATAACATACAGACTTGAATTTCAATCTCGTGTTGCAAACAGATCACGGATAATAGTTTTAAATTTTATTAATGTAATTTTATGGGTTAATAAATAAAATTAATATAAATATTTTATTAAATTTATTTAAATATATTAGTAATTTTGTATTTTTAGAGTATATTTTCATTGTCTCAATTATAATGTAAAGTTTGAAATTAGAGAAGAACTATAACATAATATAATATTTTTTTTTATTTACTTGATTAATATTTTTAAAGTAATAGAGAGTTAGCACAAAGTATTGTAGTTAACCGTTAGTTTTTTAATAAAATAAAATTATAAAATAAATTTAAAATATTTTACTATATCTATCTAAATAACTTAATATTGTAATTAGTTTATCAATTTACTTAATTCTGAATATGTATATGCTTCCAGATTGAAATTTATGGTCGATTTTTTTCACCAAAGCTTTGGATAACTCGCACTTTTCCACATTTCAACTATTAGATTTATTCAAGATTCATAAAAAAATAAAAGTAATATAAAAAAATGTTAATAACTACATGTTAATCATAAAAGCAAAATAAAAAGAAATAGATGTTAATCATGCAATGCCATTGTTTGGCAAATTAAAATGTTACTTTGCTTCCCAAAAGAAATAGATAATATCATATAAATAATATCATGCGATATGTACTGACAAATTTGTGAAGTCTGAACTTTGGCTGGTAAACATTTCATAGACTTTTTGTTAAGAAAATTGTATCACACTTTCTGATTATAATTACACTCCAATACAAAAACACAGATTTGACGAGAATGATTCAAAACCTGTCATCGATGACAGACATTCAAAAAATTTTGATCCATTCTCCTATGCTAGGGATCCCATGGTTGACAACAAATAACATATAATAACCAGGTGGTGCAGCTACAGGAGAAGGAGGAGCCATTACAGTAGCAATGTACCCCTCCTCTTTTATCATATGACCAGTAGCTCCAAGTTGAAGCATTCTCTGGTTCATGGAAAAACTATGTGTTGTGAAAGGAGGAGCATATATATTAAACTCGATCCTTATATCCTCATCCGAATTATTAAAACCTCGAACAACTCTGCTACAGTCAATGAAGAATTCGACTGTGAAATTGGAGCCGTAGGCAATAGATGAGTGTGATGATTTAACTGAAGCAATAACGGGCCGAAGATTCTTATAAGACGTATCTAAATAATAAGGGCTGTAGGCTTCTAGACGAAGCTCAGTGGGGAACTTTTCTCCTGAGAAGATGTAACCAGGATGGGGATTCGAACCCCCGACCAAAACCCTTCCATCACGAAGTATATTGGCAGTGGAATGATACAGTTTGGCAATAGTAGAAGGGGCTAGTACAGAGAATCGGGAACCGAGTGTTTCATTTGGTCTGTAAAGAAATGGGGAATAAGAAGGATCGATAGCAAGCTCCCAACCGGCGCTACCCTTCTGAGCTCCATTGATGATCAGGATTTCTCTGTTGGGGAGAATGAGCATATCTGGCATAACCCTCGGCTTGGGCATTTCCTCCATAGACCATCTAGGGTTTCGGTCTGTAATGACTATTCTGCCACAGTTATTGAGAGTATTCGTGAAATTGCCAGATTTTGATTTGTTGTAAGCATTTTCTGGTGCACCTCCACATATTAAAATTTCTACTCTTTGGAACGAATTTGTATAGTGAAGTGGCATCATCACTCATGACCCAGATGAAGGGTAATTCCTGGCTCCTCCTCCAGGCATTCTGGGGAATTCTTTCACAACTCTGTTTCTCTTGTAGTTGAAGAGAATTGAGTCCTTGTTGGCATATTATGAACTCTGTTTCTCTTGTAGTTGAAGAGAATTGAGTCCTTGTTGGCATAGAATGTGACCGTACATGGTGATCTTGAAGGAGCCTTATCACAGACAATAAATTTCAAGTAAATGACACAAATTTTATTATAAATTATTAATGTATTATAACCCACAAAATATTAACAAAATAGAATAAATACAAATGAAATGAAATACAAAAAAAAAAAAAATTCACACATTTTTTCTCTTGAATTTGAAAATGCTTCAAAGCTCAAGCTACCAACCTTACCTTAGTTTAGGATGCTCCGACGCTGATAGCAGTGACACTTCCGATCGAGAAAGAATGCACACTTCAACCACAAATTCTTCAACAGTGCAGTCTTCAACAAATTCTTAACAGTGCACTAGGGTAGGGTAAATTAAAAAATGTATGTGAATCTGTGATATATAGATGGATGTTAATAGTTACTACTTTTAGCAATTAGTAAGTAGAGGAAATTAATAAATAGAAAAATCATGGATGATGGAACAAATTGGAAAGTTGTTACAGTCCGCGGCGTCGGCGTGGGCCAGTGTGCAGTGTGTACATTGAACTTTGAAGATATTAATATTATTGCTAAGTTATGAGATCATATCAAATTTAAAATCTCTCCAAAATCTCCAAAGTAAATTTAGAAATTCGGGGTAAATTTAGAAATTTCCAGTAAATTATTGTAGTATGTGAATTATAATATATAATAAATAATTTTGAGAATTTATATTTTTGAGTACAATAAAATATTATGGCTTCTATTTTTAAGTGAACGTCAAAATGACGGGAGTCAATGTATTTTACACGTCAGGTTTGACGTGCACAATTTTTGGGTGACCGTAAAATACGTCCTCGGAATTAAAATACGTCCCGTAGGACGTCAATTTCCAGGCATGCATGGCAGTCATTAACCACCACGTGGAAACCCAATGTTTCCTTATGCGGGTGGAGAGGTTTCATCTGCAGTCGGCGCAGATAGAGGGTGGTTTCTTTCTGAAAAAAAGATAGAGGGTGGTTTCTCTGAATGTTTCATCCTTGGAATTGCAAGGTACAATCTCTTCTCTTTTATGAAATCTCTCCTTTCTTAGAATACTTGACCTTGCCAATAACAGTTTCCATAGACACATTCCCTATCAATTGGGAAATTTGTTTCGCTTAAAAGAACTTGACCTGTATATGAACCAACTCCACAGTTCTATTCCGCTCACGCTTGGCCGTTGCCGTAGTTTACGGATTTTCTGTATGGACTCTAACGAGCTCGTAGGAAACATTCCCTCGGAACTAATGTGCAATCTCCCCAAGTTACAGTTCTTAGGCTTATAGCATAACAATTTGACGGGTAGAATCCCCTCCCGCTCCAGAAACATATCAACAACCTTCACGGAAGTATACCATCATCCCGAGAGTCCACCTTCCGAATCTGTAATACTTATGAGTTTTAACCATCTCGCGGGAGAAATCCCATGTTCCTTTTCTAACTTCACCAATCTTAGAGTATTGGATGTTGGTCAAAACCAGTTGACCGGTCACGTTCCAGCAGACTTGTGTCGCAAGAACATGTCGTTGACTATACTCTCCCTGGGTGGGAATCGGTTGAGTGGCAGCATTCCCGCTTCGCTTTTCATTTGTACCAACCTTCAATTGCTCAACTTATCGAATAACCAACTCCGCGGAATAGTGCCCATGGAGTTGGGTAAGTTGACGCAGCTCCAGGTGCTCTACTTAGATACGAATGAACTGGTTAGCGGCAGCACCACAAACTTGCCCATCCTCACTATGCTATCTAACTGTTGTACCCTGCGAGAACTAGATTTAAGCTACAATCATCTCACGGGACGTTTGCCCTTTTCTATAGGCTGCCTCTCCAAAGAATTAGATTGCCTAACCGTGGGTACAAATGGATTATCTGGGGAAATACCTCCACATATTGGAAATTTGACAGGTTTAACACTTCTTTGTTTACAGTATAATTTTTTTACTGGAGAAATTTTTATTACAATTAAAATGCTTCATAGGTTGGAAAGGTTATATATGAATGGCAACAATTTACAAGGAACCATTCCAATAGAAATTGGGCAACTCAAAAGTGTAGGGCTCATAGATATTTCTGAAAATAATCTTTCTGGAAAGATATCTGATTCTATTACTAATCTCCAGCAACTAAGATATCTAGATCTTCATATGAACCAAAAAGATTGGTGCCACAGCCTTTATGGGAAATCCTAGTCTCTGCGGACCTTGGGTAAATTTGACATTGTGCTCTACTCACAAGCATAAAAGTGTTTCTCAAATGACAAAAGTTGTCATATCTAGCATTAATTGTTGTGTTCTATTTATTTCTAGGGATTTTGTGTAGAATAAATCATAATGGGAATATTCATATGGAAATTGGGGCATCCTTAATGTGGGGCACCCAATAATTTCCTATGGAGAGCTCATCACTGCAACCAATGGATTTAGTGATGCTAACTTGTTAGGAGTGGGTACTTTTGGGAAAGTGTACAAAGGGGTTTTGAATGATGGCATAATGGTTGCCATCAAGCTTCTCAATTTGGAAAATGAGCGAGCTGACAAAAGTTTTGAAAATGAGTGCAAAGTTATGGGTGCAGTAAAGCACCGAAATGTAATTCGAGTCATAACCTCCTATTCAAACCTCCAAATGAAAGCTTTGACATTTCCATTTATGCCAAATGGAAGCTTCGAAAAGTGGTTAGTGAAGCAAAAAGTGGTTTGACATTGATTCAAAGGTTGAATATAGCAATTTAGACATTGCTCAAGGCATGGTGTATCTCCATCACCATTATTTCATGCAGGTGATCCGTTGTGATTTGAAACCAAGCAATGTCCTTCTCGGTGAAGATATGACAACATATGTAATAGAATTTGGGGTTGCAACCATATGCCTTGCAAATCATGAAAAGTCAAGTTTCACTTCTACACTTGCACTTAAGGGAGCCACAGGCTAAATTCCTCCAGGTATTGTTTGAACTAAATGACATGCTAGACAATGTTATGAGTTTCATATTTTTATTAAACATTTTTTATTTGGAACCTTATGCTGAGCATGTTTGAATGCAGAATATGGATTGGGTGGACATTTCATAACAAAAGGGTGGACATTTCATAACAAAAGGTGATGTTTATAGTTATGAATAGTGTTATTGGATTGGGTGGAGATGTCACAACAAAAGGTGATGTTTATAGTTATGAATAGTGTTATTGGAGATGCTCACTGGAAAGAAGCCAACCCACAACATGTTTGTGGAAGGAATGAACTTACAAAAATGGGTGGCTATAAATTTTCCAAATCAATTAGGGGAAGTGGTGGACAAGAGTTTATTGAGAAGGACTAGTAAAAGCACTCAAGAAGATAAGGATCGCAATTGCCTTATTCACTCCATAAATGTGGGTTTACTTTGCATGAAAGATTCTCCTCAAGCACGACCTACTATGATGGACATTGTGGGTGCATTGCAATCCATCAAAGGCACTTTTCTAGGCACCCATGGCATTCCAAAATCCCAATCAGATTTCACATATTTATTAGGTGATGAAAGTACAACTTGTAACAACATTAGTGAAGGCCAAAGTTCTTCTACATTTTAAAGTGTTGTAGAAGAGTAGTGATTGTGTCACTAGACCATTTAGTAATTTGAGTCCATTGTCATTAGTTCCATGTAAAGTTTGGGTGTTATTCCTCTCTCTTTAGTGATGCAACTTGTTTATTAGTATCACTACCCTCTGGTTCTCTATCCATGTCTATTGTTCAGAAAACATGAGTCTAAAAATAAAGTTACATTCGGTATGAAGAAGAAAATGTTTCTACAACTATAAATTCTGCTATTATTTTCTTATGAACACTTTATTCATATAAATATTATCGATTTTATAATAAAATACACTATAATTTTGTTTTTCTTCTATTTTTCAACTCGTATAAATATACCAAGAGCTTTATATATACCTTAAGGAAATTAAATAAAAAATAAATTATTTTGTTTCCCGAGGCATTTATGAAGTTTTGAATTTATCTATTCAAATAAAGAGCAAGAACATGTTGACCAAGGTTATGCTTTCCATACTTTTCATATCTTCATTGTGTTATTCCACAGCAGAGCAAGAACATGTTGACCAAGATTATGCTTTCTATACTTTTCACGTCTTCATTGTGTTATTCCACACCAACACTTTGAAGCTAAAATTGTGGAACAAGATCAATAGGTTCATTTGACAACTACTACATTCTCAAATTTGTTAAGAATTACACTAGACAAGTGACTTTCATAAATCTATAAAAAATTAGGTTTGACACATTTTCCTATAAAGTTACTTGGTAAACTTGAGTAGCACAATTATTATTATGTGTTTAAGTTTTAGATTTTGATTATATTTGAAGACTTGAAGTTTATTGTCTCATGATTTTAGTTATTTACTCTCAAGTAAGTATTTTTATTAATGATTTTTTGGTATAAATAAAAATTCTATTAAAAGTAGAATGCTACAAAATGACTCTAAAATGGGAACAAGTTTGGAGCCTAACTAAACCAATGTCTTATAAACAAGCTAAAATGATGGACTATGGGACTTCTAGATTATATCACATATATATTCAAACATTCCATAAACACAATTATATATATTCAAACATTTCCATTTCTTCTTAGGTGCTATCAAAATGTGTCTATTAAGCAAATGCAAGGAAGAAAGATGTATATTAATTTTGATGTTCTATGATAAAACACTTTAAAGAAAATTACATTTCAATTAACAATAATAAATTAATTAAGCATGTTATAAAATAATATGTTAAATAAAATGTTACATTTCCAATCAATTTATTCATAGTAGAGAAATCAATGAATTCAAAATATCACATTAACATTTACAAAGTTGCTTACAAATATCACCTTAATATTTACTAAATTTATTTCCAAATATAAAATACATGTTTCCACACCAAAAATATATTAAAAATAAAACATAAACTTATACTTCATTTAGAAAATTGCTTTTATCATTTTTAGGACAATTGAGAGGTGGCATTTCCCAATAGTTTATACATTTATTCATCAATCAATAAAATAAAGAAACATAAAAATATACATAATCATTCCGAACAACTAGATGTTACCAAGAGTTTGAGAAACATCTAGACACTTCTTAAAATAGTGTAACCCTTCCACCGTCAACCCCTCATGAAATTTAAATCTGAAATTTTATAACAACTAAATCTCAAACAAACAAATACATCTAATAAATCACAGACACAAATTTAGAAAACTTATCTGCTAAATTATTGCAATCTACATTATATTAATAATATTATAAAGTATTTGGAAAATATAAAACATATCAAACTACTTGCACCACTTAAACTAAATATTTAAAAAGTAATATTTCTCTCCACTTTTAAAAAAGACAATTACTTCATCACAATAATATTAAAATAAAAATAAATAATAAAATAATAAAATCATTATGCACTTATTATACAATTTAGGTAAGCTTTACTAAAGGCTTGTTTCAAATTTTATTGAGCAAGTCCAACAAGATTACAAAGAAAGATGTTGCTTTCAATCATATTAAGTAAGTTTTACTAAAGGCTTGTTTCAAATTTTATTGAGCAAGTCCAACAAGATTACAAGGAAAGATGTTGCTTTCAATCATATTCCAATTGAGGAAAAGAGAAATATTTTAATTAATGCTTTTTGTTTGAGGTCAAAAGTTCCTCCAAAGAATTAACGATCCTATATTTATTTACAAGATTTCCTATTTGTAAAAAGCTATTTACAAAATAGTTGCCAGGAATTTCCAGATTTCTCCATTTGTAACATTCGGAGGTGCTCCAAAGAGAACTTTTGACTTGATTTTTTCAAGTACAAATCTGATTCGATCTGTCAGTTTCACAATTTGAAGCTAAAAGATTTATCCAGTTTCACCATTTGAACTTAAAAGATTTATCCTTTTTGTGAGTAGATCTAGTATCAATTGGCTACAGAAATGTGGATCATAATAACTGTGAATCATGATGGAACAATTATCATTTCATGCAAAGATGTGCGAAATTGATAAAGTAAAAGCTCATGTATTATGATCCCTTTGAATTGCTGGATCTGAATTGAAGATGTTGCTTTTTGTTAAGAATTCAAAGCCACTAATGAAAAGGAGACGAGTGTCTCATGCACACAACTTTTTATTTTTTAAAGATATTATATAATATTTAGTTTAATTTAGTATTAAATTTGACATATTATAATATATTAATACAACAAATTTAATATCTCAATTTATTATAATAATAACATATTAAGATAAAGAGTTAATAAAATATTATCAAACATTATATAATGTATAAATATTAAGTTTCATAATTATAGATATTAGTATTATATTATATAATAAAGAAAGATTGAGAAAGAGGGAGTTATAAGGGAGAGAGGAGAGGAAGAGAAGAGAGAGTCTGTTTGGGTGGTGAGATAGAGATACAAAGAGGGAGGGGAGAAGAGAGAGTCATACATAGATGGAAGAAGAGACATATAGAGGGAGAGAGAGAGGGGGGCGATAGATATAGAAAAAGAGTGTGTGTGTTTTGTGGGGTGTGATAGAGAGACAAAGAAAAGAGATTGAGGTAGATATCAATATATATAATGGGGGGAGAGAGAGAGAAAATAAGAGAGAGACAAAGATAGAGAGGGAGGGAGGCTAACTATTTCATCATATGAATGTTTTGGTTTTTCACTGAAAAGTTGTAGTGATTTCAATGTAGATGTTGATTCTTAATCCTATTTTATTGGAGAGGGAGTGAGGGAAGAAAAAATACATATAGAGAGAAATGTGGAGAGAGAGAGAGAGAGAGAGAGAGAGAGAGAATGTGTATGTTTGGGTGGTGAGATAGAGAGACAAATAAGGAGAGATAGAGGGAGATAGAGCTATAGATGGAGGAGGGAGAGAGGGAAGAAGAGAGAGACAAAAAGAGGAAGGCAGGGAAATATAGATAGATATGGGGGAGAGAGAAAGAGTGTGTGTGTTTGTGGGGTGAGATAGAGAAACAATAAGGAGAGATGAAGAGAGATGAAGAGAGATATATATATAGATGGTGGGGGGAGAAAAAGAAGAAGACGCGAGACAAACTCTTCCATCTTATGAATAATTTGGTTTTTCACTAAAATGCATGCATTGATTTCAATGGAGATGGTGATTCATAATCCTATTTATTTAATTGTATAGAACGCATTGTTTTTAGTGTCATTGTTGATTTCTAATCGTATTTGATTGCTTGCACTAGATGCATTGATTTTAATGTAGTTTTTGTTTTCTAATCCTATGTGATTGCTGTAGAAATTATATAACTAATGCGTTATATATCCAAGATTCTCCTAATCACACACTATTTGACTTCATGGACAATACATAATCTATTCCACCATTAATCATCACATGCGGAAATTAAATCAATTGCAATGCACACATGAAACCATAAAAATTCACACACATTAACACAATGATTTAATAGGTAAGCCTGAAGCTAAAAACCCCAACTATCTGTATATAATATATGTCATAGAGATCATGTAACAATCCTCATACAAAAATGAACATGTCAAGATCTCAGTACAATACAATCGCTACACACTAATCAGGTCTGATCTAGCAAATCCATGCACCGATCTCTGCCACTTGCTAGCTTGCCTCTACTGCGCAATCCCTGCTGAAGAATGGCTCTGAATGAACTCGAATCCAGTTGGCTTGCACTGCGCAATCCTCATTTGCATCTCCACTGAGTGTTGGATGCAATCAATGCATCACTATAGTCACAACTGATAGTCACACTTGCTCTTTCACCTACCTCTCCACTGGTCTCCACTAAACTGTCCATGCACTGTAGTTAACTGATGTATTCTTCAGTTGATTAATGAGTTATTAATTAGTGAATTAATTATTAATTAATTCACACCACTCTCACTAGTGTATCAATTAGTTAGACTAGATACAACTAGCTCAACTGTGTCTAACTGAGTTAAACTGAACACAACTCCACCAACTACTTCTACAACTCCACCAAACTCTGTCACATGAGTTCTAACTGAATTCCTCCATGCAATAGCTCCAATAAACCCTCAGGAATAGCGTAATTCCTTCTGTCAGCTCCTGTGCCACATCTGTGCACTTAACTAAAGTGCTCCAAGAGAATAAGATAATGTTTAGAGTCCAAATATTATTAAGAGATAATAATATTCTACATATATATTTTTAGACTGGAAATCTAAAAATAGATTCTACCCAATATGTCTAAAAATAGAAGTCCATCTATTTTCCCAACTTGACCAACCATTCACAAATAGCATCCTGCAACTCATAGAATATGATCGACATGTCTAAAAATAGACTTTGCGCCAAAAATAGCCTGCAGGCCCACTTAGTGAATGTGACTCTTTTCACTAAGCTCATCATCTTGTTGAATCTCAACACTCCCTCTCAACAAGATAGGGATTATATGCCACCCCGATCCTGTCTCTATGGTATTCGAATTTTCTCCTAGTGAGCACCTTCATCACAATATCAGTATCCTAATCCTCTGTAGGAATGTAAGATAGCAACATGATCTTCCACTACACACAATCTATGATATGATGGTACCGGATGTCAATATGTTTAGATCTATCATGAAATACTAGATTAACCGAGAGTTTAATGCAACTCTGATTATCACAATATATCACAGCAGGATCTAAGTGTGAACCGAACAACCTGACCAGGATCTTCCTCATCCATATAGCCTCGCATGCAGCCAAACTTGCTGCCATGTACTCGACCTCCGCTGAACTGAGTGCCACGGATCTCTGTTTCCTGCTATACCAAGAAACTGCTGTAGACCCGATACTGAAAATCCCTCCAGATGTGCTCTTTCTATCCGTTGGGCTCCCTGCCCAATCTGCATCTGTGAAGGCATGCATCTTCAACTCATCCGACTGTCTGTACCACAGTCCATATCCTGATGTGCCCCTGAGATACCTTAGGACATGCTTTCCTACCTTCCAAAAGAGCTTGGTAGGCTTAACCATAGCTTGTGAAAGCTGGTTAACAACGTAGCATATGTCCGGTCGTGTATTGACCAAATACATGAGCGAACCAACCAACTGTCGATAAACAGTGGCATCCACTACCTATGCCGATGTAGCATCCTCTTTCCTCCAACCACCAGGAAGAGGAGTGTCGATAGGCTTGCAGCCTTGCATGTTGAACTTCTCCAGTATCTCCCGGGCATACTTGCCTTGAGACACAAACAGTCCATCCTTCCGCTGCCAAATTTCCAATCCCAGGAAATAATGAAGGAGGCCCAAGTCCTTCATCTCAAACTCCTTTGCAAGATCATCCTTGCATGAGTATAACAATAGTTCATCACCTGTTAATAACAAATCATCTACATAAAGTACAATGATCAGCAACTTACCCTCAACCACAATCTGGTACAGGTTAGGATCCACCTCACTCTTGGTAAAATCAAGTCCGGTGAAATAACTGTCTATCCGTGTGTACCAAGCACGAGGTGCTTGTTCTAGCCCATACAATGCTCTTTTGAGCCTGCACACATGCGACTCGCTGCTGAAGATTTCGAATCCTTCAAGATGCTCTATGTAAACCTCCTCCTTCATGACTCCGTTGAGGAACACAGTCTTCACATCCATCTGATGAATGTGCCAACCCATCTGTGCTGAGAGAGCAAGGATGCTCCGTATGGAAGAATACCTTGTGACAGGTACAAAGGTTTCTTCATAGTCAATCCCCTCAATTTGTGAGAAGCCCCGGGCAACAAATCTTGCCTTGTACTTCTCGACACTCCCGTCAACAACTTGCTTCACTTTGTAGATCCATCTCGAACCTACCACTGATTTCCCTTCCGACCTTGGGACAATCTCCCATGCACTGTTTCTGAAAATCGAATCATACTCTTCCACCATGGCATCTACCCATGCAGGATCCTCCACATCTTCCTCAAAAGAGGATGGCTCTATCACAATACACTTGCTCATCAGAGCCATGTATCTAGTATATTGGTCAGGTGATTGTCTCTGTCTGCGCTGTGATGTAGGTGCTCCTACATTTTGCGTTGCATCAAGATTCAGTCGCTCAGCTTCTGTAGTGCGCTTTCGCCCTCTGATGTTTGGCGCTGCATGAGTGGTTTCTTCCACTTCATGAACCTCCTCTTGTGGCTGATCCACATCTTGAGGCTCATCCTTAGGAACTAATAGCTCCTCATCTGCATGCAAGTGTAGCTCCCTCTCAAGCGAACACTTCATGGCTTTCTCCTCATGAAATTTGATATCCTGTCGCACAACAATCTTTCGACTGTCTGGAAAATACACATGATAATTGTGGGGCATTTCTGTGTACCCCACAAATATCCCAACCTCTGCGATCGGCTCCAGCTTCTTCCTGGCATCCTTTGTCACATGAATGTAAACAGGTGAGCCAAAAATCTTCAAATGAGAAATATCAGGCTTCTTACTAGAAAATGCCTCTTTGGGTGTACTCATGCCAAGTACTCTATGAGGACAACGGTTTTACACATAAACCACAGTGTTTCATGCTTCCACCCACAAGTGAATGGGAAGGCCCTGATCATGCAACATCGCCCGTGCAGCACCCACGATCGTTCTGTTCTTTTTCTCCGTGACCCCATTCTGCTGTGGGTTATGAGGCGCTATGAGCTCTCTTCGAATTCCTTCTGCGCTGCAAAAGTCTTTGAATTCTCCAGAGATGAATTCACCACCATTATCGCTCCTAAGAGCCTTCACCTGCTTCCCTGACTCTTTCTCAACTAGTGCCTTGAACTCACAAAACTTTGAGTATGTCTCGCTCTTCCTCTGCATGAAGAAGATCCAACACCTATGAGAAAAGTCATAAAAAGATATCACATAATACCTGTGCTTTGTTGTCAAAGCTACTGAGAAAGGTCCACACACGTCTGTGTGAATTCTCTTAAGGATCATCGTGGCGCGACTATCCTTCTCATGAAAGGTGGCTTTCATAAATTTTCCCAAAGTACATCCCTTGCACTGATCTAACTGCGTAAGTGTACCCTTGGGAAGCCTGGTAGAAATCTACTGCAAAATTTTCAAAGCGCCATGGTGAAGATGGCCCAATCTCCTGTGCCACAATTCGCCCTCATCCCGGCTCACCACTCCTTCTGTTTTTCCTGCCATTGCTGCACATCCATCTACCTGCAATTGATAAAGGTTCTTAACTCGAACCCCTATCCTCCGGTTTTCACCAGTTGCCTTACTGCGTAGGAAAGCCTTTCCCTCGCTAGAGACAACATCATATCCCTTGTCTTCCAAAATCGCTACAGAGATCAGATTCTTCTTCAATCCTAGAACATGCATGACATCCTTCAATATGAAAGGTTTACCAGACTCCCTCTCAAAGGAAATGGTCCCGATACCAGTCACACTGTATCTACCATCATCGCCCATCTCGATGTGCACTACAAGATCCTTCTCATCCAGATCAGTAAACAAATATTTGTCTCCGGTCATATGGAAAGATGCACCACTGTAAAGAAACCACACTGATCCCATCACACTTGAAACCAAGCATGCGATCAATGAAAAATCTAGCTCAAACTGCGAGGCTAAGGCCTCTCCAGCTGCAGATCCAACAGCCTGCTTATTTTTCTTCTTCTGTGGACAATTAGTGGTGTAATTTCCGTGTTGGTGACAGTGAAAGCACTTCACCTTGGACAAGTCCTGCTTCTTGCCTTTCGCACCGAATTGAGAAGGATTTTTCTTTCCCTTCCCTTTCCTTGCTTTGGCAACCAAAGCGTAATTTTATTCATCTTCATTCTTCGATGAAGATCCATCCCTGGTACTTTTCCTTATCTCCTCCTGCACAAGATCTGACCAAAGTCGCTCCCATCCTGGCAGTTTCTCTCGACCATTGACAGAGTCCTAGTAGGAATGCCAACTCTTTGGAAGCCCAAGGAGAGCAAAACTCACCAATTCCTCTTCATCTACAGTAACCCCCACACTCCTAGCTCATCCCTGCACTGGAAAAACTTCGTGAGGTACTTGGGTATACTTTCGCCCTTCTCCATTTTTATTTTTCTGAGCTTGTCTTCAAGTGCCAACTTCCGTTGGTCACTTTTGCTTTGGAACAAGTCTATCAAAGCTTTCCACATCAAGAATGGAGAATCTTTACCATGAAGGCTGGACACTATGTGATCCTTCACACCCTCCAACAGAATCCTTCGACATTTTGCTGTCTTCTTTTGCCATGCATCAAGTGCGATAGCATCGCTAGAAGCAGGTTTTGGAATTTTTGCATCTATGAACTCCTTCAACCCGTTATCATTCAGCACCACCTCCATCCTATCCTTCCATGCAATATAATTCGAGCTGCCCTCAAGGGCATACTCCAATCGCAATCTGTTGAAAGACATTTCAATGAATGCTCAACTTCAACACCAAGAAAACACTGCAACAAATTCGAATTCCACCAGCACAAAACTCAATCGCTTCAATAATTGCAATCTGCTCCAATGATCAATTTCTCTGATACCATGTAGAAATTATATAACTAATACGTTATATATCCAAGATTCTCTCGATCACACACTATTTAACTTCATGCACAATATAGAATCTATTCCACCATTGATCATCACATGCAGAAATTAAATCAATTGCAATGGACACATGAAACCATAAAAATTCACACACATTAACATAGTGATTTAACGGGAAAACCTGAAGCTAAAAACCCCAACTATATGTATATAATATATGTCATAGATATCATGTAACAATCCTCATACAAAGTTGAACATGTCAAGCTCTCAGTACAATACAATCGCTACACACTAATCAGGTCTGATCTAGCAAATCCATGCATCGATCTCTGCCACCTGCTAGCTTGCCTCTATTGCGCAATCCTTGCTGAAGAATGGCTCTGAATGAACTCGAATCCACCTGGATTTCATTGCGCAATCCTCATTGGCATCTCCACTGAGTGTTGGATGCAATCAATGCATCACTATAGTCACAACTGATAGTTGCACTTGCTCTTTCGCCTACCTCTCCACTGGTCTCCACTGAACTGTCCATGCACTGTAGTTAACTGATGTATTATTTAGTTGATTAATGAGTTATTAATTAGTGAATTAATTATTAATTAATTCACACCACTCTCACTAGTGTATCAATCAATTAGACTAGATACAACTAGCTCAACTATGTCTAACTAAGTTAAACTGAACACAACTCCACCAACTACTTCTACAACTCCACCAAACTCTGTCACATGAGTTCTAACTGAATTCCTCCATACAATAGCTCCAGTAAACCCTCAAGAATAGTGTAATTCCTTCTGTCAGCTCTTGTGCCACATCTATGCACTTAACTGAAGTGCTCCAAGAGAATACGATAATGTTTAGAGTCCAAATATTATTAAGAGCTAATAATATTCGACATATCTATTTTTAGACTGGAAATCTAAAAATAGATTCTGCCCAATATGTATAAACATAGAATTCCATCTATTTTTCCAACTTGACCAACCATCCACAAATAGCATCCTGCAACTCATAGAATATGATCGACATGTCTAAAAATAGACTTTGCGCCAAAAATAGCCTACGGGCCCACTTAGTGAAGGCGACTCTTTTCACTAAGCTCATCATCTTGTTGAATCTCAACAATTGCATGTACTAGACACATTAATTTTAGTGCAAATTTTGATTCCTCATTCTATTTGACTCCTTGCACTAGATGCATTGATTTCAGTGTAGATGTTGATTTCTAATCCTATTTGATTGTGTGCACTAAATGCATTGATTTTGGTGTAAGTGTTATTTTATGATTTTATGTAACTAGATGCATGATGTACATTAATTTCAAGGTAATTAAATTAGTAGTGTGCATTGATTTCAGTGTAAGCACAAAAAATAGAATAGATGGATGGAGATATAGATGTAGATGGTAGGGAGAGAGAGAGAAAGGGAAAATGATAGAGGAAAAGAGGAGATATATATATATATATATATATATATATATATATATATAGAGAGAGAGAGAGAGAGAGAGAGAGAGAGAGAGAGAGAGAGAGAGAGAGGAGGAGATACAATGCTATTAATTGAAGTAGATGCATTTATTTCACTGTCGATGTTGACTCTTAATGCCATGTGATTGATTGCACTTGATACATTGGGTTTTGTGTACTTCTTGATTTCTAATATTATTTGATTGCTTGCACTAGATTCATTAATTTCAGTGTGGGTGTTGATTCCTAATCCTATGTGATTGGTTGCACTGGACGAACTGATTCCAATGTAGTTTTTGATTTCTAATCTTATTTTATTGTGTGCACTAGATGTATTGATTTTAGTGTACTTATTGATTTCTAATTCCATTTGGTTGCTTGCACTAGATGCATTGATTTCATTGTAGATGTTGGTTTCTAATCCCATTTGATTAGTTGCACTAAACACATTGATTTCATTGTAGATTTTGATTTCTAATCATATTTGATTACTTGCAATAAATGCATTGATTTGAGTGTAAATGTTGATTTCTAATTCTATTTGAATGCTCGCACTAGATTCATTAAGTTCAATATAGATGTTGATTCTTGATTTGATGTAACTAGATGTATGAATCTATAAATCAATTTTAAAATGTAATTAAATTAATAGAGTGTATTGGTTTTAGTGTGAGCACAAAAAAAAAATTATTGACAACTTGCATTGATTTTTGTGTTACAATAATTCAACCATAAATAAAATACTTCAATTTTCATCTTAAATAAAATGTTCACTTACTTAAAATGTTTTCTTCCTAAAACTATAAATTATTTGTAATTGACTACATTCTTAATATTCTGAATTTTCCTCCACGGATCCGGGTGACATGATGCGAACGTGCGAAGCCAGTTCTTCCCATGCATAGGTTGATGAGGTCCTACACCACCATCTCTAACCTGATGCAGAACCTCCTCTCAGCAATCATTTACATGAGCACCCTAATGCACCAGATCTTCTGCCATACCCTGAATCACATGCAACCCCATGAGAACTATTCCAACTCGCATATGAGAGCGTGTCACAAAATTGCACGACATATATGCTTATGCCACAGGTCTTCAAAAGGCGAGGTCTTTCCTCATTGTGTCATCCCCATGCTACTCCAGTTTCCCTCCAAAGCCTTCTTCGCTTCCTCCCTTTCCATTATGTTGCTACCTGAGTCTCATCGAGTGCTCCCCCCACTACACACCCTCCCTCTTGCACGCCACCATACTGGTGCTAGCCCACTGGGAGCCTATCCAGTTGTTTCCCTCTAGGCCGCGCGCTCCCCGCGGTGTCCCCCCTAGCTACGCACCCCCCTCTGGAATTCCCCACCTCCACGGATTCACCCTGTTGCGTGCTTTTCAAGGCAGTCTGCCTCACTGTGTGCCCCCGTTTTGCACACCCCCCTACTGCATAGTTCTCAGTTGCACACCCCCCTACTCTGCTTTTCTATTGAGTGCTCCCCTATTGAGCAAGTCACTGGACTTGGACCAACCTCCCCCTCTCTGTCAGTTCACCCCCCCATGGCTCCGCATCAGCGCTAAAAGACCATCAAGGGTAGCCAAATAGGCATGTTATCAGGTCGCTATCAGCATGGTCAGGACAATCGTTTGGAATCCATTGAGGTGTCCTCTTCTGGCAGCCATGACAGGGAAGCACCACAGCTGTCTGAGCGCACCCCGGAGGAGATCGCCCTAGCTCAGGAGAATCATAAGGACAGGAAGGGCACCCTGAGAAACCTACTCCTCACAAATCCAAGCCTCTCTTGGTTCAGGAGGCCTCGAGGGAGGACACCAATATGTGGATCATGGACTCAGATGGAGTTTGGATGCGTGTTCATGATGCTGAGTACCTAGTCACTCCCATCTTATGCGCAGCTGCAACAAAGCCCCCGAGCATGCCTTCTGCTGAGGAAGAGGCCATTTCGCAAGAATATGGATGCTGCATCGAGGAGGAGGACCCTGCTACAGAGGATGATGAAGGAACACCATGACTGCGTGGTTACATGACTGCTCGGCTCTTTTCTGTTTTATGTTATTTCAGCACATACTATAGATCTTTTGATTTTTTATGTGTCACCACACACCTTGTAAATATTAATTATTTGATGCTATTAAGGGGTTGGTTTCCTCCTAGGAGGCATCCCCAAACCTGCGCTATTTTGAAAGCATTGAAGGCTAGGATTAGATAAGTACAACTTACCATCTCAGCGTGATGCCTATGTAAAGTCTTACTTTGAATTAATATAGTTTAGCCTAACTTACAAAAAAGAAAAAAATCAAATTTTCCATCATTTAACATTGTTAGTCACTTTTCATTCAAATGAGGTAACAGAAAACAATTATTATTGAAACTTACTCAGATTTTAACACTCCATGAATCATAATGATTGACTTTGAAGAAAGCTAGTATTAATATTAAAGAGCAAGATAGACACAATGTATTGAATTAAATATTTGAATGGTCTATGATTTCAACTACCATTTTCATATGATTCATATGAAAATATGGAAAAACTAACAAGTGTGACAATAAGAACAATAGAAGAAAATAGTTTGAGATTGATCACAATTAAGAATTTATAATTGACTACATCCTTATTATTCACATTTTCTATCATTCAACATTGTTAAATTATCACTTTGCATTCAAAAATTTTATTGCATCATTTTTCATCATTCAAGTTATTAAAAGTCTCTATCATCTCAACAAAGTGAGGTCACTAAGAAAATTTAAAATTAAAATGACCAAATTAATCTTATACATATTTACCACATTTAAAATAATTAGAATAATTAGATGTTCAACCAATTTTCCATAGCCACACATAACTAAAACCAACATAGATCTATTGTAACCCAAGATCTATCAAGCACCGAGACTGGATTGAATCTCATGAGGTGCAAGCCTTAATTTTTTCACTCAAAAAAATAGGTTTTCATGAGATTTGATCCCTCTCGGCACTTGATAGATCCGGAGTTAAGATAAATTACTCTTATTGCACCGAAAGATACATTCTACATCCCAATATAAAATAAATGTATAACTATATCATGTCCTAAAAAAAATAGTAAAAAAATATTTATCTCTAATTTCAACCAAAACATAAATCTAAATAACCATATAAAACAAATTAAAAATGGATTAACACCATAATTAAATAAGTTTGAGTTTGTTTGATCTTATTCACACGTTGGATTCATCTACATTCTCGTTCAGTGGATTCGTGCTCACCAACACCAAACACTTTGATCAAAAAATTATAATATAGTCGTTGTCGCTACTAACGAATATAACTTTTCGAGAAAAAGATGATATTGAGACCCATAAGACCCATCTTAATTAATATCTCAAATTAATGTTGTTACCCAACGAAACTGCAACTATGATTCTAAGTGTCTATTACAATTCAATTGTCCAATACGTTTAATTTGTTTCTCTTTGGGTTATTTTTCTCTTATTTATCTTTATGTTAAAAATTTAGAAAGTCTTATCTTGATAGTTACTTGTGATTATCTTTGGTTTCTTATTAACTTATTTTTATTTGTATGTCTTTATCATCACACCACTAGCAAGACATAAGGTATTAACCATAATTTTTTTGTTATATTTAATAAGATATATTTTGGATAATTTTGTCTCTCCTATAACATGCATCGACTACGTGAAACAACAGTGGTTTTAAAACTAGGATTAATTAAACTTCTTCACACTTGCACGATTTCCAGGACTTCTTCGTGCTCGGTGGACTCGCTCCACTTCCATGATTTTATACGAAGTTCAAAAATAGTAATAACCCAATTGTTTTGCATGCAGGAAACAAAATAATCTCACATGGCATTATGTACTCTACAACTAATTTTTTTTGGATGACTGTGATGTCATTGGCTGCAACGAGATATAATAATCTCACATGGCATTATGTACTCTACAACTAATTTTTTTTGGATGACTGTGATGTCATTGGCTGCAACGAGATATAATAATCTCACATGGCATTATGTACTCTACAACTAATTTTTTTTGGATGACTGTGATGTCATTGGCTGCAACGAGATATAATAATCTCACATGGCATTATGTACTCTACAACTAATTTTTTTTGGATGACTGTGATGTCATTGGCTGCAACGAGATATATCCTCAGATACTTCGGAACCAGCAAGAATGTGTAATTGATCTTAATATTCACTTGTCCAAGCTATCCGAGGAGCTGCCAAAGAAAATGGATTTGTTGTTTGAATGCTAGACTGATTTTTTGGTGTAAATTGAGGATCAACCTTGAAATATTTATCATTATTTTGCATAGATATACTATAAATTGGCTAGAGAAATGTGGATCATAATAACCATGAATCATGATGGACAATGATAATTTCATGCAAATATGTGTGAAATCGATAAAGTACAAGCTCATTTATTTTGCAGCACTTATTTTGCAGCGGATGATCGCTTTGAATTGCTGAATATGAATTGAAGATGTTGCTTAGTGTTAAGAATTCAAAGCCACTAAGGAAAAGGAGACGAATGTGTAATAAATTCATGCACATAAAGTTTTATTTAAAATATATTATATAATATTTACTTTATTTTCATATTAAATTTGATATATTATAATAAATATTAATATATTAGAATGTGTATTAGTATCATAAACTTATCATCCATATATATTATATATTAAGGTAAGGAGTTAATATAATATTATATAATATGATGCATAAATATTAAGTTTCAAAATTATAGATATTAATATTATATTATATAATAAAGAGAGAAGGAGTTGGAGGGGAGGGAGAGAGTTAAGAAGAAAAACATAGAGAGAGAAAGGTGGAGAGAAGGGGAGTTACAAGGGAGAGAGTGAGGGAGAGAGGAGAGGGGGAGTAAAGAGAGAGATGGAGAGAATGGGGGAGAGATATATATATATATGGAGAGAGAGTGTGTGTGTATGTTTGGATGGTGAGATGGAGATACAAAGAGGGACAGAAGAAGAGAGAGACATACAAAGACGAAATAAGGGAGAGACATATAAGAGGAGGGATGGAGGAAGACATAGATATGGAGAAACAAAGTGTGTGTGTTTTGGGGTGTGTGATTGAGAGAAAAATAAAAGATATGGAGGGAGATATAGATATATATGGTGGTTGAGTTTGCTTGTAACAATGGATATTAAGAGTCACTGAGGATGAGTTCGTTTGAGGCACTCTATGTGCAAAGTTTTAATACTCCCATCAGTTAGACTGATCTAGTGAACAGGATGTTGATAGGACCAGATTTGTTGGCAGAGATGGAACATGAAATGCATGTAATCAAGAAGAATCTAAAGGAAACATGGGACATGTAGAAAATTTATCCAGATCGGAATAGGATATCTAAGGAGTTTCAGGTTGAGGAACAGGTGTACTTGCACAACAATCCCAAGAAGAGCTCCTTGAGGATTGGATCAAGTGCCAAGATGACACCCCGATTTTGTGGACATTTTAGGATTCTTAAAAGGATTGGACCAGTAGCCTATCGACTTGCACTTCCTTCGATAGTGAAATTCCATGATGTTTTCCATGTGTCATTACTTAGGAAGTATGTTAAATATGTTGAACATGTGATTGATTGGTATGTAATGCAGGTGGATCCATACAAAGAATTCCAGCCAGAACCGCAGTGTACTTTGCAAAGAAATATGATCATGCTCCAAAACTGAGCAATCGAGCGTGTTGAAGCGCAGTGGAAGCACTTTGGTCCCGATGAAGCCACATGGGAGATGGAAGATCATATGCGGGCTATGCATCCTTCTCTATTCATTGGTTGAGTGAATGTTTTTGGTATACGTTTTGGTGTGATGTTTTTTGTATATGTTTGGTAAATGTTTTCGTGTGATATTTTTGGTATATGTTTTGGTGTGATGTTTTGGTATATGGATACAATATGAAATAACCGAACAAATACAAATCTCCACACAGATAGAGTAAATTGACACCGAAGGAATAAATGATGAATTGACTCCCCCTCCTGTTTGCATAACACACACCATGAAGGACCTTGCATGTTCCTACCCTTTAAGTTTTCTATTGTGAGAATGCTTTCATGTATTAAAGTCCAGCAAAAGGATTGTACCTTTTGGATCTCATCTTTGTTCCAAATATCTTTCCATAATTTACAGGGACTAGAGGATGGTAAACTACACAACAGGTATTGGCAGCCTTATTTCATTGAATATTTGGATTGTTTGCTTGTTTTCGAGATCCTGATGTCTTTCTCATAATATGCACTAGAGCTAGACCTATCAGAAGCATAATGAACTTATCCCACGATGATTGTAGCCTTGGAGGAAGATTGATGCAAACCCATACTTTCTAGGAACTCGAAGCATCCCATTCTACTATATCCCTTAATTTTTTTTTCGTTTCTCACTTTCTTTCATCCATACTATTCAATTCTGAAAGACTTCAGAGGAGAAGATGAAATTGGAGAGATATTTATCCTTCCACTTATTGATCCGAGCTTCATTCCACGCTTTCCAGCCCAAATTGTCCACAATAAGAGATGTTGCTTTCCTACACAACCTCCATATTTTAAATCCACACCCATTCCATTGCACTCCCTCCATTCTTGTGATTTGGGATTTCATAAAGTATTTTCTTGTAAAATCCTCCTTCCACCATTCTCGGGACTCAGATATTAGCTTCCATACTAACTTGGCTCCCAATGCTATATTAACTAGTGTCAGATCCCTGGTCCCCAACCCTCCCTTTTCCTTTGGTAATATTACTACATTATAGTTGATTAAGTGTAACATTTGTCTTTGTTTTTCTTTCCTTTCAACAAAAAGTTCCTAATCATTTTGCTCAACTGATTTAGTATACCCTTTGGAGCTAACAATATTGAACATAGATAAATTGGGAGATAAGAAAGAACTTCTTTAATTAGTATTTTTTTCCCTGCCAAATTTAACCAATACACTCCCCATCCTACAATATTCTTCTGGAATTTTCATATAATTTCCTCCCAATATTCGTTGTGTAGCTTGCCCCGCAAAATTGGGATCCCAAGATATTTAAAGTATCTTCGTTCAAATTGGACTGAGAATTCTAGAATGGATGCTATCTCCTGAAGAAAAATAATCAGGTTGTTCCATCCATAGCCTTATCACCAAAGTCAATTCTCGGCAACTAGGAATAACCTTTTTCTACCAATCGAGCTTTGTATTTCTCCACCTTGCCTTCTACATTCATCTTCTTCTTAAACACCCATTTTCTCCCGATGGGATTCCTTCTAGCCAGCAACTCCACCAGATCCCATGCCTTATTTTTGTGCAAGGATGCCATTTCATCAACCATGGCCTCCTTCCAGAGTTTTACATCCTCTGAATATACTGCCTCCCTGATAGTTCTGGGATCATCATCAGTTATAGTTAAAGAAAAATTTGAATAGAATTCAGATGGACTATACCTTTCCGGTTTCCTTCTTCCCCGAACTGGTCTTCTCATAGTTGGAGTTTGTTTCTCTTCCTCTTTTGAATCTTCCTCTGTTGTAGAGTTTAATTAATCCTCCTTTAGCTCAAACTCTATCTTCTCATGTTCCTTTGGTAGGACTTCATGTTTAATAACATATTTCACCTCTCTAAACACCACATCTCAATTGTACACAACTTTCCTTGTTTCTGGGTTCTAAAGCTTGTAACCTTTTAAACCATCCTTATACCTAATAAAGATGCACCTTTTAGATTTATTTTCCAACCTGGTCCTTTTCTCCTTTGGAACATGTACATATGCATCACATCCAAATACCCTCAGATGTGAAAGAGAGGGTTTCTTACCATTCCATACCTCATGTGGAGTCTTATCCTCCAATGATGATGAAGGTGATCTGTCAACCAGGTAACATGTCGTCTCCACTGCTTCTACCCATAATTCCTGTCCTAATCCGGTACCACTAGCATTCTTCCTACCTTTTCCATCAGCGTTCTGTTCATTCTTTCTACAACTTCGTTTTGCTGAGGTGTGTATGGATTAGTCTTATGCCATGCTATGCCACACTTCTTACAGAATTCTTCAAATTACTTCTTGCAAAACTCTCCACAATTATCTGTCCTCAACACCTTTATCTTTTGTTGTCCAGGTAAATCCTCTCTGTGGACAGAGACGATCCCTCTAGCCCTAGGGTGGGTCTAGCAACTACGGGAACATACTAACATCTACCTTCCTAAATTGTAAATGAAATTCAGAGCAAGGAAGATGAACTACCTTGTTCTGATGCTATGTTGTCGTCTTCCATCGAAGCTTCTTGATCTATCGCTCTTCTCAAGCTCGATACACACTGCTACCAACGTTCGATTACCGATGCAGACAATCAAGACACCATGACAAGCGTAAAACCATGACAAACATAAAAACAATTACAACCTATCTAACTGATCAAGGAATGCTAGAAATCTCATTATAGATGTAAACAAGAGTGGAAGATAAACATCAGATGCATTTTATTATGATAAAGACAAGGGGAGTTTACAACCAAGCCTTGATGTTTAGGCTCTCCTTCGGCAGGTCTGTATCCAAGCACGTTTGCCACACCCTCATGAACAAAGGTCCAAGATCTCACTATGTTCTCAACACACACAAACAATCACACTCTGCATTATTCTCCCGAAGCTATGATTTCTTCTTCTCTATGCTAACTTTTTCAACTATCTGTTCAACTAGCACATCAATGGAAGATGGCTATATTTATAGAGGAGAGGAGGAGGTTGGGATCCCTACAAAGGTGGGAGAGAGTCCTATCCTTTAGGAGAGTTCCAAGGGAGGTGGAAACTACTAACTAAAGGAGGGAGTCCGTGGTTGTTTCAATTCAACCACTCCCAATGACTCATCCTCGAGGTGGTTGGAATGGAACCTTCGCTTCTATTTTTAAAAAACATTCCATAAATAGCTTAGCGTGAGTTCTTAACTGGGACAGAGCGCCAACTGGCATGGGCTCAATGTTAATTTTCCAGCTCGGCACGGGTGTGTAACTAGCTACTCGCGCCAAGGCAAAAATAGGTGTTTTTAGTGGTCTGCTCAGGAAATGGTCAACAAAGGGAATGTTGTCCTTATGGAAAGGGATGCAATGATGGTATTTTCAAGGCATGACACTTCTAATTAGTCACAAAAATGACCCTCCAATGTGTGAGATGGGGATTGCAAGGACAGTGACAAATTACTGTGTAACAGATGCCCCCTAAAGTATGAAGTCCGAACATGAGCGAGGGGTGAAACACTTTACAAGTACGTGCAAGGAACTAGACACTGCTATCGGGAGACCTGCAAATCAAGCATATATACATAAATGAAATCTCTGTTGAAAATACATGAATCCATGGTATAGGTGCAACTATCCATCAAGAAGAGGATCATGTGCATGGATCCTCGGCATGGACGTAGCCATCCGAATGAAGGGATAATATGAAATAGATCCATGGTATGGGCGCAGCCATCCGCATAGAGAGGATAAAAAAAAGAGAACCCACGGTATGGTTGCAACCATCCATCTAAAGAATCATGTATATAATCATGAATGACTCATCACTCCTTGCAACCTGGACTTTTGTGATCGAAGCCCAGGGTCTTACGCTCCAACACCACCCAATCAAAGTACAAATTCCAACATGTGAATAGACGTGTTGAAGTCGAACATGCTAGAAATTCACTTGATTACTATTCAATGATGTGAATCATTAAAAAGTGTGAGAGAAACCACCCATAATGTCAATGGCTGTCAAGGTACTACTAGTATAATCCATGGAATGTGAATAGTGAAATGAAGTCGAACACCCGTGAAATCATCCAATCGAAGGCCAATGACATGAACCTATCATCGAATGTGAATAAATTGCCATTAGGGCATGCAAGCTCTAAGGTACCAGAAAGGAGTCTCTAGATCAACTTCTCGGATAATGAGTTGAAGTCAACAGGAAGTGATCTGTTGAAGGAGGGTCATAATGAATCCCACATCATCAACATGAAACAAAGAAGGTAATATGAGTCTGAATCAAGACTAAAACACAGGATCAAGGAATGTACAAAGTGCAGAAGGATTTGCTCTTGAACATATCGGTGACGTGACTCTGGAATTTGGCAGCATTTGACTCAAATAGGATCAGAGGTCATGTTGACAAGATTTTTAATCGAATGAGAGGCAAACAAATTTCCCAAACCCATGGAGGCAAAGTGACAGAGTGAAGATATCCCAACCCGACACGAACTGCAGACAAGTGTCATGTTCAAGAGTGACATATTGTCGAAAAAACTGACGAATAACTTCCATTTTCCCCCACCATTTCTGGTGAGTACCTCTTTATTTTTACACAAGCTTGAAGAGGATAGCATATGCTTGTCATATAAGTTCGTGCTTCGGACAAATCCAACCTAGTACATTTTACGAGCCCTAGGAAGGAGGAACTCGAATAACGTCATGGTGACGAAGTTTGATGTCACCAGAGTTTAACGAGTTTGACAAAGGGAGAACTCAGCATCTTTTCATGTTTAGAGAGTTTGAAAAGAGGGCAGAAAAGAAAAACTCCAGTAGTCCCTTTTCGTAGGTAGTCTCATAGATCCGAAAAGGTAGAAAACAAAGTCTGAAAGAACTTCTTAGTCGCGATAGGCTAAGGTATTCCTTTTTCGTAAACAATCTATCCCAGCCTGAAAAAGGGGTGAATGTATACTAGGTAGATATCATTTTGCAGCCATTTAATGAGTTCAAAATGACAAGAGTCTCGACAATCTTTTCAATTTTCAAGAGTCAGAAAAGAGTTGAAATATGACTCCTCCTAGAGGAACGAGTGGTATTAAGGGTAGCTACTGGTTCTGGTAATGGTGGAACTGCTCAGAATAGGTAAAGGTCAAGAGGCTGGCTAACAATACCACTCATTGTAGCGGTTCCTCAAGAATGGGTAAAATAATCAAGTGAAGGCATCTGATTGGCCGAGCAGATGGGGACGATGGAATGAGAGAACCAAGGCTCATCTGGAAAAACAGGCTGACAAAATGGTAATCATGAGAGGTAAAATGGGAATGGTTTCATTTTTACACAAGCTTGAAATCAGGAAACTCTGGTTGAAACTAGTTTCATTTTTACACAAGCTTGAAACGGAAACAAACTATGCTTGAAATGATTTTCATGCCCCCAGCATGGTGACTCAATTCGAGGTATATGCCCCCCAAGATTCAGTGCATTCACCGGAGTAGACTGCTATTTACTGACAGGTGGATGGAATGAAGGTTCAATTATGAGACCAAGAGAAAGACTCGACTGGGATCTTACAAGATTGTATCAAAGACTCGAATTGAACAGGAACATGTTTCATTGTTTTAACGAGGTTGACACATTAAAATAACTATCCTCGTGAGCTAATTCATTTTTTAATGAGGTTGACATAGAAGACGAATCATCCTCATGACACCTTGTTTCATTTTTAAGGAGCTTGACACAAGAGAATGAACTATGATCCGATGACAACTCGTCATGTCTCAAAATAAGTCATGGATTCCAAGAGGTTCACATCTGATGGGAGAACAACATCTCGGAAATCAGGACCCAATTCCCCCAGCACACAATGCACAACGACACTATCACTGAATGCGGGCATGGGATAGGTAGCCACATAATTAACCTATGGCGGGGAAGATAAAACCAGCGGATAAAGACCCAGAAGGGACGATGGTGGACCAGATGTCAAGTCAGGACCAAAGAATGAAAGCTGATCAATGGTCACAATCTGACCTTTGTGTGGGAAAAAAATCACATGAAAGAAGGAAGAGACAAGCGCTCCCATGACATAAGTATAGTTGCACCCCAGGAGTAAATTAAAATCCAAGGGGCCTGGAACAACCATCACGTCTATATAGACAGTTTTCTCTCCCAAAGTAACAGGAAACTTCGGAAGGATCCCTAACGGTTGACTGGTTCTTCTATTAAAAACTAACAGAGTCTACGTAACAAGCACAAGCGGTGGAGAACCAAAATCTTGCCAAGTAGTGGAAGACAGAATACTAACAAATGGGCCTTCATCTATAATGGTGCTAGGTATGACCACATAAAAGGTCTGTACCGTGATCTCAAAAGGCACATAAGAAGGAAGGCGGTATCCTGGAAATCGACTCCAATCAAAGGAAGTGACCAAACTACTTGGAGGAGGTACCATCGAACTGAGATGGTCTTCCCCTGGTGTTACCGGAGCAAGAGGAGCATCCTCATGGACCTCCGTCACGGAAGTAGGAGGAGCAACTTCTTGAATCACAGGGATAGGATGATATTTCTCCAAGTCTGAGGTGTTAGCCACCCATATTTTTCAATTATAGCAGTTGGTGGCTAAAATATTCTTTGCAGCCTTCAAGAAACAAATTCAGGCCTAAAGATTGTTGATACTTGAAGTCTGTTGGTAAGGTTATAAACTACTGATTGGTTCTACATACTCTCCATGCCCTCTGCCTCTGATATACCATGAAAATCCTAATCAAAGTGTTGCTGCATCCTCCTCCTTTTTCTTCTCCCCTTCTTCCTTTTTCCTCATTTCTTCAACTCTCCTTTCACCCATAAAGAACCCCATCAAACCCTTTCATATCCCATATTCCTCCATTAATCTCATTTCCCAAGGTCAAAAACCCACTTTTTGATCTATCAGAGCCTTTTCCTCTTGCAAAAATCACTAAAAAACCATAGAAAAACACACATTTTCTGTGCGTTGAGCTTTAGCCCTTTAGGCTGAGCTCCTGCTTTCTCTCCATCCATATGTTCTCCCGCCAGAACCGCGTGCTTAACCCGCCAGGCGCTTAAACCTCAGAAATAATTTATTGCCCGAAAAACGTTGAAAACCCTTTGTAAATAGCAAAGTTGGGTTTGTTCTATTTTTCCACCAAAGAAAATAAAATTAAAACTCCGCCGTCTATCTGTCCCACGGATCAACGGCGCGGAGTGTATCCCGTCATCTGGTGGACCCCCCCCCTTTTCGCTGCGCTGTTTTTCATTTCCGCCTGTTTCGTGGCCGCACCACCTATCTTACGGAAACGGTTTTGTGCCGTCGGCCAGCGATCCCACACGCTGGCCGACACGTGTTCTCCACCTCACCCCCAAAACCGCCGTTCCGTGCCTTCTCCCCGCGCATTAAACCTCGTCCTATGGCCGTGTAGCGGGATTCATCCCCGCCGTCGGATCTAGGCCCTCCCATCCGACGGTCCCCGATCACCTTTCCCGCTCGTCCTTTAACCAATTCGCTCATCCGTTAAATTTTCCCCGGCGCGTTTAAAACCCAATCCCCCCCGTCGATCTCTGTAGATCGACGGTCTGCATCTCCTCTCCCGATTCCATTATACGGTCCACTTTCCTTCTCGTTGACCGTTTGATTTACTCCCAACCGTTGATCGCAACACGATCAATGGTCCCGATCTCTCCATCCACCCGCACGCCCTCCGATGCAGTCTGTCCATATAACGCAGGATTTCCTCATTTTTCTTGTTTTTTGCAGGTTTTCAAAGGTTTCTCCTTCGTATTCTACGAAATCTAAAGGATGAGGGTGACGACTCCAATCCTCCCGATTTGTCTAGAGAATCGATCATACGGAGAAGAACGAAGATATCTACAAAGTTTCATGAGCTTTGGTTGCCGCACGTCCCTGCAAAGCTTGAAGAAGGCCGCCAGTATCAGAGCAGAGAAAGAGTATCAGATTAAAGATAGAATGAACCAGAGCAGTGGTTTTGTGAGAAGATTGGCAGGGATTACGGCTAAGACGGTTATCAAAAGCCTAATCCCCGGCTCAGAACACGGATTAAAGCAAAACCTAAAAGTGTTCGGCATACAGATCGCCTCCACTGCCATACTTCGAGGCGAATTGATTCCTCAACCACCACAGTGCCACCTATTGCCTCAGAAAGCTCAATCAGAGGATGAATTTATTGAACAGGATCAGATATTATGCCTCGAACAACCAAAGAAGTTATTACTGCACCGGATTTCAATGACAGAATGTCTGAAGAGTAACCCTAACAGTACGCAGAGCCTCAAAGGTCAATATAAGCTCTCTTCGAGCTTACTTCTTAAGTATAAACACATTAATGCAATATAACACCTGTAGAATTTCTTCATCGAACCTCACGGGGTCAGGAAGACATTAATTCTGCATTGATTGTGTTTGAGATCTTTTAATTAGATCTCACCTCCTCATCCTTCTATAAATACTTCAATAGAAGATGAGTGAGGGGTTGGATTAGTTGGTTGTCAATGTAATTGTTGAAGCGCTGTAGCTATTCCTGAGTGGAAAACTCTTGACTGTAAATAGTGGTTTCATGGGCTCTTGGAGCTCTGCTTGTAACAAATAGGTTAGATTGTGAAAAGAGATGGATTAAAACATTGGATTTGAAGATTGTAACCGGTTTGAAGCAATCAATACAAGCTGATTTATGGGATCCTGGTCTATGCTGATGGTGATGTTATTCTCACTGTAACTTGTCATTTTATTTCTGTTTTCAATCTGTTTCATTTTCCACTATAAAGAACAGTTTAAACAGTGTTAGAGTTTGCTGTACACCAGTGACCTTCTCTGGCTGAAAAATCTTTATCCCAATGTTTTCTTCTTATTGTGTTATTTAGGAATGATTTAATTCGGTCTAAGTACAGAGATGCTGGCGTTCCCTCATCTTTTCGTCACAGCCGAATGTTGTTTTTAAATGTTACTTTCATATATGTTGTGTAAGGAATGAATTGAGTAAATCAAAGGTCAGCCCTGAGTCCCTTTCTTGTTTGCTCAACTATCTGTCTGTTTCCCTTAGGATGTGTCAAAAGCTGAATAGTTTCAAAGTACTTATCAGATCTTGGGCCATTCTGTGTGATCTTGGTGATTGTCTTGGAAGTAACTAAGTAAAGAAGGGCTAAGATGAGGAGAAAGGTGAGCCCTGACCGCTAGTTCCTGCTCCAAAAGTTGCCTTTAAGTTTCCCTTTGTTTTAATCTGTTTTCTATTTAGAAGTGTATCAAAGGCTGGCTAGTTTCAAAGTACTTACCAGATCCTAGTTTGCTTCTATGTTTTTCTTAAGTGCCTGGTCAAAGGCTGGCTAGTTTCAAAGTACTTACCAGATCCTGGGCTGCTCTTCGTTCTGCATCTGTTGAATTCCCTTTCTTTTGTATCACCCCATTCCATAAACCAAACTTCAAAGAGATCCTTAGGCCTAGATGACTTGCCCCATAGATTACTCTTGAACCTGGATGCTTCAATTAAATTCTCTTATGACTCCATAGCCCAATGGATTGAAAACTTGCTATCATCTTTCTTTAGAATCAAAGTTTATTTTGTTCACTTGCAACTTCTCACCTTTGAACCTAGTTGCATATAGATCTTTCCGTCTCAGACAGCAGCTATGTTCAACCATCCAAGAAAACCAAACAAAATCCTTGGCCTTCATAACTAGCCTAATATCATCATCCTAAACTTCAAAGACAATATCCATCTTTGTATATATTGGAGAGATCCCTCTCCGGATTCAGGAGGGCTAGATCCTAGAATCCCAAAGTTGGTTGAAATGATGTTAACTCTGTGATCGGACTTTGCCAATCTTGCTTGTTACAGAGACCTAAAATTTCTGGCGACTCCACTGGGGACAACTTAGAGTCTTTTACATTCAAATATATTTCAAATCTACTCATAAAGAAGGTTGTGTTGCAAACCCAGAATCTTCATATAAACATCTTGAGAGTAAAAAGCAGCCTTTCCAAGCACTACCAAAGAATGGTAATCACGATAAAACTTGTTTGGATCAGTGACAAACTAGGTCAATCCTAGGGTTCTTTTACGTCTTTATCTAACCTTGGAAAATCAGCTAGCTTAGCCACAAGGATAGACTGTCTTTGTTTCTTAACCGTAGCTAAGTTTTGAGGCAAAGCTAGGACATTCTTTCAAGAAACCACAAATATAAACAATTCAGAAAATACCAAAAACATTTCAGATTGGTAGTAAAACACCAGTTTTGATACCTGTATACGTCTTTGATATGTTTTACCCTATACTCTTAGACAGAGTCTGGAAAGGGCCAGGTAGCCTCTGGATCTCATCCTCTTTTAAGGGGTGACACATCTAGTGAATGCCCTCCCAGTCAATCTCTGGTTAGAGTTTGTTGTATTTTAAGATATCCTTGAAGGGAATGTTCCATGAACATTGAGGTGGACAGTGTACTTCTGTGAAAACTCTCTGAACCTTCCACCTGGCGACTCCACCATCCTGAGCAGACCTTAAGACTCCACTGGGAAGAACCCTTATCACTATTAAAGCATTCAAACTCAGTTAGGGGACTGTAGGATGTGAGCTGAGAAAACAAGATTAGTTAACCGTCTAAAGATTGTCATACCTGGTTAAGCCTCTCTTGTTTAAAGTGGGTCTAAATAGATAAACATTGTGGGTACTAAAAGGATCCACACTAGAGCCCATCCTGACCCAGATCCTCCTGAAATAGTTGACAACCCAGAAAGAATTCTTAGGAGGTCTCCTGGGATACAACCCCCAACTATCTTCAGACCAGCCATAAGAGCCAATTCAGTCCCTGAAAACCTTTCAGCTCTTCATGAATCACAAATTGACTTATTAAACCCATTCAGAACTAGGTCATTTGGTGATTTAGATCAGTTAGATTCTGAGCCTACCCTTTCATCTCCCGAAACTAGTGGGACTCTTGGGAATAGAGAATCAACACCTCCTGATTTACATTTCATACATAATCTAGGTGCCTCTCACCCCAGGTCAACTTAGAGATCTACTGCTGTTCCATCCACTTCTGTTCATCCTTCATCCACTGTTCAAACCACTCCACTTCAACCCACACCTCCACTTGTAAACCCACCACATATCATGGCAGCATGGTATGCTCCCTTAGTCCTTCCTGTACCATTAGTCAATCTTCCATAGGACTATCAGTCCAAAATTCCATTATATGATGCTAATAATACCATAACAGCATCTCAACACGTGGACAAGATGAATGACTACTTTGACAAAAATGAAATTGATAATGAATCTGTCAAAATCAGATTGTTTGCTCAAAGTTTGGGGGGAGATGTGAGAAAATGGTTTAAAGGTTTAACCCCCCATAGTATCAACAACCTTCAAGCCTTCCATCAAACATTTTTAAACAAATGGGAAGTAAGGAAAAACCCTCTCCAAGTCCTTTCCGACTACAACAATCTCCATAGGAACCCTGGGGAAAGTGTACAAGCTTATTGTACCAGGTTCAACAGTGTGTATAATGCACTTTCCCCTGAACTGAAACCCCCTCAGGGATCAGCCTTAAACAAATTTCCTGAAGGGTTTGACCCAGACATGACATATTCACTCAGAGAAAGAGTCTTTGCAACCCTTGAAGACATGCAAAGAGGTGCCCTTTCTGTAGAGGTGAACCTTATGGAGAAAAGAGCAAGGATGAAAGCTGAAAAGAGAGTATCTTTTAGGGAGGAATCCTCCCCTTCTACTTCAAGCTCAAAGATGGAAAGAATGATGGAAGAAATGATGAAGAAAATGAGCATTCTAGAGAGAGCGCAAGAAAGTTTAAATCAAAACGCTCCTCAAAACAGAAACCAAAACCAGAATCAGAATCTTAGAAGAAATCAGCCTCCAAACAGACCCAGGGAAGATGATCAGCAGATCATCCCTCCCTTTCATCAGAAATTTTTAAGTGAGGTTGAGGAAACAAATGAAACAACAGAGGATAACGACATAAACTTATTTGGGGTAGATGATGATGACTTTGAGGTTCATTATGAAAATAAACAAGGTCTTTATACACCTTATGATGACAGAAGAGATGATAATCAGAATGACTATCAAAACATGGAGAATGCTGTCATAGAACCTTTAAGGGAATATGAACTCAGAAGTAGATCTAATCAACAAACCCCCAACAATAAAACCTCTGACAAACCTTCTCAGAACAGCACTGCAACCAAGTCTAAAACAATCAAACAAAAGGACAAAACGGTGGCTGTCGATTCTGGTAGTGGTAAAGAGAAAGACACTCAAAACATCGAAAAGCAGAGTGCAAACATTTGTAGTACTAGCACCTCAGTTAGTACTCCTGCAAAGACAACTATTTCAACTATAGATAAACCAAATCAGCAAGCTGTTATTGCTGATAAAGTGGCAGCAAACAGGGCTGAAGTCAATACTCTAAAAAATCAAAACCTTTTCAGCCTGGAACAGGAAATCTCAAAGATCAAAATCTCTGTTCCTTTGACTGAGTTAGCTGCCCAACATGTATATAGGTCCAAAATTTTGAAGGCTTTAAACTTAGAAGATAATGAAGATACTCTCAATCTTAATGATGACCAACCAGAGCTTATTTTTGGTCCCGAGATTGAAGGAAAGTTCCAAGAGGGTCCTATCCCTCCCTTTTATGTAAGCTTAAACATTCATGACAAAATTCTCCATAATGCTATGCACGACTCAGGCGCTTCCCATAACTTAATGCCAAAAGCTGTAATGGAAAGCCTGGGTCTTGAAATTACCAGACCTTACAAAGACCTGTACTCCTTTGACTCAAGTAGAGTTAAGTGTCTAGGATTGATTAAAGATCTCTGTGTTAATCTAGCCCAAATTCCAGCCAAATGTTTAGTCATGGATGTTGTTGTGGCTGATGTTCCCCCAAAGTATGGAATGCTTTTATCAAGGTCTTGGGGGGCTAAGTTACAGGGGACTATGCAAATGGACATGGCCTATGCAACTATCCCTGTTTTCAATCAAACTAGGAGGCTTTATAGGGAATCTCACATGCAATACACAGTAACAAGCCAGGAGCGGCCTCAAAACTCCCCACTCTATGCTATAAACACGAGCCTTGATTCCTTTATCATGTTCAACAATGAAACACTCACCGAAAAAATTGTTTCAAAAGAATCCATGGCTGAAAAAAAAGAGGAAGAGAACGATGCCGAATTTCCAGAACAGTCTACTGTGTCTGAAGATCCTAGTAAATTAAACACAGATCTTGAACTGCAAGTCGCCAACTCATTGAACTCAAAACTTGACAGTCGAAAAAATAGTCCTCAAACCGATGAAAAACTTGAGGAATCAAATATGACAATGTCCATTCACCAAACGAAAAATCAACCTCTCTGGACTATGTATTTTGATGGGTCATGCACCAAAACAAATGCAGGTGCAGGTGTCTGGATCACTAACACTGAAAATAATCATACAGAATGTATCTCATGTAAATTAAACTTTCAGTGTTCCAACAACATAGCAGAATATGAATCCCTTCTCTTAGGCTTGCATCTTTTGAAAAAATTAGGTGCCAAGAGAATAGATGTATATGGAGATTCTGAATTAATCATTAGGCAGGTCAATGGGGAGTACAATGCAAATCACCCCAGACTTAGGGCCTATAGGAATGATGTCATTGATCTTTTGAAAACATTTGAGGAGTACACCTTATCTTTTGTCCCAAGGAAGAAAAACATTGCAGCCCACAATTTAGCCTTTGCTGCTAGAACCTGCCCAATGCTATATGATGACACCTCTCAGATAAAATTCAGACCAGCTATCCTAGATAACAAGAATTATTGGCAGGTATTTGATGGAGATAAACAAATAGAAGACTTCATGCAATTCAGAAATGAGTTTGAACTCCATAGTTCAGATTCAGACTATGAGACAGACTGCAGTGAAGAAAATTTTCTTGGTGAAGAAGAGCCATCTCCACAGCTGGTAGATATAAACCTTCAGACTATCACATCCACACGCCAAACAGAATTAAGTCCGAAACCTGAAACACAAGAAATAGAAACTCTGCATGGTAATAATGATAGTCTGCCCAAGGGTTTGGCCCCTCTAGAAGAACTGTTTGATTTTGATGATGTGGCCAACAAATCAAAATTGGAACCTGTGGAAACTGAAGTGGAGGAATGTAATATAGGCAGTGAGGAAAAACCGAGATTGATTAGATTGTCTAAAACTTTACCAACTCACATTAAACCCAGATACGTAGAGCTGTTTAAAGAATTTTCTGATGTTTTTGCATGGAGTTACGAAGATCTTAAGTCCTATGACACTGAAATAATACAGCACAAAATCCCTCTTAAAGAAAACCAAAAACCATTCAAACAAAAACTGCGCAGAATCAACCCTGTCCAGTTGCCATTCGTTAAGAAGGAAATTATGAAGATGCATGATGCTGGTATTATTGTCCCTATTAGATATTCTGAGTGGGTATCTAATCTGGTGTCAGTTAGGAAAAATACTGGAGAAATCAGGCTTTGTATAGACTTCAGGAATTTAAACAAAGCTTCATTAAAGGATAACTACCCTTTGCCCAATATGGATCATATTTTGCAAAGGGTGGTAGGGTCTAAAATAATTTCTTTGCTGGATGGCTATTCAGGGTATAACCAAGTCCTAGTCCACCCTGATGATCAGTTAAAGACAGCCTTTACTACACCGTGGGGCACTTTCATGTATGTGAAAATGCCTTTCGGTTTAATGAATGCTGGAGAAACCTTTCAGAGAGCCATGGACATAGCATTCTCGGAAGAATTAGGCTTCTTCATCATTATCTATCTTGATGATGTAACTGTGTTTTCAAAAACAGATGAAGAACACATAGAACATTTAAGAAAAGTTTTCGAGAAGTGCAGAAGATTTGGGATATCTCTGAACCCCAAGAAAACCTTATTCGGACTCCAAGAAGGTAAGCTTCTTGGACATATCATTTCAGAAGAGGGTATAAAGATAGATCCCGTGAGGATTGAAGCCATATTACAAATCTCCCATCCTCGGAATATTAAAGAGTTGCAGTCTTTCATAGGGAAGATTAACTTTTTAAGAAGATTCGTCCCCAACTTGGCTGAGCTCCTTAGGAATATCACAAACATGTTGAAAAAGGAGCAAGGGGTAAAATGGACCGCATAAGCAAAGACATCCTTTGAACTGGTTAAACAAGCGTTAACCAAAACACCAGTTCTCATAAGTCCGGATTTCTCAAAAGATTTTTATATCTTCTCATTTGCATCAGAACATACTATAGCTGCTGTCCTTTTACAGAAAAATCCACAAGGACAAGAGCATCCCATTGCATTCTTTAGCAAGGCATTGAGGGATGCCCCTTTGAAGTATAATATTATGGAAAAGCAAGCTTTTGCTTTGGTGAAAGCTTTAAAAGACTTCAGGGTATACATCCTTCACTCACATATCATTGCCTTTGTCCCAAATTCAGTAGTAAAAGACATTTTAACCCAGGATCCAGATGGTAAGAGAGGTAAGTGGATTGCTGTTATTCTTGAATATGATTTAGAGATTAAACCCACTAAGCTTATCAAAGGTCAGGGTCTAGCTAGGTTAATGGCTGAATCAAATTGTGAAGTCCTTGATATTAATATGATTAATGCTTTGGATGACCAAGAAGAACTCTCAACTCCCATTGTTGAAGATTATTTTGCGAATTCCCCTTGGTATACTGATATTGTTTATGTTTTGCTTAATTTAAACACACCTCCTGGTTTATCCAAAACAAAGGCAAGATTCCTAAAGTTAAAAGCTGTAAACTATTGCATTATTGATAAATGTCTTTATTGGAAAAATGCTAGTGGTATATTGCTTAAATGTTTGCCTGAGTTTGATGCAGAAAAGATTAAACAGGAATTCCATGAAGGAGAGTGTGGGGGCCATTTGTACTGGAAGTCAACAGCCAACAAAATCTTGAGGGCTGGTTTCTATTGGCCTACTCTTTTTCCTGATGTGCACAAACTTATAACCGCTTGCCATAAATGCCAATTGTTCGAGGGCAAGAGAAAATTACTACCCCTTCCTCTGCATCCAATCACTGTCGAAGCCCCTTTCCAACAGTGGGGACTTGACTTCATAGGAGAAATCCATCCATCATCTTCTGCTCAACATAGGTGGATCCTTACTGCCACAGACTATTTCACTAAGTGGATAGAAGCCGTTCCTTGTAGACAGGCCAATGATTCAGTTATCATAAAATTCATAGAAACCAATATCCTTTCCAGATTTGGCTGTCCTACCAAGATCATTACAGATAATGCTGCAGCATTTGGGTCAAAGAAAATGGTTGAATTCTGTCATAAGTATCAGATAACGTTGGGACACTCCACTGCCTATTACCCTCAAGGTAATGGACTTATAGAATCGTCCAACAAAAGCTTAGTGAACATAATAAAGAAACTGTTGGAGGACAACAAGAAGTCTTGGCACATAAAGCTGGTCCATGCACTATGGGCTGACAAGTTAACATTGAAGAAATCCATTGGTATGTCGCCTTTCCAGCTTGTATATGGTACAGATGCAATTTTTCCTAACAGCCTTGGTGTACCAGTCATGAAGTTGATTCAAGAGTTGCAGACTGAAGAGAATGACATAATCAGAAGGATAAATCAGACCATTCATCTTCAGCATACCAGAGAGGAAGTGTACCACAAAGCATTACAGAAGCAGGACAATATCAAGAAGATATTTGACAGAAGAGCAAAGGCCAGTAACTTCAAAATTGGGGACAAAGTCTTAAAGTGGGACTCAAAAAGAGAAGACAAGGGAAAGCATGGTAAGTTTGATAATCTATGGCTTGGTCCTTACTCCATTCATTCAGTAGCTGGAAACAATGCATTCTTCTTACAGGAGCTGAATGGAACAGAATTGTTTGGAGGTCCTGTCAATGGCAGGATGCTTAAACATTACCTTTCTTGAACTACTTCATGTTGAAGCCTTTTTACCTTTTCCATTGTAAATACTTCATTCACCATTTCGTGTAAAGTTATGAAAAATCAAAAAATGCAAAAAACAAAGAAAGAAAGAAAAGAGGGCAGAAACGAAAAACAAGAAAGGCAAGGCCCCATGCCAAAAAGAGAAATAAATCTGAAAGTGAGCAAGCTTAAATGCCACTCCTTGAAACACTCTTCTAATTGGTCAAACTGTTTAATCTTGACTAATTAGCTTTCAATTTTCTGCTGATAGGGTAGCAAATTTGATTTGCCAAACTGTTTAATCTTGGCTTATCAGTAGATAGAGTAGGGTAGAAATCAAGGTTCAAACAAACTCAAAATCTGAACCAAAGTTCCCGAAGAGATGACTCAAAGCTACTCTAATTTCTGAGTCAAAGGAAAGACCTGGTTCTAATTCACTCAAAAATTGAACCAGAAGAGAAGCAAAGATAGCTCATTGAAAAGAAAAACAGAGCTGTAAATATGAGAAAAGGCCACAATGAGAAAATTTTCAGATTTTAAGCCTTCTGTTTTGATTTTAAATTTTCTGCAAATAATAATCTATGCGCAGCTTGTCTTTATGCCATAGATCATAGCAAGTCAAACAGTTCAATCTTGGCTTGGCTATTTTTAAATTTCTATTGTAGAATTTAGAGAATGAAAATTTGTTGGACTGTTTAATCCCAACAGACAGTAGATTAGGTAGAGGAATATCTGAGCTCAACTGTTTAATCTGAGTTCAGGGAGAAATAAGGAGTAGAAATAGATTAGATTTCCTATTTTAAAAAAAATAAAATAAAATAAAATGTTGTGTAAAGAGTTTGCCAATCCAAGTGCACTCTGACGAAGAAAAAATGCTAGATCAGTAGGATTGGGGTAGGTAGAAGTTGTATTGATGGAATTCCTCTCTTTAATGACTGACATTATTTTGTCCAGAAGGAAAGAAAGAGCAAGTGATGGGTTAGACACCAGTCAACCTCCCAGAGAAATCAAGTCTGAATTCTTGATGCCTTCAAGAAGGCACCATCCCCAAGTGGAGCCACTGTTAGCCACCCATATTTTTCAATTATAGCAGTTGGTGGCTAAAATATTCTTTGCAGCCTTCAAGAAACAAATTCAGGCCTAAATATTGTTGATACTTGAAGTCTGTTGGTAAGGTTATAAACTACTGATTGGTTCTACATACTCTCCATGCCCTCTGCCTCTGATATACCATGAAAATCCTAATCAAAGTGTTGCTGCATCCTCCTCCTTTTTCTTCTCCCCTTCTTCCTTTTTCCTCATTTCTTCAACTCTCCTTTCACCCATAAAGAACCCCATCAAACCCTTTCATATCCCATATTCCTCCATTAATCTCATTTCCCAAGGTCAAAAACCCACTTTTTGATCTATCGGAGCCTTTTCCTCTTGCAAAAATCACTAAAAAACCATAGAAAAACACACATTTTCTGTGCGTTGAGCTTTAGCCCTTTAGGCTGAGCTCCTGCTTTCTCTCCATCCATATGTTCTCCCGCCAGAACCGCGTGCATAACCCGCCAGGCGCTTAAACCTCAGAAATAATTTATTGCCCGAAAAACGTTGTAAACCCTTTGTAAATAGCAAAGTTGGGTTTGTTCTATTTTTCCACCAAAGAAAATCAAATTAAAACTCCGCCGTCTATCTGTCCCATGGATCAACGGCGCGGAGTGTATCCCGTCATCTGGTGGACCCCCCCCCCTTTTCGCTGCACTGTTTTTCATTTCCGCCTGTTTCGTGCCCGCACCACCTATCTTACGGAAATGGTTTTGTGCCGTCGGCCAGCGATCCCACACGCTGGCTGACACGTGTTCTCCACCTCACCCCCAAAACCGCCGTTTCGTGCTTTCTCCCCGCGCATTAAACCTCGTCCTATGGCCGTGTAGTGGGATTCATCCCCGCCGTCGGATCTGGGCCCTCCCATCCGACGGTCCCCGATCACCTTTCCCGCTCGTCCTCTAACCAATTCGCTCATCCGTTAAATTTGCCCCGGCGTGTTTAAAACCCAATCCCCGCCGTCGATCTCTGTAGATCGACGGTCTGCATCTCCTCTCCCGATTCCATTATACGGTCCACTTTCCTTCTCGTTGACCGTTTGATTTACTCCCAACTGTTGATCGCAACACGATCAATGGTCCCGATCTCTCCATCCACCCGCACGCCCTCCGATGCAGTCTGTCCATATAACGCAGGATTTCCTCATTTTTCTTGTTTTTTGCAGGTTTTCAAAGGTTTCTCCTTCGTATTCTACGAAATCTAAAGGATGAGGGTGACGACTCCAATCCTCCCGATTTGTCTAGAGAATCGATCATACGGAGAAGAACGAAGATATCTACAAAGTTTCATGAGCTTTGGTTGCCGCACGTCCCTGCAAAGCTTGAAGAAGGCCGCCAGTATCAGAGCAGAGAAAGAGTATCAGATTAAAGATAGAATGAACCAGAGCAGTGGTTTTGTGAGAAGATTGGCGGGGATTACGGCTAAGACGGTTATCAAAAGCCTAATCCCCGGCTCAGAACACGGATTAAAGCAAAACCTAAAAGTGTTCGGCATACAGATCGCCTCCACCGCCATACTTCGAGGCGAATTGATTCCTCAACCACCAAAGTGCCACCTATTGCCTCAGAAAGCTCAATCAGAGGATGAATTTATTGAACAGGATCAGATATTATGCCTCGAACAACCAAAGAAGTTATTACTGCACCGGATTTCAATGACAGAATGTCTGCAGAGTAACCCTAACAGTACGCAGAGCCTCAAAGGTCAATATAAGCTCTCTTCGAGTTTACTTCTTAAGTATAAACACATTAATGCAATATAACACCTGTAGAATTTCTTCATCGAACCTCACGGGGTCAAGAAGACATTAATTCTGCATTGATTGTGTTTGAGATCTTTTAATTAGATCTCACCTCCTCATCCTTCTATAAATACTTCAATAGAAGATGAGTGAGGGGTTGGATTAGTTGGTTGTCAATGTAATTGTTGAAGCGCTGTAGCTATTCCTGAGTGGAAAACTCTTGACTGTAAATAGTGGTTTCATGGGCTCTTGGAGCTCTGCTTGTAACAGATAGGTTAGATTGTGAAAAGAGATGGATTAAAACATTGGATTTGAAGATTGTAACTGGTTTGAAGCAATCAATACAAGCTGATTTATGGGATCCTGGTCTATGCTGATGGTGATGTTATTCTCACTGTAACTTGTCATTTTATTTCAGTTTTCAATTTGTTTCATTTTCCACTATAAAGAACAGTTTAAACAGTGTTAGAATTTTCTGTATACCAGTCATCTTCTCTGGCTGAAAAATCTTTATCCCAATGTTTTCTTCTTATTGTGTTATTTAGGAATGATTTAATTCGGTCTAAGTACAGAGATGCTGGCGTTCCCTCATCTTTTCGTCACTGCCGAATGTTGTTTTTAAATGTTACTTTCATATATGTTGTGTAAGGAATGAATGGAGGAAATCAAAGGTTAGCCCTGAGTCCCTTTCTTGTTTGCTCAACTATCTGTCTGTTTCCCTTAGGATGTGTCAAAAGCTGACTAGTTTCAAAGTACTTATCAGATCTTGGGCCATTATGTGTGATCTTGGTGATTGTCTTGGAAGTAACTAAGTAAATAAGGACTAAGATGAGGAGAAAGGTGAGCCCTGCCCGCTAGTTCCTGCTCCAAAAGTTGCCTTTAAGTTTCCCTTTGTTTTAATCTGTTTTCTATTAGAAGTGTATCAAAGGCTGGCTAGTTTCAAAGTACTTACCAGATCCTAGTTTTCATCTATGTTTTTCTTAAGTGCCTGGTCAAAGGCTGGCTAGTTTCAAAGTACTTACCAGATCCTGGGCTACTCTTCGTTCTGCATCTGTTGAATTCCCTTTCTTTTGTATCACCCCATTCCATAAATCAAATTTCAAAGAGATCCTTAGGCTTAGATGACTTGCCCCATAGATTACTCTTGAACCTGGATGCTTCAATTAAATTCTCTTATGACTCCATAGCCCAATGGATTGAAAACTTGCTATCATCTTTCTTTAGAATCAAAGTTTATTTTGTTCACTTGCAACTTCTCACCTTTGAACCTAGTTGCATATAGATCTTTCCGTCTCAGACAACAGCTATGTTCAACCATCCAAGAAAACCAAACAAAATCCTTGGCCTTCATAACTAGCCTAATATCATCATCCTAAACTTCAAAGACAATATCCATCTTTGTATATATTGGAGAGATCCCTCTCCGGATTCAGGAGGGCTAGATCCTAGAATCCCAAAGTTGGTTGAAATGATGTTAACTCTGTGATCGGACTTTGCCAATCTTGCTTGTTACAGAGACCTAACATGAGGAATCTGAAGAAACAAGAGGAACGTGAGGGGGATGAGATCCACTCTCGACGGAAAAGACCTGATTAACCATAGGCGGGACCAAATCGACCGGTTCCATGACCAATGGTTGGTCGAGAATGGAGTCGTGAGTTTGAATTTCTGAGGAAGCGAGATCGACCAAGGATGAAACTTGACTGATCGTGGAATCAACTAGCGAAGGACTCAATGAAAATTTTTGGTAACCAGCCGGAAGGTAGGGTGCAGAAATAGTAGAGTTTTCCAACACTCTCTTGGCTTCATCCATGTATATACAAAGGTGAATGGGATGATGCCCTTCACACAACTAACAAGGATTGGTAATCTTACCCTATTTCTTATGAGTCTTATCAACACTAGTCGAAGATGTACTACCAATATGACTTCCGGAAGCCAAAGGCAACGATGGATGACCATCAGACCATACTTCAAGTACCTTGGGAATGGCAGGGCAGTCTCGAAGAAGGTGGTCACCTTTGCACAACATGCAAGGGAATTTGACTTTCCGTGGAAGGTTGGATAGTTTATCAAGGGAGGGTTTCTTAGGCGCAACAACTGTAGAGTTGGCCTCTCGCTTATATGACTTCTTATTTTTTGTCTTCGTCTTCTTCTTCTTAGCCACCTGGTTACTAGAATCCAGACTTTCACCAGGTGAAGTAGAAGAGGAGGACAAAGAAATAGGCGAAGAAGCAGAGAGGTCCACCTTAGAATCAACATGATGTTGCAGGTGGAGGAGATGGTTGTACTGAGGGCGGAACACTCGAAACCACAAAGGTCGACAGTAACCAAATAGGCAATCCAACAGTTAACCCAGGAAGGGATATGTTGCCATATAAGGAGCAGCAACATTTCCAAAAGTAGGAAAAGGACCAGGATTCCCTTCGGAGGGGATTCCTTGGTTGGAAAACTCCAGAAAAGTTGCCATTGGAAACAACCATAAAAAAAATGCTAAGAAAGATAACTTTAACGAGGAATATTTCGTGGGTAGTCAATATTTTAAAACATTGAAACAAAACTCTGTCATTTCATATTTTAAGAGTCGAGAAACAGGCAAATGTGACTCTATCACTTTCAGGTTGAAACGAGCGTGAAAGGACAAGCACTCGATGATCTTTTCACTTTTAGAGAGTCACGAAAAGACCAAAATGACTTCTCAAGTAATCTAAGCAAGAGGGTACACCAAGTTTCCGTGAACTACCATATACACCTTGGTGATCAAATGAAACAGAAATGACCAAGGACTTGACGTACATGCAGGTAGTCTCCCTGAATGCTGTGTTCGGTGTATCATGGTTACAGGGCGGCAGACTCGACTTCCTATGGATAAAAGGATTGCAACCTAGAGGGGTCTCCCTTTATATACTCGATGGTACGGGGAGCACAAGTCTGTACTAACGCTGTCTAAAGCCAGATGGCAAACGACAGCTACTAGGTTTTAAGAGCCAGAACACGTCTCTAGCCTAGACCACTAAAAATGTTTCATTAGGTTTCAATGCTTCCTTAGGTTAATTAAATAATTTTTAAAGTTGATCTTGAATTATGTCTCGATTTCGAGGCCCTGCCACTGTCATCTGAATCTCCCATATGCAGCTATATGAGGAAAGAAATCTTTAAATTTGATGAATGATATCTAGTTAAGGGAAGAGTTTCAAACAATGATGCAACATACAGTAATACTGCAAATGCAACTTTTTCCAAACTAGATGACTTTCACTATCCAAAAGTAATCTAAAACATTCAACGATGCGAATAATGCAATGTAATCTATGCAAAATCCTCTTTTTTGAAAACTATGCAATTGTAATCTATGCACAGTTTCTTTTTTCTTTTGAAAGAATAAGAATGCACTCCATTAGGGGAATTTTAAGGTCTAAAATGGGCCTCTTAAGGAAAATGTACAATCAAAATTCACTTTATGAGAACCAATTACATTTTAGGGGATGACATCATCCCTAATGGTTGAGGTGACATTACTTGATTTAAAGGTACTTACTTGTCACATTCTCAATGGTGGATAAAAACTCATGGTTAACCATGGTAGTGCTCTAAGTACTGTTAAAGTCAAAGTAAAGTACTCATAATAAATGTCATTTCACACTTTTTGAATAAAAATATATTATTGTCATTTCATATTTCTTGAAAGAAACAATGCATATCCCTATACATTTATTATATTATATTATTTTATTTTATTTTTATATAGTATATTGATTACATGTTATTATACAATTTAAATAATATAAATTTTAATTAATAGCATATAATATAATTAAGAATTTATAAATTTATATTTATATTTATATTTTAAGTTATTTAAGTAAAAGGACAAATGCATTAGTTGTTCAATGATAATGATTTTTTCTTGAAAAGCTCATTCTTATTTATAGTCACATCAATACAATTTTTTTATTAATTTTATTTTGGTACAACTTTTGAATTGAATTTAGCTATGGTTACATTGATTTTGGTGCAAAAAGTGAATTGAAAATTCATAAATATTATTTTATTGGTTTAGCTATTATTTTATTATTTCCTTAGGAGGCCCATTTTAGACCTCAAAATTCCTCTAATGAATGCATTTTTCGATGAAATAAGTATCTACTTAATGCATGCTTTTAATGAAAGAGAAGGCACTCAATGCAATTTTTAACTTTCAATCATTAAACAATGTAATCTGAGTTCAATGATAAATCTCAAAAATTACTTTTCAATGCAATGTGATCTAATGCATTTTAACGAAAAGAAAACTCTGAGATGAAAACTAAATGAATGAAAATTTTCTTAATGGAAGGATGAATGCAAAAGGGACGCAAACAAACACTAAGAATGAAATTGTTGTTTTAAACACTTCGTAATGAAATTCCTCAAAAGGCTACAAGACATATGAAGTCAAGAAAAAAAAGGGACTTCCAAAGCATGAGCTCAAAACAAGGCATTCATTCCCTTTTACATCAAGCAATCGTAGAAAGAAAACTTTTCAACTGAACAATGAGCAATATAATTTATTCTCACAAGTGAACAAGTAAAGGGGAGAACGTGTAAATCATATAGAGAAAAGGACCGGAAGGGCAAGACACACTGGTGAAGGATTTAGGGAAAAAACCTCAACTTTTCACACACCCTGAAATTGGCACGACTTTTGTGGGTGAAGCTAGTGCCAATTGGTGCGACTTGCTCACTGACAACTAGCGCCAATGGCTAATTAGCGCGGGTTGACAACTAGCGCCAATCAGCGCTACTGTCAAAAAAATAAAAATGTCAATGCCTGAACAACAAAAAACAAATAATTTCTCCCAACCAAGACCAAACTCACCACTTCAAGAAAAAATTAAAAGATCATAATTGATGAAAAACATAGGAACAAACAGGGCAATGGTCATTCGACTAAATCCATCAAATGACTAAGACCTCAAAGAGTGAAAAACTCAAAGGAAACTCCCCAGTGGATTCGCCAATTTGTTGTCCAGGTAAATCCTCTCTGCGGACAGAGACGGTCCCTCTAGCCCTAGGGTGGGTCTAGCAATTACAGGAGCATACTAACATCTACCTTCCTAAATTGTAAATGAAATTCAGAGCAAGGAAGATGACCTACCTTGTCCTGATGTTATGTTATTGTCTTCCATTGAAGCTTCTTGATCTGTCACTCTTCTCAAGCTCGATGCACGCTGCTACCAACGTTCAATTACCTGTGCAGATAGTCAAGACACCATGACAAGCGTAAAACCATGACAAACATAAAAACAATTGCAACCTATCTAACTGATCAATGAATGCTAGAAATCTCATTATAGATGTAAACAAGAGTGGAAGATAAGCATCAAATGCATTTTATTATGATAAAGACAAGGGGAGTTTACAATGAAGCCTTGATGTTGGGGCTCTCCTTCGGTAGGTCTGTATCCAAGCACGTTTGCCACACCCTCATGAACAAAGGTCCAAGATCTCACTATGTTCTCAACACACACAAACAATCACACTCTACACTATTCTCCCGAAGCTAGGATTGTTTCTTCTCTATGCTAACTTTTTCAGCTATCTGTTCAACTAGCACATTAATGGAAGATGGCTATATTTATAGAGGAGAGGAGGAGGTTCGGATCCCTACAAAGGTGGGAGAGAGTCCTATCCTTTAAAAGAGTTCCAAGGGAGGTGAAAACTACTAACTAAAGGAGGGAGTCCGTAGTTGTTTCAATTCAACCACTCCCAATGACTCACCCTCGAGGTGGTTGGAATGGAACCTTTGCTTCTATTTTTAAAAAACATTCCATAAACAGCTTGGCGTGGGTGCGTAACTGGGACAGAGCGCCAACTGGCGTGGGCTCAATGTTAATTTTCCAACTCGACGCTGGAGTGTAACTGGCTACTCGCGCCAAAGCAAAAATAGGTGTTTTTAGTGGTCTGCTCAGGAAATGGTCAACAGAGGAAATGGTGTCCTTATGGCAAGGGATGAAATGATGGTATTTTCAAGGCATGACACTTCTAATTAGTCATAAAAATGACCCTCCAATGTGTGAGATGGGGATTGCAGGGACATTGAAAAATTACTGTTTAACATATTCTTCTCTATCTGATTTTCCACCAGAGCCTTAAATCCTTTAAATATGTCAAAGACTTTATATTTTTTCCTTAAGACATATATGCATGTATTCCTTGAGAAGTCATATATGAATGAGACATAGTACACAGATTTTCCCAGTGATGGAACCGACACAGGTCCAAACACATCACTATGCACAAGCTCTAATATCTTGTTCGCCCTCTTAGCACCAGAAGGAAAACTCACCCGATTATGCTTCCCATATACACAATGTTCACAAAAATCGAAATGTAGAGAGAAATTAGACATACCTTCTACCATACCATTTCCATGCAGTATCTGATGTAAAAAATTTGAATAACTGATATATTATTCACTGATATTCTCCTGATCACACACTATTTTAGCTTCATGCATAATATAGAATCTCTTCTACCATTGATCATTACATGCGGAAATAAAATAAATTGCATGCACACATTAAAACCATAAACAATCACACATATGGACACAGTATTTAATGGGAAAGCTTAAAGCTAAAAACCCTAACTATCTGTATATTATATGTAATGGAGATCATGTAACAATCATAGTACAAAGCTCCTCACAAGCTCTCAGCACCACCTCCAATTGCTACACACTATCAAGCTAGATCTAGGAAAACACATGCTCCAATCTTTTGCCACTTTATAGCCAGCCTCTATTGCGTAATCAATGCTATGGGATGGCTCATTAAATAACATAAACCACCTGGCTTGTACTGCACAATCCTCATGGGCTTCTCCACCTATCTGTGTGTTGCAAGTAGCAACTGTATAGTCACAACTGATAGCTAACCTACTCTTTCACCTATTTCTACACTGGTCTCCACCAAAACTGTCCATGCACTGAAGTTAACTGATGAATTCTTTAGTTGATTAATGAGTTTATAATTAGTGAATTAATTAATAATTAATTCACACCACTCTCACTAATTGTATCAATTAGTTAAACTGAATACAAAATAGCTCAACTATGTTTAGATTAGTTAAACTGAATACAACTCCACTAACTTCCTCAATCAACTCCACCAAACTCTGTCACATGAGTTCTAACTGAAGTATCCATGCAATAGCTCCACTTAACCCTCAGAAATAGCGTAATTCCTTCTGTCAGCTCCTGTGCCACATCTGTGCACTTAACTGAAGTGCTCCAAGAGAATAAGATAATGTTTAGAGTCTAAATATTATTAAGAGCTAATAATATTTGACATATCTATTTTAGACTGGCAATCTAAAAATAGATTCTGCCCAATATGTCTAAAAATAGAAGTCCATCTATTTTTTCCGACTCTGACCATCCACAAATAGCATCCTACAAACTTATAACATGATCCAAATGTCTAAAAAACAGACTTTATGTTTCAAAACAGCCCCGCGGGCCCACTTAGTGAAGGCGACACCTTTCCACTAAGCTCATCATTTTGTTGCAATCTCAACACTCCCTCTCAACAAGATAAGGATTATCTGCAACCCCTATCCTGCCCCCGTGGTATTCGAATTTGCTTGGTGAGCGCCTTCGTCAAGATATCAGCATCCTGATCCTCCGTGGGAATGTATGAAAGTAACATGATCTTCCGCTGCACACAATCTCTGATATGATGATACCGGATGTCAATGTGTTTAGATTTATCATGAAATACTGGATTAACCGAGATTTTGATGCAACTCCGAGCCATCGACTAGTCGCGTAGGCTCTGCGGTGGACCCGAACAACCGACCAAGATCTTCTCATCCACATAGCTCGCATACTCCTGCCTCTCGCTAAAATGAGTGCCACGCATCTCGTCTCGTCAGATTGAAGAAACCCGCCGCGACCCGATACTAAAATCCTCCGTATGTGCTTTTTCTGTTCATGGCCTCGCCTTAACTGTGATCTCTGTGGAAGTCAGCAGTTTCATTTCCCATCCGAATGGCTCGTACCATGATCCATATCCCGATGTGCCTCTGAGATATCTCAATACATGCTTGCCTGCCTTCCAGTAGAGTTTGGTAGGCTTAACCATAGCTTGAGAAAGCTGGTTCATAGCATAACATTTTTCGGGTCGTGTATTGACCAGATACATAAGCAACCCCACCAACTATCGATAAACAGTGGCATCCACTACCTCCGCTAAAGCAACATCCTCCTTCCTCCATCCACCAAGAAGAGGAGTATCAACAGGCTTGCAGCCATGCATGTTGAACTTCTCCAGTATCTCCCAAGCATACTTGCCTTGAGAAACAAATAGTCCATCACTGCGCTGCCAAATTTCCAATCCCAGGAAATAATGAAGGAGGACCAAGGCCTTCATCTCAAACTCTTTTGCAATATCATCCTTGCATGAGAGTATCAACAGCTCATCACCCGTCAAAATAAAATCATCTACATAAAGTACAATGATCAGCAACTTACCCTCCACTCACCATCCTGGTATAGGTTCGAGATCCTCGCCTCACTTTGGAGAACCAAGTTCCTATGAAATAATCCACATATCCTGTGTGCTGCCACGAGGTGCTTGTTTCAACCCATAACGCTCTCTGAGCCGCACACATGCGATCGCCGCCGCCAAGATCTCGGAAACCTTCAAGCCGTCCATGTACACCTCCTTCTCAATGACTCCATTGAGGAACGCAATCTTCACATCCATCTGATGAATGTGCCACCTCATCTGTTCTGAGAGAGCTAGGATCGTCTATATGGAAGAATACCTTGCGACAGGTGCAAAGGTCTCCTCATAATCGATCCCCTCTATTTGTGAAAAGCCTCAGGTAACAAATCTTGCCTTATACTTCTCCACACTCCCGTCAGCTGCCTGCTTCAATTTGTAGATCCATCTCGAACCCACCACTGATTTCCCCTCCGGCCTCGGGACAATCTCCCATGCACTGTTTCTGACAATCGAATCATACTCTTCCACCATGGTATCTACCCATGCGGGGTCCTCCACAACTTCCTCGAAAGCGGATGGCTCTGTCATGATACACTTGCTCACAAGAGCCATGTATCCGGTGTGACACCCACTGTGTGACCTGCCTCCTCGTCTCATGCCGTGGATGTAGTGCCCTACAACCTTCTCTACATCTGAGCCACGTCACCGCGTAGTGCGCTTTCCGGCCTCCGATGTTCGGGCGCTGCGTGAGTGGTTTCTTCCACTCCATGAACCTCCTCTTGTGGCTGATCCACATCCCGAGGCTCATCCTTAGGAATTAATAGCTCCTCATCTGCATGCAAGTGTAGCTCCCTCTCAAGCGACAACTTCATGGCTTTCTCCTCATGAAATTTGATATCCTGTCGCACAACAGTATTCTGACTATCTGGAAAATACACATGATAGTTGTGGGGTGTTTCTGTGTACCCCACAAATATCCCAACCTCTGCGGTCGGCTCCAGCTTCTTCCTGGCATCCTTCGTCACATGAATGTAAACAGGTGAGCCAAAAATCTTCAAATGAGAAATATCAGGCTTCTTACCAGAAAACGCCTCTTTGAGTGTACTCATGCCAAGTACTCTATGAGGACAACGGTTTTGCACATAAACCGCAGTGTTGCATGCTTCAGCCCACAAGTGTATGGGAAGGCCCTGATCATGTAACATCGCCCGTGCAGCACCCATGATCATTCTGTTCTTTCGCTCCGCGATCCCATTTTGCTGTGGGTTATGAGGTGCTATGAGCTCTCTTCGAATTCCTTCTGCGCTGCAAAATTCCTTGAATTCGCCATAGATGAATTCACCACCATTGTCACTCCTAAGAGCCTTCACCTGCTTCCCCGATTATTTCTCAACCAGTGCCTTGAACTCACAGAAATTTGAGTATGTCTCGCTCTTCTTCTGCATGAAGGAGATCCAGCACTTATGAGAAAATCATCAACAAATATCACATAATACTTGTGCTTTGTTGTCGAAGCTACTGAGAAAGGTCCACACACGTATCTGTGAATTCTCTCAAGGATCGTCGTGGCGTGAATATCCTTCTCATGAAAAGTGGCTTTCACAAATTTTCCCAAAGTACATCCCTTGCACTGATCTGACTGCACAATTGTACCCTTGGGAAGCTCAACAGAAATCTGCTATAGTATCTTCAAAGCTCCATGGTGAAGGTGGCCCAATCTCTGGTGCCACAACTCGCCATCATCCCAGCTCACCACTCCTTCTGCCTTGCCTTCCATTGCTGCGCAGCCATCTACCTGAAATTGATAAAGGTTCTTAACTCGAACCCCTATCCTCCGAGTCTCACCAGTTGCCTTACTGTGTAGGAAAGCCTTTCCTTCGCTAAAGACAACATCATATCCCTTGTCTTCTAACATCGCCACAGAGATAAGATTCTTCTTCAATCCTGGAACATGCATCACTTCCTTTAATACGAAGGGTTTACTAGACTCCCTATCAAAGGAAATGGTACCGATACCGGTCGCACTGTATCTACCATCATCGCCCATCTCGATGTGCACTCCAAGATCTTTCTCATCCAGATCAGTAAACAAATCTTGATCTCTTGTCATGTGAAAAGACGCACCACTGTCAAGAAACCACACTAAACCCATCATACTTGAGACCAAGCATGCAATCAGCGAAAAATCTAGCTCAAACTGCGAGGCTAAGGCCTCTCCAGCTGCAGATCCAGCAACCTGCTTATTTTTCTTCTTCTGTGGACAATTAGTGGCGTAATGTCCATGTTGGTGACAGTGAAAGCACTTCACCTTGGACATGTCCCGCTTCTTGCCTTTCGCACCGGATTGAGAAGCATTCTTCTTGCTCTTCCCCTTCCTTGCTTTGGCAGCCAAAGCGCAATTTTCTTCATCTGAGTTCTTTGATGAAGATCTGTCCCTGGTACTTCACCTTATCTCCTCTTGCACAATATCCGACCAAAGTCGCTCCCATCCTGGAAATTTCTCCCGACCATTGATAGAGTCCTGAATGGAATGCCAACTCTTCAGAAGCCCAAGGAGATCCAAGCTCACCAAGTCCTCGTCATCAAAAGTAACCCCCACACTTCCCAGCTCATCCTTGCATTGGATGAACTTCGTGAGGTACTTGGGCATATTGTCATCTTTCTCCATTTTTATGTTTATGAGTCTATCCTTGAGCACCAACTTCCTCTGGTTGCTCTTGCTTTGGAATAAGTCTGTCAATGCTTTCCACATCAATAATGGAGAAGCCTTACCATGAAGGCTGGACACTATGTGATCCTTCACACCTTCCAATAGAATCCTTCGACACTTTGCTGTCTTCTTTTGCCATGCGTCAAGTTCGGCAGCATCACTAGAAGTAGAACATTGTTACCAATGAAATAGGTAATCGCACTGTTACCTACTTTTTTTTGGTAGCATAAAAAGCACCCGATTTTGAAAAGTGGTGATGCAGAATCACCTTTTTTTTTTTAGCACATTTTTGACACTCTAATATTTTTATTTATGAAGTATGAATATTTGTTTTAAAATGTTAGTGATTTTCATGTTAATTTTTAAACGTATTGATGCAGCATCAACTTTTTTTCTTTTAGAGTTGTGATTTTCATGCTAATTTTGAAACGTATTGATGCAGCATCAACCTTTTTTTTTAGAGTGGTGATTTTCATGTTGGTAATAAAACACAAAACTTATATATATATATATATATTGATAAACAATAAAAAAACCAATAAAAATGTAAAAAAAAACAAAATTAACTCGTAAAAATAAAAAATTTAAACAAAAATAAATAAATAAAACAAAAAAAAACAAAAATATTCGAAAATTATATCAAAAGAAATGACAAAATTTGAAAAAAAAAACACATAATTTAAAGAAAAAAAACAAAAATTAACCAAAAAAATTTTAAAAAAAAAACATCAAAAACATTTTTTTCTAAGTTATTAAAAAAAACCATATAATTAAAAAAAAAAAATTAAATAGAAAATTTAAAAATAATTTAAATTACAAAATTAAAATTTAGATAAAAAAAATAAAATACAAAAAAGAAAAAATTAAATTTAAAAATTTAAATTAAAAAAAATAAGAATAATAACAAAAAAAAAAAATACAAATTTTAAAATTAACAAAAAAAAACTAATTTAAAAAAAAAAACAAAATTTAAAATTAAAAAAGAAAATTAAAATAAAAGAATTAAAAAAAAAAAAAAAAACTATCATTAAAAAACAAAAAAATGAAAAAAACCACATGTAAATAATTAAAAATCAAATATCCATAAATTTACTGTTTTTTTTTTAAATGAAACAATTTATAAATTTTAAAAATGAAAAACTAAATAAACTAAAAGATTAAAAAAAATTAAATTAAATTAAAATTTAATAAATTTAATAAATAAATTTTAAATTTTAAAAAATAATTAATCTAAAATATTAAATTTAAAAACAAAATTAAAAAAAATAAAAAAAATAAATAAATAAATAAAACAAATTAAATTTAAAATAGAAAATTTGAATTTAAAAAAAAATATTATTAAGATAATGTTTAGAGTCTAAATATTATTAAGAGCTAATAATATTTGACATATCTATTTTTAGACTGGTAATCTAAAAATAGATTCTGCCAGTATGTCTAAAAATAGAAATCCATCTATTTTTTCTGAATTGACCAACCATCCACAAATAGCATCCTGCAACTTATAGAACATGATCCATATGTCTAAAAATATACATAGTCTAAAAATAGACTTTGCGCCAAAAATAGCCTGCAGGCCCACTTAGTGAAGGCGACTTCTTTCCACTGAGATCATCATCTTGTTGCAATCTCAACATCTAAAGGCCCTTCTCTCCAGTCCAAGCCTTTGATGCCATAGCATGGTCTTTTCTCCAAAGAACGATAGGCTTTCCGCTCCACTTTCAGGAACCACGGAACCATTGCATCCATCAATAAAAGTGCTACCCTGAAGCTTGTACAGAGTTCCAATCCAAACTCCCCGCATTAATACCAGTGCTCCCCGAGCCATCTTGATGGTATCTTTCTCAAACACTATTTTTACACCTGCATCATACATCTTGCTTACAGAAATAAGATTTCTGGCCAATGCAGAAATATGTAGAACATCAGGAAGTGTTCTAATCCTTCCACCTTGCAGCTTTATCTTGACTTTTCCACGTCTGACGATTTTGGCCTTCCTATCACCCCCTAATAATACATCACCACCATCATACTTCTCATACTTGCAGAACCACCCCCTATGGGGAGTGAAGTGAAAGGATGCACCTAAGTCAATCAACCATACCTCATGATCTACATGTGTACCTGAAGAAGAAGCCAAATACACATCCCCACCTTCATCCGAGGTGGTTTTTGCCTCTGCAAAAGGAGCATCATCAAATCCCTTTCCTTTCTCAGGAGCTTTAGATCTGCAGTCATTTTTGTAGTTCCCTTCCTTTCCGCATTTCCAGCACACCTTTACAAACTTTCCTGGAGATTTAGATCTCCCACTCGAAACCTTATTCTTGTTTATGTTCTAGTACCTTCCTCGTACATATAAGAATCTCCATTCTGGCCCTCCATATTTCTCCGTCTCATTTCCTCCGACAGTGAGGCTAAGAGAATGTCATCAAAATTCAAGGTATTTGTATTGCTACCTATTGTGATAGCCAGACTGTCCCATGAATCTGGTAGAAAACACAACAAATTTATGCACTTATCTTCATCTGAGATTTTAATATCAACAGATAAGGGTTGACTTACCACAGTATTGAAGGCATTCAGATACTCTATCACCGAGTCTCCATCCTTCATTCGTAGGTTATACAAATTTTTCCACAAGAACAATTTATTCACCAGATACTTAGATTGGTACAAATTCCCTACCTTGTCCCACAAAGCCTTCACCGTAGCTTCCCCAGATACATTCAACAATACTGAATCTGAGACACACAACCATATTGTGCTCTTTTCCTTCCAATCCAACTTCTTCCAGTCTTCATCTGACATTGCCGTTGGTTTAGTACCTGGATCTGCCGCGATCCACTGATCTTTATCCACCAACAGATCCTCCATCTTGAGCTTCCACAACACAAAAATCTGACCATTAAATTTATCGATCTCTATCTTTCCACTGCTCATGATATTCTTTCACTGCAAGAATCGATCCCGCAGATCTCCCACTGAATAGGGTCTACCACAGGCCCGAGAAAAAAACCCCTCAGCACCAAAGGCGTCCCCTTGAAGCTGAAACAACTCTGATACCAAACGTAGGTTTTAATCCTGTACAGAAATTATCTGCAAATGAATCTTAAAAACATAAAATAAACAATAGAGAGAGAATAAAACATAAAATAGATATACACACATATTTTCCCCTGGATCCCAAATCGGGACTACTAGCTTGATTCTTCATTATATTCCTTTTAGTGTTACAACACATATATACATGCCGAAGCATTCATAAACCCCAATTCATTAACCCTAGATTAGAACATAACTGTAGTTCCCTTGACCGGATCTACAAAATATCAGGGGCCGAAAACCATGATGCCCCAAAACCATGTGCAAACCCATGCACAAAACCATGGGCGGGTCCACCCACCGAAAAAAGGGTCCATGTCATGGAAATAATATAACACATACCCAAAAAAATTTCACTTTTTGTTCCTTAAAGTGGGGAAAATATCTTAGCATCTCTAAGAATTTGGTTGTGTACTCATCATTTTTCATTTGACTCAATTTAAGTTCATAAAACTCCTTAACCTTGCTTTCGAAGTATCTCTCAGATAGATACTTGCTCCTGAAATAATTCTCAAACTTCTTCCAGTACAATTCTTCCTCCCTTATTCCCTTTACATTTTTTAGATCTTCCCAACATATAACAACCTTACCTCTTAGGATAGGAGTAGCTACTTTTGATTTCATTTTGTCTAAGTAATTTTGGATTTAGAAAAATTTCTTCATTCATAACAACTAGGCTTTAACATCCTCTGATTTCCTCATTTCACCATCAAAGGTGGGAGGCTTAGAATTTCTAAACTCCTCTAGTATGTACTGTCTTTCTCTTCTCTTCCCATGATAATGATGTTGGTGATGATGATGCAACCTACCATGTGTGTCCTCATACTGTTGTTCATAGGTGCTTGGCTTCTTCTTAGGAGTGGTTAGTAGAGTGCCTCCTTTTACAATGTCTTCACTGGACAATAGATACCTCTTTATAGATATTTTCGCATTTTCCCCATTGGTTATTTCTTCTTTTCCCTTTCATTCTTCTATGGTTGATTCCCAACTCATGTTGCCTTTACCTTTGCAAGTCTGATAATATTTGTAGTATGATTGTATTGACTTTGGCTTGTCTTTTTTGTGCTCTAACAAGCCACTCATTGTCATATTTATAGCTCCTTATTTCTTCTCTCGGACTTCTCAGTGTTTCCATCCAATCAGGAGAGCTTGTTATTCCTTGTTGTTCAAATGATCTTTCCTCTTCATCTATTATTTCTTCTTCATATCCATGTTGTGATTGGTCAGAGCTATATTGAACCATTTCTGACTTCATCTCTTCAAACCTTAGTGTCTTTTATGTGTTGTCACATACACACATAACTATTAGATTTAACAAAACAAGAATAAATAATAGAGGTTATCACCTTAGATTGTTGATGGAAATATGTTAGTGCATAGATCACTGCATCATTACACGTTGATTAACATATTAGAATAAAAAATTCATATAAATCATCAATAATATGCTACATGCAATTATCACAATAAAATATACCAAGAAGAACACATAATCAATATGAAAACACCCAAATTTTTAATGCTTGACACAAGGATTTTAATCCCTCACTCGATCTCCCAAGTTCCACTTTCAAAGACTCGCTTACTTGTTATGCAATAATGCCCTTATAGTCTAATTGTTAAACCTAGAAGCCCTGATACCACTTTGTAACACAACCCCTACTAACCCTTGCCCTCATTAAGGTTAGAAGGGGGTAGTTACTGTGCTGACCTAATATCCATGGTACAGCCATGGAAATGGGTTCTAAATTTTTTCAACCATTTCCAACCATACCAAAACTTAAAAAATATGACATTGTTGCATTCATATCATCAAGGCCTCTCTAAGGATATAAATTTTACCTTGATTCAGCTTACAGATCAAAAGGTGTCACCATTTAAAGATAGGCCAATTACAACGTTGCCACATCATCAATGATTCCCACATGGTAATCACATAACAATATGTGTGGCACCTAATGTGCTCACTCTACCATGATGTAAAAATCCACGTGGATAGACACACTCCTTTAAATAATCAAAGATAGGCCTATTCCACAAATCAACGAAAATTTAAAATCAACCAAAGGGGCCTGACCCCTGACTTTGAGGTCAACCCGACCTGAATTAATTTTGAAGCTCAACTCGTAGTCCTCCCGACCTTACCTCTAGGGTGAATAGACACCATGAGCGTAACAAGTTCGAATCTCGACTAGCGAGCCCACTCAAATTTTTATCCTACACGCCTTGGGTTAGACACGACTTCACTCGAGATTCAACATTTCCAACAAGCCCTCCTGACCCTCGACTTGGTAGGTCCTATAGGTGAATTCAAGCCTAGTTTGCAAGCTTTTTTACACTTAGAATTTGTCTAATTTCCTTCATGGTTTACTCAAATGTCGTGACATTCAACTGACTCGATGAAATATGCGCAAGAGTTATAATAGTGAAACTTAGAAAAATAACATGTACAATACAATGCACTTTTTGAATATGCATTCAAGTGAATTGATCTATAATCACAAGGGAATTCAGAAGGTCCCTCACATACTAGATTTTTTTTTGTTATAATTATTCAGTTCACATACACAAAGAAATAAACAAAAAACAACCAACAAATCACTCTCATCATTTTGATGAATATAACGCAACAATTTATGCTCACACAACACTTACAAGAATTTAACCATTCTTTATACATGGATAAAAGAAATCCAATATCCATTAACACAAAGGAATTCACATGCCTTACTATCAACAGGTCCATTGAACCATTACCATGCATATGTACATGCCATTTAAACATTAGAAGAATAATTGAATAATTATTTCGTGTGACAAATAGGATGGAAATTGAGAGTGGGACTTCAACTCTCTGCCCAACCATAGACATGCTACAACCACTGTTACTTGTAGTTGTGACCCTTGAGCTAGATTCCAAAGCTTGGGGTGGAGTGTTTTCGAGCAAAAAATCAACCAATAGAATAACTGAATCAATATTTTCTCAAGGGAACCCTACCTTCCTCAACTAGCTACATAAGCATATGCTCAATCTTTTCAATCCTTCCGAGCAAAATCAACATCCATACTAGGATACCACGATATGGAGAGTTCAACTCACTTTCAAGAGAAGAGATTCCATTATAAAGGAAAATCCATTAGCTAGATAAGTTATTGTTTGTGTACAGAGACTACCTCTCCAGGTATTTCATCAGTGAGTTAAGGGCTAGATCTTTAGCCCCAAGAAAACTTATAGTGTTTCATTAGACCTTGTAAATACTTGAGTGCCTTTTCTTTAGCCAGTAGATTCATCAATCCACAAGCTTCCTAATGGGTTATTCAATGTTCAAGAAATCCATTTCTCTCTATATTGTTTTTATCTAGCAAACCCCTACAAGGGTTCTTCAGTTGGTTTCTAATCTTTCAAGAGCTTAGCAACAATACCTTCTTTGTGATCTCACCTCCACCCTTGGAGGAATTTTTCCTTACAACAACATTCTCCGAGTGTTTTTCCTTACATTGCTTCTACGTGAGAGCATGAACGAGAGAGCATGTTCTCTCTGCACACTTTCATCTATAAAATTCATAGCATCGCTCCTCTTTCTCTCCATCTTTGAGCGAGAGTATCCTCTCTGATTTTTTCTTATGTTGCATATGCTTTTCAGATCATCGTGTGAGAATGTCCCTAAAAACCAACTAATTATCTGCTAGTCAACCACTAGACATCACAACCCATGCCTCTCCTTAAATTTTCATCCTTTTGTTGCTTATAGTTGGAGCTTAAAGGACACCTAAGCCTGTCTTCTCCTCTTTCAATTAATTTATGGCACAATTAGCCTATTTAAAACCACTCAGCCAATCATGAATGATATTTGAAACAACAATTCCCTCAAGAATCTTTGTCCTCAAGAAATGGAATTTGTGTAGAAGTAGAAGACTGGGTGAAAATGTGAAGTTGGGTTACACTTTTGACCTTTTTTGAGAAAATAAAATTCATTTTTTCTGTTCTTTAACTTTCTGCAAGAAAAAACAATTTTTCTGTTTAGAATTTCATTTTGCGATAAAAATAAAACTTGTCAGAAATTTTATTAGCTTTCTATTACTTATTTTTTTGGAATTTTTTTATACACATTTGATATGTCAACTTAGTGTTTCTTTGAGTGTGTGTTTTTTAACAATCAAAGGATTCATTAAAATTCATGTTTATACGCACTGGTGTATTCTTTGAAAAATTTGTGTTTTTGAGAAACAAAATGTGTTACAACAATCTAGAGAGAGTCTACTTCGGTTTCATTATATTTACGAAACCAACTGATGCATGTCATAATTACTAGAATTTTTTGAACTGATCCAATATGAAAAAAACCACATATTTTGAATATGTTTTAGGACGCACAAAATTTCTCAACATATAAGTTATAAACTAAAAAACTAAAAACTACCGATTACAGACGACAGACCAATGTAATGCACCATAATTTTTTCAATTTTTTTTACAGTTTATTTTGGAAGATACAAAATATTGGTTTCACAGAATCATAATCACCTTCAGAAATTATTTGCACCCGTTTTATTACAAAATTAATTAAAATTAGTAAATATTTATGAAATTCCATAAAAGTTATATTTCCTGAAAGTAGATTGAATTTTGCAAATTCTTGTCTTGGTTCCAACAGTTAATTCACAAAGTTGAATTTTTCAAATTCTTGTCTTGGTTCCGACAGTTAATTCACAAAGTTTCATGGAGTTTAATCAGTCCAAAGTTGAAGAAATGTGTTCGAAGCTCGGCTCTACGTAATTGCAGATGTGTTAGTTCGGCCGAACTTTTACAAAAAGCTCGGCCATATTGTTCTTTGCCCCAACGGCCTGTCAAGTCTAACGACACAAAAGTTCCACCGAATTTCTTACAAAATTTCGGCCAAACTTTTAATTGACTTTACATCGGTCGGAAAATTCAACGAATCCCCTCCAAAAAAACATTTCGCGGCAATATAAATTGACGTAAATGGATTCGTTATTTTCACATAATTTTGCACATTTCTTCATTTGGTCTAATTTTGCAAAGGTCTGATTTTGCAAAGTATTTTTTTGGGTTTAAGGACTCTTTTTGACATAACGTTCAAAGGACATTTCTTTGAGGTGTGTGATACATTTTTTGGATGTTTTTTGGGCTTCATTTTTTTTGAAGGTATTTTGGTTTTAAAGGTTTTGGGCTTAATTTTCATTGTTTTTTTAAGGTATTTTATTTTTAGAAGTTTTGGGCTTAATTTTCATTGTTTTTAGAGGCTTTGGGCTTAATTTTCAAAGGACATTTTTTTGATGTATTTTGTTTATAGAGATTTTTAGGCTTAATTTCCAAAAGACATTTTTTGGTCTTAATTTCGAAAGGACTCTTTTTAGGCTTAATATTCAAAGGACATTTTTTAGAGGTATTTTTTAAAGTGATATTTTTTTAGAGGATTTTTGGAGGTATTTTTTAAGAAGTTGGACTTAATTTTCAATGGACATTTTTTGGAGGTATTTTTTGAAGTGATATTTTTTAAGAGTATGTAGTTTGGGTTGAAGAAAATATTTTATAATGATTTTTTAAATTGAGTTTTTATCTAACTTTTTAAATGAAATTTTTTTGCAGGACTTGAAAGGAAAAAAGTTTAGCTTCATTTCATTTTTATAAGACATTTTTCTCTCGGATTTTTTAAAGTAAGTGTTTTGGGTTGATGTATTTTTTGCAAAATTTTTAAAATGAGTTCTTTTTAAATTAAATGTTTTGTGATGTTTTTTTTAATTGAGTTTTTTTGTCTAAATTTTTTCAAGAAATTTTTTGAGCTTCATACTCAATTATCATGTGAGATTGAAGGAATTGCACGACAAAATATGATCGAACAAGAGACCCTGAAGAACGTAGAGAATAGGGGAGAGAATCTCACAAAAGAAAGAGAGAAGCAATTTCAAATATTTAAAGGGAAAAATAACCTCAACTAAAATATGAAGCAGGTATGTAAATGTAAATATTATGAATTTGATATTTAAAATTTTCCTAGTGTAAAATGTGAAGCTTAATTTTTATTTGATGAACTAATTCGAAAAATATTTTGCAATGTAAAGAGAGAGAGTTATTCCTCAAAACATTGATGATGAGATACAAAATTTTGAAAGAGAAAGTGAAAGAGATATTGAACCAATGATTGAAGATGGTCAAAATGCTGAAAGAAATTCAAGTGAAGAAATTGAATCACGAGGTATATATATATATATATATATATATATATATATATTGAACACATGCGCGTATTATTGAATTTATACATATTTATTAGTTTAGTTATTTATTGAATATGTAAACTTATTATGTACTATTAATTCGAATATGTACAGATGAAATCAATGTCGATGATGAGATGTTAGAAAATGTTGACACTCACACATATGGAGATAAAAGAGCTGACCATGTTATATGATATCGTGTTAATCACATTTTTTATACGTACTTCATAAAGTAAAATGTGGCAATTCAAGCCCAATTGTTGAAAGGTCTCCTATCATTAAGGAAATTAAAAGAAGCTACGAATTTATTGGGTATTCAAAAATCAACAAAAGATAAAAAAAATGAAGGAAAATGTGATACAAAATATAAATAGCACTATAAATTCGATTAGAAGATCTAGCCAAAAAAATGTTTCAGTTGCACGTAGAGTAATACATATGGTAGTGGTTTCATCAAGTACTAAAGAGAATCGCTTGGTAAAATCTATGGCACGAGCATTAGGAACCTCACGAAAAACTTTGCACAAACATCAGAAATTTCGGTTGCTAATAGATGTAAATGATGAACTTGCTTGTTGGAGAGCTATTTGTAGGCAACCATACAAAGATAGACTTGGAGAAAATGTTGAAAAAATAATATATGAATATTGGATGAAAAATTCACGTGTTTCGCCAAATGCAAGGGATGTGATATGAAGAAGAATAGCACGAAAGCAGTACAAAACACATCCAAAACATTTCTTAGACACCACTCAGATAGAGTTGTTCAACAAGTTCAAAGAAGAGAATCTTGAAATTGATATCTCAATCAGTGCTTTTGTGCAACAAAAAACCATGGTATGTAAAACCTATCATCGTACGCGACACTTGTCATTGTCATTATCATGTGGAATTTCAGTTATATTATGAAACATTCCTTAATTTTGGTAGAACATTTTAAAACGATTCACCTCTCTCTCTCAACCATTTAAATAATTACAATCATTTACAATAGAGAAATATTAACCAGTGGATGTCACAAACTAGGTGGTGGGGCCCCATTGAAGGCTTTTGGTGTTCACTTCTTCTCGTGGTATGAGGAGTTGACCGTAATGATTCATGTCAGTAATTTTTGTTTCCTTGTTCTAGTCTATAAGGATGTAATATGAAATTTTCTTTAGTTTAGAACCAATGATCCCATAGTCATAATTAAAAATCCTCGAGATATTATTTTAAATCCATTGGGTTATTCCCCTCACCCCCTAGAGAGAGAGAGAGAGAGATAGATTTCAATTGGTTTTCATCAATGCTGTTAGGTGTTTGACTAGTTTTGTGTTAGTACAGCATATTCAAAGCCCCCTATGTGAAGCACGCTAGTTTGCTCCAATGATTGAAGCATAAATTGGGTTTCCCCATGAGCTTTTCCATGGAAAATTATCTATTTTCCAAGAGAATAATCAAGTTGTGTTTCCCTAGAGGTTTATGACTCCCTTCTTATGAATGGAATGAATCAAACTTCAATGGGAAACCATGCTTTGTGGTTGGATCAATCCAAAAAAGAGGTGAATTTATGATACCGAGTTTTTATTTGAAAAGGTAATAGCATGTTGGGTTCCACCATGTAATGCAAATTATCATTCAATCTCCTTTGGTCCTTAAACTTTGAGTGGTTTCATGTTCAAACCTAGTAGTGGCTAGCATGGGTACCATGGGTTCTATCAAGGACACGTGGTCTAATTTAGAAAAATTTTGTTGGGTGTCAAATTGGATAAAGGGTGAAGTGTAGAGCAATTTGAATATGTTATTCATTGCGCCGAGAGGTGCAATCTACAGCCCAGTAGGACCCTAATAAATTTTACTTTTTCTAATGTCGGCCAAAGAATTAACCTAATCTTGAATTTTATATAACTTGAATATTTAGAATATATATAACTTTTTTAACTTATTAATGGGTTGAGATTAACTATTAAAATACAACTATGTATTATTTATATAATTTGAATGGATAGTAAATTATCTCACCCATTTAATAATTGCTTTATTATATACATGAATTTGAATGGATCATAAATTTACCTTTAACAAAAAAAAATTACCACATTGAATTTCCAAATTAAGTAAAATTTTAAACATTTTTACTCTTTACTAAAGTCAATACCATTTCCTAAATCAAAGGAAAAGAGTTAATTCAACACAAACAATCAAAATCTAAAGTCTTTTAATATTTCTTTTAATTAAATATTTGTAAAAGGAATCTTTAAAAAGAAAACCCATATTCTATGGATAAATTAAAATATTTAAAGACAAATATTTCCCCATCAAAGTTGCAATATTTTAAAATTTAAATAAATAAAAATAGAAATAAACATGAGGTATGGTAAATAAATAAAAATATATATAAACTAGATGTATGGTAATAAAAAAAAATATATTTTTATGTTTACTCCATAAACCTTTTTATATTTAAAAAAACTTAAAAAAGAGGTTTTATTTAGATGAAGCCTATGGGATAGAATACCATGGGACAAATTAATATTGATACCATGGGCTAAATACCATGGGCCAAATACCATATTTATAAAATAAGTATGGTAAATAAATAAATATAAAAGAGGTATAAAGAGGTATGATAAATAAATAAATATAAAATAGGTATAAAGAGGTATGGTAAATAAATAAATATAAAAGAGGTATAAAGAGGTAAGGTAAATAAATAACAATATATCAAATAGGATTATAAATAAAAGTCTAATTATATAACAAGTCTATGGGCCAAAGACCATAGTAAATAATAGAGGTACGGTAAATAAATAAAAAATATAAATAAACCAAAGGTATGGTAAGTAAATAAAACCTCTTTTCATATTTACTCCATAATCTACTTTATATTTACGAATATTTATGTTCATTAGTTTACATAACTAAGAAGAAATAGTGAGAAAGAGAAGTGGAGAGAGAGAGAGAGAGTGATAAGGGAGAGATGGAGAGAGAGTGTGTATGTTTAGGAGTGAGATAAAGAGACAAAGTAGGATGTATGGAAAGAAGGGGGGAGAGAAAGAAGAGAGAAGGAGAGAAGCAGGGATATAGTAATGTATTTGGAGAGAGAGAGACAGAGAGAGAGAGAGAGAGGGAGAGAGAGAGAGAGAGAGAGATGGGGGAAGAGAGAGGATTGGAGGGAAAAGAGAGAGGGAGGGAGGAGAGAAAGGGAGAGAGAGGAGGAGAGTGATGGGGAAAGAGAGAGTATTGGGGAGAGAGAGAGAGAGAGGAAGGACGAAAGAGAGGAGGAGAGAGGGATCGATAGAGATATGGAGTTGGAGGGGGAGAGATGTAGGAAATAAGAAATATAGAGAGTGAGAAGTGGAGAGAGAGAAGGAGTGACAAGGGAGAGACAGAGAAAGAGCATGTATGTTTGGGGATGAGATAAAGAGACAAATAAGGAGAGATGGAGATAAGGGGGGGAGAAGGAGATATAAGGAGAGAGGGAGGGATATAGTAACATAGTTGGTGGGTGAAGAAAGAGAGAGATGGGAGAGAAAGGGAAAGAGAGGATGTGAGAGAGTGGAGAGAGGGAGGGAAAGAGAGATGGATTTGGAAGGGGATGGAGAGGGAGGTAAGAAGAAATACATAGAGAGAGAAAGGTGGAGAGAGAGAGAGAGTGAGTGATAAGGAAGATGGAGAGAGAGGGAGAGAGGAAAAAAGAAGGAAAGAGAGATATTAGCGGGGGAGAGGAAGAGAAGGGGAAGATAGAGATATAGATGGAAGGTGAAGAGAGGGAAGAAGAGAGAGATGGGGAGAGGAGGGGTTTGACAAAGAGATTGATATATATGGAGTGCGAGAGCGTGACAGTGTGTTTAGAGGGGTGAGATAGAGAGACAAAAAAGAAGAGATGGAGGGGGATACATATATTGATGGAGGGTGGAGAGAGGGAAGAATATTTCTCACACTAGATGGACTGATATAAGTGGAGATGGTGATTTATAATACTATTTGATTATTTTCACTATATGCATCAATTTTAGTATAGATATTTATTTCTAATGATATTTGTTTACTTGCACTATATGCATTGATTTCAGTGTAGGTGGTGATTTCTAATACAATTTGATTTATTTCACTGAATGTGTTGATTTCAATTTAGATGTCGATTTATAATAATATTTGATTACTTGCACTAGATGAATTGATTTCAATGTAGATTATTTCTAATCCTATTTTATTGTTTGCACTAAATTCATTGATTTTAGTGTAGATGGAAATTTCTAATCCTATTTGATTTCTTTGAGTAAATACATTGATTTTAGTGTAGATGTTGGTTTCTAGAGAGAGAGAGAGTGATTGATAAAGAAGATGGAGTGAGAGGGAGAGAGGACGAAAGGAGGAAAGAGAGATATTAGCAGGGGAGAGGGAGAGAAGGGGAAGATAGAGATATAGATGGAAGGTGAAGAGAGGGAAGAAGAGAGAGATGGGGAGAGGGGGTGATTGACAAAGTGATTGATATATATGGAGTGCGAGAGTGTGTGTGTTTAGGGGGGTGAGATAGAGAGACAAAAAAGAATAGATGGAGGGGGATATAGATATGGATGGAGGGTGGAGAGAGGGAGGAATATTTCTCGCACTAGATGGATTGATATAAGTGGAGATGGTGATTTCTAATCCTATTTGATTATTTGCACTAAATGCATCGATTTTAGTGTAGATATTTATTTCTAATGATATTTGATTACTTGCACTAGATGCATTGATTTCAGTGTAGGTGGTGATTTCTAATACAATTTGATTTCTTGCATTGAATGTGTTGATTTCAATTTAGATGTCGATTTATAAATATAGTTGATTACTTGCACTAGATGAATTGGTTTCAATGTAGATGATTTCTAATCCTATTTGATTGTTTGCACTAAATGCATTGATTTCAGTGTAGATGGTGATTTCTAATCCTATTTGATTTCTTTGAGTAAATGCATTATTTTCAGTGTAGATGTTGGTTTCTAAAGAGAGAGAGTGAGTGATAAGGAATATGGAGAGAGAGGGAGAGAGGAAAAAATTAGGAAAGAGAGATATTGGCGGGGGAGAGGGAGAGAAGGGGAAGATAGAGATATAGATGTGTTAGCCACCTATAAATTTTGTCATACCCAATGGTGGCTAATTTTTCCTTTAATGCTTCAAGAGATAGTTTCCTTTGAAAACTTATCATCTTTTAAAGTCTTATGATGAACTTTACCCTTTGAGTTAATCTTCAGTGTTGTTTCACTACTAATCCTAAAGAACCTCTTGTTCACCAAGAGGAAACTACTTATAAAACTCCATTTTTTCCTCATTTCACCTCTCCACTTGATTCTCCATTTTTACCCTTAAAAAATTTACAAATCCTTCCATAAACCTTCATTTTAACCTTCAAAATCATCAAAATCCCATTTAAAACCTTATATCTCCCCTTTATTTGGTTTTAAAATCCTCCCTTTAGCCTAGCGAAACCCTCAGTTTGGCTTAAAAATCCCTGTTTTTGGCCTAAAAATTCCCTTTTTGCATTATAAGTTATTTTAGCCCCCAAGGGCTTATGACATTTAGCCCCTTCCTCCGTGCGACCTTAAGCCCGTCAATCGGGTGCTTAAAGGCCTAAAACCCTCTTCCAAACCCATTATTCCTTCTATTTTTCCATTCCCCGACGAAAAGGTTTAAATGAGAACAAATTATTTCCAAATCAGAGATTGACTGCAAGGGGCGTTTACCAGACCTTTCACTTTCCGAAGAAAGATGAATCCGGAGGCTTCCTAGCCCGTATGCGGACTCTGTCCAAGGAAATAAGTTTGCAATCACCGTAATATATCTCGACAATTAATCTTGCTCTGATACCATGTAGAAATTAGCTGAATAAATCACTTATTCAATGGAGATTAACCCGATTACACATCAATTTCGAATTGCATGCATAACACATAATCTCATCTACAATTAATTGTCACATGCGAAAATAATAGAAGCAATCTCACATCAAATCAATCACACATTAACTCAGTATGTATGGGGAAAGCCTATAGCTGAAAACCCTGCAGCTATTGTGTATATTATAATGGAGAAATCAAGTAACCAATAAAGTACAATACTCCTCACAAGTACTCAGTACTCTCTCATGAAGTTACTCACAATCTAGCTTGGTTTTGAACAAGTCTCGGGTTCAAAACACACCACTAACTGCCTTGCCTCTATTGCGCAATCATGGCCTGTATATGAAGAGGTTCAAGGTTCGAATCCCCTTGGATTGACTGCGCAATTGTCATGGACAATTCCTCTAAGTGTAATGCAAATCTCATGCAAAACAAATCTACCAACTGATAGCTTTACTCACCCTTTCATCTACCTCTTTCACTGGTCTCCACTGAACTGATCATGCACTGTAGTGAACTGAAGTGTTCTTGAGTTGACTAATGAGTTAATATTTAGTGAATTAAATAATATTTAATTCACTCCACTCATAAACTAGTTGATTAGCTAGTTAACTAATCCCAACTAGTTCAACTAAAACAAACAGAACACAACTCCACTATCTGTCCCGTTAACTCCTCCAAAACTTCTGCCACTGAAGTCTAACTGAAGCCAACCATGCAAGATGCCATCAAAACCCTAGGAACCACGTGATTCCTTGTGTCAGTTGCATGAGCCACCTCCATGACTCAAACTGAAGTGCGCCAAGAGAGTAAACTGCTGTTTATAGTAAAAATATTATTAAGGGTAAATAATATTTGACTTCCATATTTTTAGGAGATCAGTCTAAAAATAGCCTGGGTCCTAAAAAATAGGGTCTCATCTATTTTTACCAACATGTCGCATCCATCAAGAATCTCCAAGTAGAATTCCCAAATTATGCTCCGTATGTCTAAAAATAGACATAATCTAAAAATAGACTTTGCGCCAGAATTTGCCTGCGGGCCCACTTAGTGAAGGCGACTTCATTTCACTAAGCTCCATCATCTTGCTGCATTTTCAACACTCCCTCTCAGCAAGATATGGATTATCTGCAACCCCTATCCTGCCTCTGTGGAATTCGAACTTGCTCTGGGTGAGCGCCTTCGTCAGGATGTCGGCATCCTGATCCTCCGTGGGAACATATGAAAGCATCATGATCCTCCGCTGAACACAATCTCTGATGTGATGGTACCTGATGTCGATATGTTTGGACCTATCATAAAAAACTGGATTAGCCGAGAGCTTGATGCAGCTCTGGTTATCACAGTAGATCACTGTAGGCTCCAAATGCAACCTGAACAAACCTGCGAGGATCTTCCTCATCCAAATAGCCTCGCATGCAGCCAAACTTGCTGCCATGTACTCGGCCTCTGCTGAACTGAGTGCCACGGATCTCTGCTTCTTGCTGTACCAGGAAACTGCTGTCGACCCAATGCTGAAAAATCCTCCAGATGTGCTCTTCCGGTCCGTTGGGCTCCCTGCCCAATCTGCATCAGTGAAGCCAGAAAGCTTCGCTCCATCCTCCTGTCTGTACCATAGACCATATCCCGATGTGCCTCTGAGATAGCGCAATACATGCTTGCCTGCCTTCCAAAAGAGCTTGGTAGGCTTAACCATAGCTTGCGAAAGCTGGTTAACTGCATAGCATATATCGGGTCGTGTATTGACCAGATACATAAGCGACCCCACCAACTGTCGATAGACAGTGGCATCCACTACCTCCGCTGAAGTAGCATCCTCCTTCCTCCAACCACCAGGAAGAGGAGTGTCAACAGGCTTGCAGCCTTGCATGTTGAACCTCTCCAGAATCTCCCGAGCATACTTGCCCTGAGAAACAAACAGTCCTCCGTTGTGTTGCCAAATCTCCAATCCCAGGAAATAATGAAGGATGCCGAGGTCCTTCATCTCAAACTCTCGTGCAAGATCCTCCTTGCATGAAAGTATCAACTGCTCATCGCCAGTCAAAATCAGATCATCTACATACAATACGATGATCAACAGCTTCCCCTCCACCACAATCTGGTACAGGTTTGGATCCGCCTCACTCTTGGAGAATCCAAGCCCGGTGAAGTAGCTGTCTATCCGAGTGTACCAAGCACGAGGTGCTTGCTCCAGCCCGTACAGTGCTCTCTTGAGTCGGCACACATGCGACTCACTGCTGAAGATCTCAAAACCTTCAGGCTGCTCTATGTACACTTCTTCCTCAATAACTCCATTGAGGAACGCAGTCTTCACATCCATCTGATGAATGTGCCACCCCATCTGTGCTTAGAGAGCAAGGATCGTCCGTATGGAAGAGTACCTTGCAACAGGTGCAAAGGTCTCCTCATAATCGATCCCCTCGATTTGTGAGAAGCCACGGGCGACAAATCTCGCCTTGTACTTCTCCACACTCCCGTCAGCCACCTGCTTCACTTTGTAGATCCATCGCGAACCCACCACTGATTTCCCCACTGGTCTTGGGACAATCTCCCATGCACTGTTCCTGACGATCGAATCATATTCTTCGATCATGGCATCAACCCTTGCGGGTTCCTCCACAGCTTCCTCAAAAGAGGATGGCTCCGTCACAACACATTGACTCACAAGAGCCATGTATCAAGTGTACCGATCCAGTGACTGTCTCTGTCTGTGCTGTGCTGTAGGTGGTCCTACAACCTTCTCTGCATCCCGAGCCAGTCGCTCAGCTTCTGTAGTGCGCATGCGCCCTCTGATGGTTGGCGCTGCATGGGTGGTTTCTTCCACCTCCTGAACCTCCTCTTGTGGCTGATCCACATCCGGAAGCTCCTCCTTAGGAACTAACATCTCCTCATCTGCATGCAAGTGTAGCTCCCTCTCAAGCGAACACTGCATGGCTTTCTCCTCCTGAAATTTTATATCCCGTCGCACAACAGTCTTGCGACTGTCTGGCACATACACTCGATAGTTGTGAGGTGTATCAGTGTACCCCACAAATATTCCAACCTCAGCAGTTGGATCCAGCTTCCTTCTCGCATCCTTCGTCACATGCATGTAGATAGGAGAACCAAAAATCCGCAAATCGGAAATATCAGGCCTCTTGCCAGAATAAGCCTCCTCTGGTGTACTCATGCCAAGAACCTTTTGAGGACAACGGTTCTGCACATACACTGCTGTATTGCATGCCTCAGCCCACAAGTGAAGGGGTAGGCCTTGATCATGCAACATCGCCCGTGCAGCACCCACGATCGTTCTGTTCTTCCGCTCAGCCACCCCGTTCTGCTGTGGGTTATGGGGTGCGATGAGCTCTCTCCGAATCCCTTCTGCGCTGCATAACTCCTTGAATTTAGCCGAGATGAATTCACCACCGTTATCACTCCTTAGAGCAATCACCTTCTTCCCCGACTCCTTCTCGACCAGTGCTTTAAACTCACAAAACTTCGCGAATGTATCGCTCTTCTTCGACATGAAGAAGATCCAGCACTTTCGAGAGAAATCATCAACAAAGATCACATAATACTTATGCTTTGTTGTCGAAGCAACTGAGAAAGGACCACACACGTCTGTGTGAACTCTCTCAAGGATCGTCGTGGCGCGACTATCCTTCTCGTGAAAGGTGGCTTTCACATACTTCCCTAAAGTACACCCCTTGCACTGATCTGACTGCGCAAGGGTGCCCTTAGGAAGTCCAGTAGAAATATGCTGCAGAATATTCAAAGCTCCATGGCGAAGATGGCCCAATCTCTTGTGCCATAGTTCACCCTCATCATCCCGGCTCACCACTTATCCCGCCTTGCACGCCATAGCTGCGCAGTCATCTACCTGCAACTGATAAAGGTTTTGAGTTTGAACCCCTATCTTCCGGGTCTCTCCAGTAGTCTTACTGCGCAGGAAGGCTTTTCCTTCGCTGAAGACCACATCATACCCCTTATCCTCCAACATCGCTACTGAAATCAGGTTCTTCTTCAATCCGAGTACATGCATGACATCCTTTAGTACAAAGGGTTTACCAGACTCCCTCTTAAAGGATACGGTACCAATACCAGTCGCACTGTATCTACCATCATCGCCCATCTCGATGTGCACACCCAAATCTTTGTTCTCCAGATCTGAGAACAACTCCCGATCTCCCGTCATATGAGATGACGCACCGCTGTCCAAGAACCACACCGATCCCATCACACTTGAAACCAAGCATGCAATCAGTGAAAAGTCAAGCTCGAACTGTGAAGCCAAAGCTTCTCCATGTGCAGATCTTCCCGCTTGCTTGTTCTTCTTCTTCTTTGGACAATTGGTAGCATAATGTCCGTGATCATGGCAGTGAAAACACTTCACTTTCGCCATATCCTGCTTCTTGCCCTTAGCACCGGAATGAGAGGTTTTCTTACCCTTCCCTTTCTTAGCTTTGGTCACCAAAGCGCAGTTTTCTTCATCAGCTCCCTTTGATGAAGATCCATCTCGAGTAGTCCTCCTTATCTCCTCCTGCATGAGATCCGCCCAAAGGCGCTCCCATCCTGGCGGCTTCTCCCGACCATTGACACTATCTTGATATGAGTGCCAAGCCTTCGGAAGACCAAGGAGAGCCAGGTCGACCATGTCCTCTTCATCGACAGTCACCCCCACACTTCCCAGTTCATCTCTGCACTGAGTGAACTTCGTGAGGTATTTGGCGATACTGTCGCCCTTCTCCATCTTGATGTTCTTGAGCTTATCTTTGAGCGCCAGCTTCCTTTGGTCACTCTTACTCTGGAATAGATCCGTCAAAGCTTTCCACATTAAATATGGAGTAGCCTTTCCATGCAGGCTGGAAACAATATGATCCTTGACGCCCTCCATCAGGATCCTTCGACATTTCGCTATCTTCTTTTGCCATGCTTCGACCGCAGCTGCATCAGTGGGCTTTTGGACATCCGTATCTACGAACTCCTTCAGACCATTATCTTCTAACACTGCTTCCATGCGATCCTTCCATGCAACATAATTCGAACTGCCTTCAAGAGCATATTCGAGTGGCAAACCGTTGAAAGACATTTTCAACACTGGCACCAAGAAAACAAGGCTGCTGCAAAATTCGAATTCCAAACTCCAAGCTCTATCTCTTCCGATCTACACTTGAGAAAAAATTATTTCCAAATCAGAGATTGACTGCAAGGGGCGTTTACCAGACCTTTCACTTTCCGAAGAAAGATGAATCTGGAGGCTTCCTGGCCCGTATGCAGACTCTGTCCGAGGAAATAATTTTGCAATCACCGTAATAGATCTCGACAATTAATCTTGCTCCGATACCATGTAGAAATTAGCTGAATAAATCACTTATTCAATGAAGATTAACCCGATTACACATCAATTTCGAATTGCATGCATAACACATAATCTCATCTACAATTAATTGTCACATGCGGAAATAATAGAAGCAATCTCACATCAAATCAATCACACATTAACTCAGTATGTATGGGGAAAGCCTATAGCTGAAAACCCCGCAGCTATTGTGTATATTATAATGGAGAAATCATGTAACAAAACAAGTACAATACTCCTCACAAGTACTCAGTACTTTCTCATAAAGTCACACACAATCTAGCTCAGTTTTGAACAGGTTACTGGTTCAAAACTCACTGCTAATTGCCTTGCCTCTATTGCGCAATCATGGCCTGTCTATGTAGAGATCCAAGGTTCAAATCTCCTTGGCTTGACTGCGCAATTTTCATGGACAATTCCTCCAAGTGTAAATACCAAATCCATACCAGCGATCCTCAGCGTGGTATACTCACCCTTTCATACTGCCTCTTCCACGGTCTCCAGCGAGCGTCATGCAGCACATGGTGGGCGGTGTGTTCTTGAGTTGACTAATGAGTTACTAATTAGTGAATTAAATAATATTTAATTCACTCCACTCACATAACTAATTGATTAGCTAGTTAAACTAATCTCAACTAGTTCAACTAAAATAAACAGAACACAACTCCACTATCTGTCTCATTAACTCCTCCAAACTTCTGCCACTGAAGTCCAACTGAAGTCAACCATGCAAGATGCCATCAAACCCTAGGAACCACATGATTCCTCTGTCAGTTGCATGAGCCACCTCCATGACTCGAACTGAAGTGCTCCAAGAGAGTAAACTGCTGTTTATAGTCTAAATATTATTAAGGGTAAATAATATTTGACTTCCATATTTTTAGGAGAGGCAGTCTAAAAATAGCCTGGGACCTAAAAATATGAGTCTCATCTATTTTTACCAACATGTCGCATGCTTCAATAATCTCCAACTGGAATCTCTGAATCATGCTCCGTATGTCTAAAAATAGACATAGTCTAAAAATAGACTTTGCGCGAGAATTTGCCTGCAGGCCCACTTAGTGAAGGCGACTTCATTTCACTAAGCTCCATCATCTTGCTGCATTCTCAACACTCCCTCTTAGCAAGATATGGATTATCTGCAATCCCTATCCTGCCTCTGTGGAATTTGAACTTGTTCCTGGTGAGCGCCTTCGTCGGGATGTCGGCATCCTAATCCTCCGTGGGAACATATGAAAGCATCATGATCCTCCACTGAACACAATCTCTGATGTGATGGTACCTGATGTCGATATGTTTGGACCTATCATGAAATACTGGATTAGTCGAGAGCTTGATGCAGCTCTGGTTATCACAGTAGATCACTGTAGGCTCCAAATGCAACCTGAACAAACCTGCGAGGATCTTCCTCATCCAAATAGCCTCGCATGCAGCCAAACTTGCTCCCATGTACTCGGCCTCTGCTGAACTGAGTGCCACGGATCTCTGCTTCTGTTTGTGCCGTGCCCCGCTCGGCCCAATTTTTAAAAACTCCTCCGAAGTTTATTTCCACCCTTATTTGGACTCCACTGCCCAATGCGTCGGTGGGCTTGACTTCACTCCATCCTCTGTCATAGCACCATAGACCATATCCGTGTACCTCGATATAGCCTTGATACATGCTTGCACACGCTTCCAAGAGCTTGGTAGGCTTAACCATAGCTTGCGAAAGCTGGTTAACAGCATAGCATATATCGGGTTGTGTATTGACTAGATACATAAGCGACCCCACCAACTGTCGATAGACAGTGGCATCCACTACCTCCGCTGAAGTAGCATCCTCCTTCCTCCAACCACCAGGAAGAGGAGTGTCAACAGGCTTGCGGCCTTGCATGTTGAACCTCTCCAGAATCTCCCGGGCATACTTGCCCTGAGAAACAAACAGTCCTCCACTGCGCTGCCAAATCTCCAATCCCAGGAAATAATGAAGGATGCCCAGGTCCTTCATCTCAAACTCTCGTGCAAGATCCTCCTTGCATGAAAGTATCAGCTGCTCATCGCCAGTCAAAATCAGATCATCTACATACAGTACGATGATCAACAGCTTCCCCTCCACCACAATCTGGTACAGGTTTGGATCCGCCTCACTCTTGGAGAATCCAAGCCCGGTGAAGTAGCTGTCTATCCGAGTGTACCAAGCACGAGGTGCTTGCTTCAGCCCATACGGTGCTCTCTTGAGTCGGCACACATGCGACTCACTGCTGAAGATCTCAAAACCTTCAGGCTGCTCTATGTACACCTCTTCCTCAATAACTCCATTGAGGAACGCAGTCTTCACATCCATCTGATGAATGTGCCACCCCATCTGCGCCGAGAGAGCAAGGATCGTCCGTATGGAAGAGTACCTTGCGACAGGTGCAAAAGTCTCCTCATAGTCAATCCCCTCGATCTGTGAGAAGCCACGGGCGACAAATCTCGCCTTGTACTTCTCCACACTCCCGTCAGCCGCCAGCTTCACCTTGTAGATCCATCGCGAACCTACAACTGATTTCCCAACCGGTCTTGGGACAATCTCCCATGCACTGTTCCTGATGATCGAATCATATTCTTCGATCATGGCATCAACCCATGCGGGTTCCTCCACAGCTTCCTCAAAAGAGGATGGCTCAGTCACAACACATTGACTCACAAGAGCCATGTATCCAGTGTACCGATCCGGTGACTGTCTCTGTCTGCGCTGTGCTGTAGGTGGTCCTACAACCTTCTGTGCATCCCGAGCCAGTCGCTCAGCTTCTGTAGTGCGCATGCGCCCTCTGATGGTTGGCGCTGCCTGGGTGGTTTCTTCCACCTCCTGAACCTCCTCTTGTGGCTGATCCACATTCGGAAGCTCCTCCTTAGGAACTAACAGCTCCTCATCTGCATGCAAGTGTAGCTCCCTCTCAAGCGAACACTGCATGGCTTTCTCCTCCTGAAATTTTATATCCCGTCGCACAACAGTCTTGCGACTGTCTGGAACATACACCCGATAGTTATGAGGTGTATCAGTGTACCCCACAAATATTCCAACCTCAGCAGTTGGATCCAGCTTCCTTCTCGCATCCTTCGTCACATGCATGTAGACAGGAGAACCAAAAATCCGCAAATGGGAAATATCAGGCCTCTTGCCAGAATAAGCCTCCTTCGGTGTACTCATGCCAAGAACCTTGTGAGGACAACGGTTCTGCACATACACTGTTGTATTGCATGCCTCAGCCCACAAGTGAAGGGGTAGGCCCTGATCATGCAACATCGCCCGTGCAACACCCACGATCGTTCTGTTCTTCTGCTCAGCCACCCCGTTCTGCTGTGGGTTATGGGGTGCGATGAGCTCTCTCCGAATCCCTTCTGCGCTGCAGAACTCCTTGAATTCAGGCGAGATGAATTCACCACCGTTATCACTCCTTAGAGCAATCACCTTCTTCCCCGACTCCTTCTCGACCAGTGCTTTAAACTCACAAAACTTCGCAAATGTATCGCTCTTCTTCTGCATGAAGAAGATCCAGCACTTTCGAGAGAAATCATCAACAAAGATCACATAATACTTGTGCTTTGCTGTCGAAGCAACTGAGAAAGGACCACACACGTCTGCGTGAACTCTCTCAAGGATCGTCGTGGCGCGACTATCCTTCTCGTGAAAGGTGGCTTTCACATACTTCCCTAAAGTACACCCCTTGCACTGATCTGACTGCGCAAGAGTGCCCTTAGGAAGTCTAGTAGAAATCTGCTGCAGAATCTTCAAGGCTCCATGGTGAAGATGGCCCAATCTCCTGTGCCATAGTTCGCCCTCATCATCCCGGCTCACCACATCTCCAGCCTTGCATGCCATAGCTGCGCAGTCATCTACCTGCAACTGATAAAGGTTCGGAGTTCGAACCCCTATCTTCCGGGTCTCTCCAGTAGTCTTACTGCGCAGGAAAGCTTTTCCTTCGCTGAAGACCACATCATAACCCTTATCCTCCAACATCGCTACTGAAATCAGGTTCTTCTTCAATCCGGGTACATGCATGACATCCTTCAAGACAAAGGGTTTACCAGACTCCCTCTGAAAGGATACGGTACCGATACCAGTCGCACTGTATCTACCGTCATCGCCCATCTCGATGTGCATACCCAAATCCTTGTCCTCCAGATCTGAGAACAAATCCCGATCTCCCGTCATATGAAATGACGCACCGCTGTCCAAGAACCACACCGATCCCATCACACTTGAAACCAAGCATGCAATCAGTGAAAAGTCAAGCTCGAACTGTGAAGCCAAAGCTTCTCCATCTGCAGATCTTCCCGCTTGCTTGTTCTTCTTCTTCTTTGGACAATTGGTAGCATAATGTCCGTGATCATGGCAGTGAAAACACTTCACTTTCGCCATATCCTGCTTCTTCTCCTTTGCACCAGAATGAGAGGTTTTCTTACCCTTCCCCTTCTTTACTTTGGACACCAAAACGCAGTTTTCTTCATCAGCTCCCTTTGATGAAGATCCATCTCGAGTAGTCCTCCTTATCTCCTCCTGCATGAGATCCGCCCAAAGGCGCTCCCATCCCGGCAGCTTCTCCCGACCATTGACACTATCTTGATATGAGTGCCGAGCCTTCGGAAGACCAAGGAGAGCCAGGTCAACCATGTCCTCGTCTTCGACAGTCACCCCCACACTTCCCAGCTCATCTCTGCATTGAGTGAACTTCGTGAGGTATTTGGCGATACTGTCGCCTTTCTCCATCTTGATGTTCCTGAGCTTATCTTTGAGTGCCAACTTCCTTTGGTCGCTCTTACTCTGGAATAGATCCGTCAAAGCTTTCCACATTAAATATGGAGAAGCCTTTCCATGCAGGCTGGATACAATATGATCCTTGACGCCCTCCAACGGGATCCTTCGACATTTCGCCATCTTCTTTTGCCATGCATCGACTTCAGCAGGATCAATGGGCTTTTGGACATCCGTATCTACGAACTCCTTCAGACCATTATCTTCTAATACTTCTTCCATGCGATCCTTCCATGCAACATAATTCGAACTGCCTTCAAGAGCATATTTGAGTCGCAAACCGTTGAAAGACATTTTCAACACCGGCACCAAGAAAACAAAGCTGCTGCAAAATTCGAATTCCAAACTCCAAGCTCTATCGCTTCCGATCTATACTTGAGAACAAATTATTTCCAAATCAGAGATTGACTGCAAGGGGCTTTTACCAGACCTTTCACTTTTCGAAGAAAGATGAATCCGGAGGCTTCCTGGCCCGTATGCAGACTCTGTCCGAGGAAATAAGTTTGCAATCACCGTAATAGATCTCGACAATTAATCTTGCTCCGATACCATGTAGAAATTAGTTGAATAAATCACTTATTCAATGGAGATTAACCCGATTACACATCAATTTCGAATTGCATGCATAACACATAATCTCATCTACAATTAATTGTCACATGCGGAAATAATAGAAACAATCTCACATCAAATCAATCACACATTAACTCAGTATGTATGGGGAAAGCCTATAGCTGAAAACCCCGCAGCTATTGTGTATATTATAATGGAGAAATCATGTAACAAAACAAGTACAATACTCCTCACAAGTACTCAGTACTTTCTCATAAAGTCACACACAATCTAGCTTAGTTTTGAACAAGTCACTGGTTCAAAACTCCCTGCCAATTGCCTTGCCTCTATTGCACAATCATGGCCTGTATATGAAGAGATCCAAGGTTTGAATCCCCTTGGCTTGACTGCGCAATTGTCATGGACAATTCCTCCAAGTGTAATGCAAATCCCATGCAAAACTGATCCTCCAACTGATAGCTTTACTCACCCTCTCATCTACCTCTTCCACTGGTCTCCACTGAACTGATCATGCACTGTAGTGAACTGAAGTGTTCTTGAGTTGACTAATGAGTTAATATTTAGTAAATTAAATATTATTTAATTTACTCCACTCATATCTAGTTGATTAGTTAGTTAACTAATCCCAACTAGTTCAACTAAAACAAACGAACACAACTCCACTATCTGTCCCGTTAACTCCTCCAAAACTTCTGCCACTGAAGTCTAACTGAAGTAAACCATCCAAGATGCCATCAAACCCTAGGAACCACGTGATTCTTTGTGTCAGTTGCATGAGCCACCTCCATGACTCAAACTGAAGTGCGCCAAGAGAGTAAACTGCTGTTTATAGTCAAAATATTATTAAGGGTAAATAATATTTGACTTCCATATTTTTAGGAGATCAGTCTAAAAATAGTCTGGGTCCTAAAAAATATGGTCTCATCTATTTTTACCGACATGTCGCATCCATCAAGAATCTCCAAGTAGAATTCCCAAATCATGCTCCGTATGTCTAAAAATAGACATAGTCTAAAAATAGACTTTGCGCCAGAATTTGCCTGCAGGCCCACTTAGTGAAGGCGACTTCATTTCACTAAGCTCCATCATCTTGCTGCATTCTCAACAGAGTTAACACCAAAAAATTTCGCGAAAAGAGCGGTTTTAGGAGGGACAGGTGTCAAAAGGTGTATGGTATCGCATTTTTTTGGGCAATATTGCTTAGCCCCCTTTCGCAACGCGAAAAATTCTGTCGGTTTTCTGCTATACCGCTCCCTCCGCCAACGTCATTTTCATCTTTTAATCCTAGTCGTCGATCTCTGAGATCAGACGGTCCTGTTTTAATCTCGCCCCCATTTCACTTTTTTACCCAACTTTCTCCCAAGCAATTTCATCAAGCAATCTCCACCATTGATTGTTTTAAAACAATGGCTCATGTTCGCCCTCGCGCTCAAAACTCCAAAGCAGTTGTTAAACCTATTTTCGCAAGATTTTTCATAATTTTTATTTTTTTTGTGCAGGTTATATGGGTTTTTCCACAGTTTTAAAAATGAAACGAAGGCCAGGGATGACGATCCATAGGCCATTATTCACGAAGAAAGGAAATCTACAGGGTTCAAATTATGTTTTTACCCGTTCCTCATGAGCATTGGTGGTGTCATGGAACCCTTTGTGCACCTGCAAACATGAAAACACAGTCAGAATCAATTAATTGAAGAGTATTAGCGTTAAAAACACAGGATGAAAGCATAAAGTGAAGAATTAAAGATTTTAATCAGAGTTTAAAGGGATTAAGGCACAAACTCAAGAATCAAAGGCCTAATCCACAAATAAAGCAAATGATCACAATCAGCAAGGATTAAAGACCCGAAGATGAAGATCAAGGCTAATTAAAGCCTAAACACAAACCAAAAAACATATCAAAAGTGTTTTTAAGGTAAAACAGAGAAAAATATCAGTAAAAGGCCTCCACTGCCACATCAAAGGGGCTAATTGAATCCCCCAGCTACCAAAGTGCCACTTGCATACTCAATAAATCAAATGAAGGCATAGTTATTGCCCAGTCCGAAGATATTAAGGCCAAAGACAGTTGAACAGTTATTACAAACAAAAGAACAAATTTTAAACTATCAGTAAAGTTATTGTAAAAGATTAAAAGGCCTTAAAGTCAATCTTTTCACCCATTAAGCCTAAAAAACAGAAAACGGAGTTAATGAAACAAAGTTGTAAATCGAATGCTTTTCTACCTTATGCCTTGCATGGTTTTCAAGGCTAGGAGTTGAATTTAGTGTAGAATTAATTACACTTCAATCCTAAAACTCTTCCACCTCCTCATTTCTTCTATAAATACTTCTAAACAAGATGAGAGGTTGGTTGGTTGGTCTCTAGTTGTAACACTGAAACACTCTGAAATAATACATAGTCTGTTTGAATTTGAAGAAGAAATTGAAGTCTTGGAAGCTGGATTATGTTTTGACATGCTTGTTCTTAAGAAGGCTCTATCATTGGATCCCTGAGCTTGGTTGTTGGTGATGTATTCTGAACTGTCTACTATTTTTCCTGTTTTCATTATGTTTCATAAATTCTTACTACAGTAGGATGAAAAGTTTAGGCTAAGAAATGACTCCTGGAAGCACCTTAGACCTGTTTATCCTTCACTGTTTTATGTTTTCTTCTGCTGAGGTATTTTAGAGTCTTTAATCTTTCTCTTTAGTCCTCATGCTTGTTTATTTCTCTAATAGTTCAAATAGTTGGTTCCAGCATGATTTATGGTTTTCCCTGCTTGTCTGCTGCCACTTGAAAACTATTTTTGAAGTCTACCTTTGAAGTACCATTGTTTATAGTTAGCCAAGGAGGTCTGTTTTGATCATACCCTTTGTCCCTGCTTGAAAAATTGTTTTAAAGGTCTTTATAGTTGTGATCATAGATGTGTTAGGTGTTCCCTCTTCTATGACAACAATTATCAGTGAATATTTTATGTTTTCTAAGTCCTTTGAAATAAAATCTTTGAGGAAATAGGATGTGCTCCCGAATCTTAGATTTCATTTTGAAAGTTGTCTTGAAGTCATTATTTTCTTAAAGTGTGGTTTGTAGAATTCATGGTTTGCCCTGTCTATCAAATACCTCTTTATTATTCAAATTATGTTTTTTAAGTTCCGCTTTTTGAGAATTCAACTTCTCTTTTCAAATCATTGATGTCCATCTTACTCACAAAAATAAAGGATCCTGTGGCCAAGTTAGATTTGCCCTTTAATATCCCATATCCATTGATGAGTTTGACATAAACCTCTTCTTGAATCCATTGCCCAATGAAACTGACACTTCTTTTTTCTATCTATACTACTTATATCTTTCATGTTCTGCTGTGCCAATTTAACCAAACAAACAAACAAAACAAAACAAACACTTGCACTTAATAACTAGTATAAAATAAATACTTAAAAGCAAACAAGATAAATCTTTGCAAAACAAATAATTTGAGAGATCCCTCTCCGAGAACAGGAGGACTAGATCCTGGAACTCTAAATATTGGTTCTGATGTTGCCTTGTCTTTTGGTAAGCCAATCTATCAAAACACAGGACCCCAACATAATGGCGATCATGGTGGGACCCTGAGTAAATCCTTAAAACAAAACACTCACTATCCAGTGCAATATAAGAAGCTTTCTTCAAGCACTACCAAGCATAATGGTGATCATTATAGGACTTATTTGAATTAGTGACAAACTAAGTAGCCCTTGGGATTATCATAGAGCCTTATCAAACCTTGAAGGAATCAGCTAGCTAAGCCATAAGAGTAAACTCTATTTGTCGCATCACCATAGCTATGTGTTGAAACAAATTTAGGACACTCTCATAACTCATAGGACTGTAAAAACTCAGAAAACCCAAAACATTTCAAATTGGCTTCATAATAAACATGGTGGTGGAACCATCAAATATTTTACCTTCACAAAAGCTAAAAATTTTCCACCTGGCGACTCCACTAGCCCAGTAGGCCTATTACTCATCTAGGTATCCATATCTCTTTAGGACTGTGTTAACCAGCCTTGAGGAAGTTTAGAAGCCTAGTCCCATACTAGATAAGACATTGTGAGAGGCAATAATTTCAAAACAATCCTAAAAACTTCAGCCTCTCTCATTTTTGAAAAAGAAGTCTAGATTTACATAAGATCAACACTAGATCTCATCCAGACCCTAATCCTCCTTCAATAGTTGATAATCCAGAGAGAATTCTGTGGCAGACTTCTAAGTCTAGAAAATCAACTGCTAATAGGAGCCTCTTAAGAACAAAATCTATCCCTGAAAACCTTGTTTTCTTAGAAGATTTATACTTTGACTTACATCATACAAAGAATATCTTTAGAACCAGATCTCAAAGTAATTTAAACCAAGCTGATTTTGAAACTATATATTTGCAACAGAGCTTTAGTAGACAATATTCACCTTCTACTCCTCCTGATTCCCAGCTTCTGCACCACTTTAGCCTTTTCCATAACAAATCTGCTCAAAACCAGTTTGCTGGCCCAAGTGTTTCTTCCACTCCAATCCATACTACCACTGTTCAAAACACTCCATTTCAGCCCAATTTTCCTCTTTTAAATCCACCCTTTGTAAATCCACCTTTCCTTCCAGCCATGGCAGCATGGTATGCCCCACTAGTGTTACCATAACCTGTGGTTCCCTTACCAAATGACTATCGATCTAAAATTCCCCATTTCACCGGAAAATAATCTACCACAGCTCAAAAACATGTAGATAGGATGGAAGACACATTTTATTACATGGAAATAGAAGATGAGACCATAAAGATGAGAATATTTGCCCAAAGTTTAGGAGGAGAAGTAAAGAAGTGGTTTAAAAACTTAACTCCCAACAGCATCAATGATCTTCCTTCTTTGCATCAAACATTCGTAAACAAATGGGAAATCAAAAAGAACCCTCTCCAAATATTAGCAGAGTATAGCAGTCTTAAAAGAAATCAAGAGGAGAATGTTCATGACTACTCCACTAGGTTTAACGGTGTTTACAATGCTATTCCACCTCACATGAAACCTCCCCAAGGCATGGCCATAGTAAAATATCCTAAAGGTTTTGATGTTGAATTTTCCTATCAACTAAGAGAGAGAGATTACTTAACTCTAGAAGACATGCAAAAGGGGGCTGTAAGTGTAGAGGCAAATTTAATTGAGAAAAGAGCAAGGGTAAGATCAGAGAAGAGGGTAACTTATAAAGATGATATTGCACCCTCAACCTCATCTTCTGAGACCAAAATGGACAACCTAGTGAAGGTAATGGAGAGGATGCTTGAAAAGATCAACTTGAATGATAGAGTGCCACCAAGAGAACCTCAAAACAACCCCCAAAACAGAAATAGAAATCAGAATTTCAGAAGATAAAATAATCAAGATAGACAAAGAGACAATGACCAACAAATTAGACCTCTCTTCCAACAAAACTATGTAGATCAAGATGAGGAAGAAAGGGAGATTGAAAGATTGGGAGAATATCATGTAAACTTGATTGGATCAGACAATGAGGATGATGTTTTCCTCACTGAAGAAGAACAAGGTTTCTTCTCCTCAGATCAAAATGAAAACACCTATGAGGATTCTGATGATTATAGATTGGGGTTTGAAAATGCAATCATGGAGGTACACAAACAGTATGATCTTAGGAGCAAAGGGAACCTAGATAATTCAAAAGATAAAAACACTAGCACTATTGTTAAGAAAAATGCAGAAAAACAGCCTAAGAAAACAACAGAGAAACCCAACATTTTGGCTAAGAAAACAGAATTAAACAAAGATAAAAGCAACCAGCCAAATGTTGAACAAAGAAGCCCTAGCACTTTAGCTAGTGGCCCTAACAAAATTGTCCCAAATAGTAGTCCAAACAAAGTTCAGCAAATCAGAATTGCTGAAAGGAATTCAATTGAAAAAACAGATGTAAATATGACAAAATCAATAGTTCCTTTCAGTCTTGAGGGAGAGATTGCAAAGATAAAAATTACCATACCTCTAGCTGAACTAGTAACCCAAGAAGTGTACAAAAACCAAGTTTTAAAAGCTTTGAACCTAGGGAGTGACACTAATACATTAAACTTGATAGATGACAAACCTGAGTTGTTGTTTGGTCCAGAAGTTGAAGGAAAATACCAAGAAGGAGTTGTCCCTCCCTTCTATGTCAATTTGAATATACATGATAGGATATTACACAATGCCATGTTAGACTCTGGAGCTTCACATAATCTTATGCCCAAAGTAGTAATGGAAAAATTAGGCTTATAAATTACTAAACCATACAAGGATTTGTATTCCTTTTATTCAAGCAGAGTCAAATGCTTGGGTTTAATCAAAGATTTATGTGTTAACTTATCTCAAATCCCTGCCAAGAGTCTAGTTGTGGACATAGTGGTAGCTGAAATTCCCCTAAAGTATGGCATGCTTTTATCAAGATCATGGGGAGTCAAACTTCAGGGGAGTCTTCAAATGGACATGTTTTATGCCACCATCCCAGTTTTTAACCAAAACAAAATATTATACAGGGAATCCCACATGAAATACATGGTGAGCAACATAGATAAACCAAACAACTCTCCAATATATTCCATTCAGTCAAGCTTAGATTCATTTATCTTGTACAATGAAGATCAAATCACTCAACAAGAAAAGGAAAACAAAGAGGAAATCAGTTTACGAGAACAATCAAATCCTCCCTCAAATCAGGTACAAAACATTGGTAATCAACAGCAACAAGAAAATGAAAATGAGACAGATATACTTTGGACAATAAACTTTGATGGATCTTGTAATAAAACAAGTGCAGGGATAGGTGTATGGATTCAAAATACAAATCAGAGTTATTCATATAAACTAGATTTTCCATGCACAAATAACATCGTTGAATATGAAGCACTTCTCCTTGGCTTACAGTTGCTTAAAAAATTAGAAGCCCAAAAGATATCAATCCTAGGAGATTTTGAACTCATCATAAGACAAATCAAAGGAGAATATTCAGCTAAAAACACAAGACTTAGAGAATATCGAAATGCTGCCCTTGATTTATTAAAGACCTTTGAAAAATATGAACTCGTTTTCATTCCAAGAGCACAAAATCATATAGCAAATGAACTTGCCTTCAATGCCAGCAATTTCCAAATACCTTAGATAAATGAACAGCTTAGTGTAAAGGTAAAACACAGGCCTGCAGTGCCTGATAATGAGGACCACTGGCAAGTGTTTGACTTTGAAAAACACATAGATGATTTCCTAAAATCAGAAAATGATTTTGCCATACCAGCATTAGAAACCAGCCATGAAGAAAACTATTTGGATAATGAACAAATCCCAGAAACAGAAATGACATATTCTACTAATATAAATCACTGTGAGAATATTTTTGAAGCAGAATTGATTGACAACGTAGACCAAAAAGACTTGGAAGTTTTACAATGCAAGAACGATACAATTCCAAGAGGTCTCACACCTTTAGAACACCTTTTTGATTTTAATGATGTAGCCAAAGAACCAATAATGGAGCCTGTGGAAACAAATGTAGAAGAACATAACATAGGAGTCCTAGCAGAACCCAAAATGATCAAACTATCCAGCACTCTCCCAGCTCATATAAAATTGCAATACATAGATTGTTCAAGAAATTTAGAGATGTGTTTGCTTGGGGATACAAAGATCTGAAATCTTATGACACTAGCATCATTCAGCACAAAATTACCCTTAAGGAAAATCAGAAGCCTTTCAAACAAAAACTAAGAAGGATAAACTTTGTTTTATTACCTTTAGTTAAGAAAGAAATCGAGAAAATTTATGATGCTTGGATTATAGTACCCATTAGATATTCAAAGTGGGTGTCAAACTTAGTTTATGTTAGGAAGAAGACAGGGGAAATCAGGCTCTGTATTTACTTCAGAAATATAAATAGAGCCTCCCTAAAAGACAACTACCCCTTAACCAAGATGGACCATATACCTCAAAGGGTAGTTGGGTCAAATAGAATATCACTGTTGGATGGGTTCTCAGGTTACAATCAGGTGTTAGTGCTCCCAAGTGATCGACACAAAACTGCTTTTATTACACCTTGGGGTACCTTTATGTATGTCAAAATGCCATTTGGTTTGATGAATGCAGGGGCTACCTTCCAAAGGGCCATGGACGTAGCCTTCTCAGAAGACATTGGCTATTTTATAATCATTTACCTTGATGACATAACTGTTTTCTCAAAAACTGATGAAGAACATTTGATGCACTTAAGAAAAATTTTTGAGAAATGTAGGAGATTTGGCTTATCTTTGAACCCCAAAACGACACTCTTTGGTCTGAGCCAAGAAGGTAAACTTCTTGGTCACATAATTTCAGAAAAGGGAATCAAAGTAGACCCTAAAAGGATTGATGGCATATTGAAAATTAGCCATCCAAGAAGCCTCAAAGAATTACAATCTTTCATTAGGAAGATAAATTTCTTAAGGAGGTTTATCCCCAACTTTGCTGAGCTATTAAGAAACATTAAAAACATGCTTAAGAAAGAGGTAGGTGTGAAATGGACTACACAAGCTAAACAATCATTTGAACTAGTTAAAGAAGCTATCACTCAAACATCAGTCTTGATTAGTCCAGATTTCACCAAAGACTTTTATATCTTTTCTTTTGCATATGAACATACAATAGCTATAGTATTACTTCAAAAGAATGACTTGGGGCAAGAACAACCAATATCCTTTTTTAGTAGGGCCTTAAGAGATGCTCCTCTCAAATATAACATCATGGAGAAGAAAGCATTAGCATTAGTGAAAGCATTAAAGGACTTTAGAGTCTACATTTTACACTCTCACATAATTGCTTTTGTTCCACATATTGTTGTCAGGGATATTCGAAGTCAAGAACCTGATGGTAAAAGGGGAAAATGGATTGCTACTATTCTTGAATATGACTTAGAAATCAGGCCCACCAAACTGATTAAAGGGTATGGATTAGCAAAACTCATGGCTGAGTCAAACTTCCAAGCACTAGATATGAACATGGTGGATATGTTGGAAGAAATTAGAAGAATCCGTTGCTCCTTACATTGAAGAAACATTTCTGAATTCTCCTTGGTATGATGACATCATTATGTGCTTTTATATCTAAATTCCCCTCCTTCTTTGTCTAAAACTAAAGCTAGATTTTAGAAACAGAAGGATTTGAACTATTGCATATTAGATGGGGTATTATATTGGGAAAATGTTGTTGGAATTTTTCTTAAATGTTTACTTGAGGATGATGCAGGAAAAATCATGCATGAGCTGCATGAAGGAGAATGTGGAGAACACCTCTACTGGAAGACCACAACAAACAACATCCTCAGATCAGGTCACTATTGGTCCACCCTTTTCCTAGACACTTAGAAGTTAGTCATGTCTTGCCATAAGTGTCAAATTTTTTATGGCAAAAGGAAACTTCTTCCCTTACCTTTACATCCTATCAGTGTTGAGGCACCTTTCCAACAATAGGGCTTGGACTTCATTGGATACATTCACCCATCTTCATCAGCCCAGCATAAGTGGATCCTCATTGCCACTGATTACTTTACCAAGTGGATAGAAGGCATACCATCTAGGAATGCTACTGACTCTGTCATTATCAAGTTCCTTGAAACAAACATCCTATCCAGATTTGGTTGTCCTAGAAAAATCATAACAGACAATGTTACTGCCTTCAAGTCTAAAAGAATGGTTGATTTCTGTCACAAATACCACATCACCTTGGGCCACTCTACTGCCTACTACCCCCAAGGAAATGGATTAGCTAAATCCTCCAATAAGAGCCTTATCAGCATCATCAAAAAACTATTGGAGCAGAATCAGAAATCATGGCACAGTAAGCTAGTTCATGCCTTATGGGTTGATAGATTAACTACAAAGAAGTCAATAAATATGTCCCCCTATCAGTTAGTTTATGGCATGGATGCAGTCTTCCCAACATCATTAGGATTTCCAGTCATGAAACTCCTTCAAGAAGTGCAAATTGAAGAGAATGATATGCAGAGAAGAATCAACCAAACAATTCATTTACAGCAGTCCAGAGAAGAAGTCTATGAAAGAATGCAGCTAGTCCAAGAAAATATCAAGAAACTATTTGATAAAAGGACTAAGGCAAACAATTTCCAAGTTGGAAATGTTGTTCTTAAATGGGATTCAAGAAGGGAAGAAAAGGGAAAACATGGCAAGTTTGAGAACTTGTGGAAAGGACCCTATATTATTCATGCTGAGAGGGGTCACAATGCATTTTTCCTGAAAGAATTGAATGGAGAAGATCTATATGGAGGTCCTGTCAATGGCATGATGCTTAAGCATTACTTCTACCAAGAATCATGAGTTTCAAAGTTTTTGCTTTCCATTGTAAATATCGTTGTTTGAACATTTCATTCAAAGGTAGAAAAATAAAAGTACAAAAACAATAGAAAAAGAAAAGAGGGCAGATTGTAAAACAAGAAAGGTACAACCCCATACCAAAAAAGAGAGACAAAATCTGAAAGTGTGCAAGCTTAACTGCCACTCCTAAAAACACACTTCTAGTTAGTCATACAACCTAATCATGACTAATTAGCTTTTCAATTTACTGCTAATAGGTTAGTGAATTAGATCATCCAAACAGCACAATCTTGGCTTATCAGTAAGGTAGATTAGGATAAAAAAACAAAGGTTCCAACAAGCTCGAATCTTGAACCTATGAGATTGATGAAGAAATGGTTCTAATAGGCTCAAAACTTGAAAAAGAAAGAGAGAAAATACAGCTCAAACAAATTCAAAATTAGACCTAAAGAGATAATGAAGGATAATTTAGTTTTCAAATCTTAAGCCTTCACAATTTTTGTTTTAATTTTCTGCAAATTTTAGTCTATGTGCAGCTTTTTTTTATGCCATAGGCCACAGCAAGCCAAACTACTTAATCCTAGCTCGACTGTTTTTAAATTTCCTGTTTTAGAAATTAGAGAATAAAGGTCTGTCAGACAGTCTAATCCTGACAGATAGTAGTTAGGTAGAAAATTTATGAACTCAACTGTTTAAATTGAGTTCATGGAGAAATAAGAGTAGAAATAGATTAGTTTCCTGTTTTTCAAAAGAATAAAATGTTGATGAAGAGATTTTGCTAGTCCAAATGCACTCTGAAAGAAGAAAAAATGATAGGATCATTAGGAATGGGTAGGCAGAGATGTTGTTTTGATAGAATTCCATTGTTTCAGATTGTTGCATAGATTATCAAATCAAAGAAAGGTTAGCTAAAGGAAAAGAAAGTTGTTGCCCAATGGATGAAGGCATTGGTTTACTGAAAAGCTAGAGATATATAGCTGAAGATTCTTGACATCTTCAAAAAGATGCCATCCCCATGTGGAGCCACTGTTAGCCACCTATAAATTTTGTCATACCCAATGGTGGCTAATTTTTCCTTTAAGACTTCAAGAGATAGTTTCCTTTGAAAACTTATCATCTTTTAAAGTCTTATGATGATCTTACCCTTTGAGTTAATCTTCACTACTGTTTCACTATTAATCCTAAAGAACCTGCTGTTCACCAAGAGGAAATTGCTTATAAAACTCCATTTTTTCTTCATTTCACCTCTCCACTTGATTCTCCATTTTTACCCTTAAAACATTTACAAATCCCTCCATAAACCTTCATTTTAACCTTCAAAATCATCAAACTTCCCTTTAAAACCTTATATCTCCCCTTTATTTGGTTTTAAAATCCTCCCTTTAGCCTATCAAAATGCTCAGTTTGGCTTAAAAATCCCTGTTTTTGGCCTAAAAAATCCCTTTTTGCATTATAAGTTATTTTAGCCCCCAAGAGCTTATGACTTTTAGCCCTTCCTCCATGTGACCTTAAGCCCCGCAATTGGGCGCTTAAAGGCCTAAAACCCTCTTCCAAACCCATTATTCCTTCTATTTTTACATTCCTCAATGAAAAGGTTTAAATGAATATGGACCATTGATCTTTGTAGATCAACGACCATCAGGCTTTATCTGTCTGCCTCTCATCCCTTTCCTCTTTTCCACATTCTCTGCTCCTTCTTTAAATCCCAACCGTTCATTTAAACGATCTTACGGTCAGGATTTAACCCGATAAAACCAATTGTTCAATTGAATTTTTTCCCCGCCACTTAACTTTCCCACTACGTGACAAAACTAATGTTGGTCCCACTAGAACCCCCCGCTTGCGCAACTTTCCCCGTCGCGTGCGATCTACACCATCGCATCTGGAGCCTCCGATCTGATGGCAAATGATGTGTTTCGCAAATTTTTTGCGCCCGAGAGTTAACACCAAAAAATTTTGTGAGAAGAGCGGTTTTAAGAGGGACAGGTGTCAAAAGGTGTATGGTATCGCATTTTTTTGGGCAATACCACTTACCCCCCATTTTGCAACATGAAAACCACTGCTGGTTTTTCACTATACCGCTCCCTCTGCCAACGTCATTTTCATCTTTTAATCCTAGCCGTCGATCTCTGAGATCAGACGGTCCTATTTTAATCTTGCCCCCATTTCACAATTTTTCACCCAACTTTCTCCCAAGCAAGTTCATCAAGCAATCTCCACCATTGATTGTTTTAAAACAACTCCTCCTATTTGCCCTCGCACTCAAAACTCCAAAGCAGTTATTAAACCTATTTTCACATGATTTTTCATAATTTTTGTTTGTTTTGTGCAGGTTATATGGGTTTTTCAACAGTTTTAAAAATGAAACGAAGGCCAGGGATGACGATCCACAGGCCATTATTCACGAAGAAAGGAAATCTACAGGGTTCAAATTATGTTTTTACCCATGCCTCATGAGCATTGGTGGTGTCATGGAACCCTCTGCGCACCTGCAAACATGCAAACACAGTCAAAATCAATTAATTGAAGAGTATCAACATTAAAAACACAGGATGAAAGCATAAAGTGAAGAATTAAAGATTTTAATCAGAATTTAAAGGGATTAAGGCACAAAGTCAGGAATCAAAGGCCTAATCCACAAATAAAGCAAATGATCATAGTCAACAAGGATTAAAGACCCGAAGATGAAGATCAAGGCTAATTAAAGCCTAAACAGAGACCAAAAAACATATCAAAAGTGTTTTTAAGGTAAAACAGAGAAAAATATCAGTAAAAGGCCTCCACTGCCACATCAAAGGGGCTAATTGAATCCCCCATCTACTAAAGTGCCCCCTGCATACTCAATAAATCAAATGAAGGCATAGTTATTGCCCATTCCGAAGATATTAAGGCCAAAGACAACTGAACAGTTCTTACAAACAAAAGAACAAATTTTAAACTGTCAGTAAAGTTATTGTAAAAGATAAAAAGGCCTTAAAGTCAATCTTTTCACCCATTAAGCCTAAAAAAAAGAAAACAGAGTTAATGAAACAGAGTTGTAAATCAAATTATTTCATGCCTTATGCCTTGCATGGTTTTCAAGGCTAGGAGTTGCATTTAGTGTAGAATTAATTACACTTCAATCCTAAAAACTCTTCCACCTCCTCATTTCTTCTATAAATACTTCTGAAGAAGATGAGAGGTTGGTTGGGTGGTCACTAGTTGTAACACTAAAACTCTCTGAAATGATACGTAGTCCGTTTGAATTTGAAGAAGAAATTGAAGTCTTGGAAGCTAGATTATGTTTTGACATGCTTGTTCTTGAGAAGGCTCTATCATTGGATCCCTGAGCTTGGTTGTTGGTGATGTATTCTGTAATGTCTATTGTTTTTCCTGTTTTCATTATGTTTTATAAATTCTTACTACAGTAGGATGAAAATTTTAGGCTAAGAAATGACTCCTGGAAGCACCTTAGACCTGTTTATCCTTCAATGTTTTATTTTTTCTTCTGCTGAGGTATTTTAGAATCTTTAATCTTTCTCTTTAGTCCTCATGCTTGTTTATTTCTCTAATAGTTCAAATAGTTGGTTCCAGCATGATTTATGGTTTTCCCTGCTTGTCTGCTGCCACTTGAAAACTGTTTTTGAAGTTTCCCTTTGAAGTACCATTGTTTATAGTTAGCCAAGGAGGTCTGTTTTGATCATACCCTTTGTCCCTGCTTGAACAATTGTTTTAAAGGTCTTTATAGTTGTGATCATAGATGTGTTAGGTGTTCCCTCTTCTATGACTGTAATTATCAGTGAATCTTTTATGTTTTCTAAGTTCTTTGAAATAAAATATTTGAGGAAATAGGATGTGCTCCCGAATCTTAGATTTCATTTTGAAAGTTTTCTTGAAGTCATTATTTGCTTAAAGTGTGGTTTGTAGAATTCATGGTTAGCCTTGTCTATCAAATACCTCTTTATTGTTCAAATTATGTTTTTAAGTTCCTTTTGTTGAGAATTCAACTTCTCTTTTCAAATCATCGATGTCCATCCCACTCACAAAACTAAAGGATCTTGTGGCCAAATTAGATTTTCCCTTTGATATCCCATATCCATTGATGAGTTTGACATAAACCTCTTCTTGACTCCATTGCCCAATGAAACTGACACTTCTTCTTTCTATCTATACTAATTATATCTTTCATGTTCTGTTGTGCCAATTCAACCAAACAAACAAACACTTGCACTTAATAACTATTCTAAAATCAATACTTAAAAGCAAACAAGATAAATCTTTGCAAAACAAATAATTTGAGAGATCCCTCTCTGAGAACAGGAGGACTGGATCCTAGAACTCTAAAGATCGATTCTGATATTGCCTTGTCGTTTAGTAAGCCAATCTATCAAAACACATGACCCCAACAAGATGGAAGGTAAAGAGAGGGAAGAAGAGAGAGATGGGGAGAGGGGGTGATTAACAAAGAGAATGATATATATGGAGTGCGAGAGCGTGTGTGTTTAGGGGGGTGAGATAGAGAGACAAAAAACAAGAGATGGAGGGGGATATAGATATGGATGGAGGGTGGAGAGAGGAAAGAATATTTCTTGCACTAGATGGATTGATTTAAGCGGAGATGTTGGTTTCTAATCTTATTTTATTAGATTGCTTTGAGTAGATGCATCGATTTTAGTGTAGATATTTATTTCTAATGATATTTGATTACTTGCACTAGATGCATTGATTTCAGTGTAGGTGGTGATTTCTAATACCATTTGATTGCTTGCACTACATGTGTTGATTTCAATTTAGACGTTGATTTATAATTATATTTGATTGCTTGCACTAGATGCATTGATTTCAATGTAGATTATTTCTAATCCTATTTGATTGTTTGCATTAAATGCATTGATTTCAGTGTAGATGGCGATTTCTAATCCTATTTGATTGCTTTGAGTAAATGCATTGATTTTAGTGTAGATGTTGGTTTCTAATCTTATTTGATTTCTTGCATTAGGTGCATTGATTTCAATGTAGAAGTTATTTTATAATCTTATTTGATTGTTTGCATTAAATGCACTGATTTCAATGTATATGTTGATTTATGGTTTGATGTAATTGGATATATGACAGTACATTAATTTTAAAGTGATTGGATTAACAATATGCATTGATTTAGTGTAAGCACAAAAATTTATGACAATGTACATTGATTTTTGTGTTATAGTAATTTAACCTATTAATATTGGAGAGCAAGAGAGACAGGGTATCATGTTTACTACAATAGCTCGAGCTAAAGATTTAAATGGTTTATGATTTAAATTTTCTTTTTTATATAATCGAAATGAAAAGATAACAAAACTAACAAGGGTGGAAATAAGAATAGTAGAAGAAGATAGTTTGAGATTGATCACAATGAAGACTATTTGTAACATGAGTACATTCTTATTATTCACATTTTCTATCTTTCAACACTATTATTGTCGCTTTGCATTCAAAAAAAATATTTCATCATTTTTCATCAAATCTATAGTTATTAACAATATTTATCATCTCAACGAACTAAGGTAACTATGAGAATTTAAAATTAAAACGACCAAGTTAATCTCAGAAATATTTAGCATGTTTAAAATGATTATATTAATATTTGATATATTTACATATTATGGATAAAATTAATCATATCTTCGATCGGTTTTCCTTGGCAGCACATGACTGAAACTAACCTAGATCCATCTTAACTCCAGATCTATCAAGCACCGAGAGGGATCAAATCTCTCGAGGTGCAAACCTTTCCTCAAGTTTTGCACTCAAAAAAGAGGTTTGCACCTCGAGAGATTTGATCCCTCTCAGTGCTTGATAGATCCGGAGTTAAGATGGATCTAGGCTGGTCATGACACAATGAACTTGATCAATGTGATGGTAAAGGATAAACTTTGATTAAAAAAATAGCATGCTTCTTGTGGCAATGAGAAGCACTCCCTTCTTTTCAATAGGATCAAACGAGATTCATTATGAAACCATGATTTGCAAATAGATTAGTCTCTAAAAGAAATATGTTTATATAAGGTAATAATGTACATGAGCACCATGTGAATAGTTAGTTGACTATTGACTTCATTGTTTAAAAGTTAAAATTCTCCATTATATACATACAATCAATGTTTTCCCATTATTATTAATTTTTATCTTTTTCCCCATTTAAAGATTTAACCTCCACACGATTCATTTTGTTTAAGTGTGTTTGTTTTTACAAGCATCAGTGATCTATTGGACATGACTTGAGGAGTTGTATTTTTTCATGAATCTAAAGTCCTCCTACAACATTAAGACCTAGCTACCTTGCTCAATGAACATGATAAGACCATTTGCTAACATTTGCATTTGATTTAAAATCTTTCCAAGATTAAAAAAATTAAAACTAATAACTTTACAAATTTAGTTTCCAACATAAAACCATTTTTTTCTTATTAATTTAATTTTTAAATTGTGATAAGAATATTATATCAAATCAAAATCACTGCTCGGATCACTACCTTTATAAAAGGTGAATAAGATGAAAATCCTTCGAGATTAGTGGACTTGTAGGTTCTCCAAAAAATATGTAAATACAAACAAAATTTACACTACATAACAAACCAATTGTTACACAAGAATTGCTAATAAAAAAATACCATTTTTCATTAAGACACAAATTTACATGCAAGTTTACATCTTTATTAGCAAAAATCATCTACAACAAAATTATTTATGTTAAACAAATTAATATTAGAAAACAATAATTTCTTATTCTTATTAATTTATGGAATCATCACTTCAAATAATTTAAACTCTAAAACTCTAAATTTATCCGACCAAAATATCTTTACAAAAATATTCCAATCTCCATTTTACAATATAAAGTTCGAACCCTAAAATTCTTTCAAATTTAGCGAACCTAAATATTTTTACAAAGTTTTTCAATTCTCCCTCTGACAATATAAAATTTGAAGGTGAGTTTAAAAAGGTATAACTACTATTAACTTTTTTATTTAAAAGTAACATGCGAAGGAATGCTTTATGAAGCATGGATGGATTTAAAAAGCTCATGACCATTAACTCCATCATCTAAAAATAACACAACAACAATAATTTAAAATAAATTGGTGGGTGGGATTTAGCTAGATAGCGGTTGACTTGATTATATTCCATCGTAGCCTATAATATGCATGGCAACATTTTCGTGAATATTGTATGATTTCTCGAATGGAACCGAGGGCAGGGAGAATCGTATTTGACGAAGAAATACTAGTTTGATGATGATGAGGCAATGGCCAATGGAAACCAAAATACAATCCCGCGGCTCGCTCGGATTAATGTATAGCTTCAATCATTAATCGACCCTCATATTTCGTGTATGGCTTCGCTAATTAATCGCCGCTATCTATGTATGGCCCACTGCTGGGAGAATTTTAAATAGTATGTGGAGGGGCTGGCTAGAGGAACCATGACAGGCGAACAAAGTGCGGTATTTTTGTTATTACTCTTATGGAAGTGCACTGTGCGTTGCCTTGTTTCCGAAAACCTGGAGGGATTTCAACATTCTACAATATTTCTTTCCAGGTGTCACGGTGTTGAGTCTGGAAAACTATCGTCACGGAGCATTTGTAAATATTTTACAATATTTTCTTTGCGTGTTACTTTTGAATTTCGATTCTTTATATGATATCAGCGCGTCCTAAATTCCGAATTTTGAGGATTAATTTCTATAAATGAACGAAGAGACGGAAACCATCCCCATTCCGTTGAGAGCAGTAGAAGATGGAGAACGATCCCTCTCTTTTTCGGAGATTACCTTTCCTCTTTCTTTCTTTATTCATTCTGTTTCTCAGTCCCTCTTCCACCCTCCAACTATCACATCGCCGGCACGCTCATTGCGGCAATGCTTCCGATGAAGAGGCTCTCGTTGGATTCTTGTCTCGAATTACATATGATCCATGGCAGTAATTAACTACTACGTTGTTGGAATATTTAAAATTCCAGAACAACAATGGAGAATAAAACTTCTCTCTTTAACACAGAGAAAATATTAAAAAAAATTTCACTAGAGACAGAGTTTTCACTCTAAAAACTATTTCATTAAACTTCAAAAACTTGGTTACAAAATCACCTCTGATTGAGGAAATACAAAAAAAACTTTCACTGCTTCAAAACACAGTTCAAAACAAAACTCACACTTCTCTAAAATTTCACTCTATCTGTGCATTCACAACTCACTGCGTGTTGAAAAAAAATACTATGTCTCTTCAAAATGAATGCACTGCTGTGCAAAATCAAAAATCTGTTACACTGCTTTGTGTAAAAACAAAAACTTACAATACAATTTGCTCACAGGCCCTTTTCAACTCTTTATATGACTCAGCACTTTTTACAATATAAAAAAACTATATTAAAATAAAAACTTATTTTTAAAAACTTAAAACAGAAGTCGTATACCATATGAAGTATGGTGTAAAGTTTAATAAAGAAAACATAATCCTATTTAAAATGTTTTGGGCTCCACCATTTTAAAACTCACGCGTATGTAATGTAACATATGTTGAGACTTATGTTAATTAATCTTTTTAACACAGCGTTCAACGATCAATCAAAAATCATTATGACTTTGCAATCGAACCCTTTTTGGAAAAATTTATCCGCCGGACTTGAAGATGGATTTAACCAATCTGCATAACGATTTCGGGTCACAAAAAATTCTGTTGACATCACCAAAAATGTGATGCGAAATTTTTATTAATTCCGCCTTATGAATTATTCCGGGTCTGATTTTGGGCAGTGGTACGGATGGATGAGTGTGATGCGGAATTTCTATTAAATCTGCCTTAATGAAATTTCAGGTCTGGGTTTGCTGATTAAATTTCTCCATTTCAAAAAACCAGTGCTGAAGTTGACTGCTCATTCTTTTAGCAAGTGGCTCGCGTACAAAGTCCTGCAGATAGAAATGGAAGGCGGCTGTAAGTAAGTTTTTTTTATACTCTGATCTTGACAGACCGCTGGAAATAGAAGGCGGTTCCCTGTACATGAACACGGTTGAAAGTAATTTTCAACACTCCCCCTTACTTTCAGCTGCTGGGTTATCAGTCATACCCAGACATTTCCTCAAAAACTCAAAACTCTTCTGCCCCAATGGCTTGGTCAGAATGTCTGCAAACTGTTCCTGAGTTCTGCAGTGTTCCAAAACAATTTCACCATTGTCTAACAATTCTCTGATATAATGAAACTTGTGTCAATGTGTTTTGTTCTCTTGTGAAACACAGAATTCTTCGATAATGCAATAGCTGAGCTATTGTCACAATAAATCACTGTTCCTTTTACCTGCTCTTGGCACAAACTTCTTAACATTCTCCTCATCCAAATTGCTTGACACGCTGCTGTTGTCGCTGCCACATATTCTGCCTCTACTGTAGACAATGCTACAATGGTCTGTTTTTTAGAAACCCATGAAATGGCCCCTGAACCCATGTGAAAAACATAATCGGAAGTGCTTTTCCGATCATCTACACTTCCAACCCAATCACTGTCAGTGTATCCAACTAAATCTGAATTTTCTGAAGCAGTATATAAAATACCAAACCTTTTTGTACCTTTAACATACCTCAGAATTCTCTTCGCTGCCTGCCAATGTGCATTCTTTGGCTTCTCCATAAATCTAGAAATTAAGCTAACAGCATGCATTATGTCGAGCCTAGTTGTAGTCAAATACATGAGGCTGCCAACTATGCTCTTATACAAGCTAGGATCAAAATCCTTGCTGTTGTCCTCTCTACTGAGTTTTAATCCCATCACTGTGGGAGTGATCGCTGCGTTGCTCTCCTGCATATTAAATCTTTTCAGCACTTCATTAACATATTTTGCTTATGAGATAAAAATTTCATTTTCATCTTGTTCTACTTCTATTCCTAAGAAGTATTTCAACAAACCCATGTCAGTCATTTAAAATTCTTCTTTCATGACTGTTTTAAAATTTTCAATAAGGTAATCATCATTACCTGTGAAAATAACATCATCAACATATAAAACTACAATCAACATTTTTCCATCTTTTTCTTTGATGTAGAGGGTGGGTTCTCCCTCACACTTTTCAAATCCATTTTCCAGTAGATAGGAATCTACCCTACTGTACCACGCTCTTGGCGCTTGCTTCAGCCCATAAAGAGCTTTCTTCAACTTGCACACTTTGTGCTCTTGGCCTTTCTTTTCATAGCCGAGAGGTTTTTCAATGTAAACCTCTTCCATTAACACTCCATTTAGGAACGCTGACTTCACGTCCATTTGGTAAAATTTCCACTTGTTTTGTGCTGCTACGGACAACACTGCTCTCACGGTTTCCATTCTAGCAACCGGTGTGAAAGTTTCCTCATAATCTATCCCATGCTTTTGCTTATACCCTTTGATGACAAGTCTTGCCTTGTGTCTCTCTATTTTGCCTTCAACATTACACTTGGTCTTGTAGACCCATTTAACTCCAATGACATCTTTACCTTTTGGGAGTTCAACCAAATCCCAAGTTTTGTTTCTTTCTATGGCATTAATCTCCTCATCCATAGCTTCTATCCATTTCTTATCCTTAACAGCTTCTTCGAAATGAACAGGACTATCAACATGACAATATAAAGTGAACAAAGAATTGATCCCTTCATTTGCTGCCTCTTGTGCATAAATGTCATTCAAATTTCTGAACTTCTTACCTCTTTCACTAGGTGTACAAATGCTTGAAGAAGCACTTGAATTTCCTCCTTGTGGTGTGCTTGAAGAAGAACTTTCATTTCTCCTCAAGGGTGTCTCTTGCTGCTCTTGTGTTTGTGCTGTTGTTTGGGGATGTATTTCAGCGAACTCATCATCATTCTCATCATGAGATAAACATTGTTTAACATTCACTGTTTTCTCTATGCTTCCATTCCAAGCTTCTTCTTCAATGAACTAAACATCTTTGCTCACAATAAACTTCTTGGTGGATGGGTTGTATAACTTGTAGGCCTTGGATTCCTCACTGTATCCAATGAAAATACATTTCTCCCCTTTGCTATCCAACTTCTTCCTTAGCTGATCCGGTATGTGTGCATAACCCACACATCCAAAAACCTTCATGTGTGTGACACTTTGCTTTGTGCCACTCCATGCCTCTTCTGGCACTTTGTTCATCACTGCTTTTATAGGGCACCTATTCAAAATGTATGATGTACAATGTATAGCTTCAGCCCAATAATCAGTAGGCAAATGCTTTGCCTTTAACATACTCCTCACCATGTCCATTATGGTTCTATTCTTCCTTTCGGCTACTCCATTTTGCTGCGGAGTATATCTAGTTGTAAACTGCTTTTGAATACCATTTTCTCTACAAAAACGTAGAAAATATTTAGAGATATACTCACCTCCTCTATCAGTCCTTAGAACTTTGATGTGCAGCCCACTCTGGGTTTCCACAAGTGCTTTGAAATTGAAAAATTTTTCAAACACTTCACTTTTTTTCAAAACGTAAACCCAAGTTTTTCTTGTAAAATCATCTATGAATGTTAACATGTAGTGGCTGCTAGCAAGTGATGGAGTTTGCATCAGTCCACACAAATCTAAGTGGACAATCTCTAAGGGTGTCTTTGCCCTTATGCTTTTCCCGGAAGGAAAACTTTCTCTGTGTTGTTTCCCCAAGATACAACCTTCACAAAGGTTGTCTGGCTTCTCTATCAATGGTAAACCTCTTATCATTCCTTTTACGTTCAACAAATTAAGACCTCCAAAGTTGAGATGTCCAAATCTCAAGTGCCACAACCAATTTTCATCTTTTGGTTCGCTTTGGATAGCCTCTTGTGTCACTGCTGCTATATTTTCTTCATTCTTCAAATCTGCTCTCATTCTAAGAGGAAACATCCTGTTCATTGTCATCTTCACTTCAGCAATACATTGTTTGATGGGTGGTTTGTCCATGATGGTACAAACATCATCCTCAAAAAATACGTTATACCCCTTTTGAACAAGTTGTCCAATACTTAAGAGGTTACACTTCATTCCTAGAACATAATACACATCTGCTATGGATTTCTTTGCACCTTTTCTTGTTAAAACATTTACATTTCCTTTTTCCATAACAGAAACTTTGTTATCAGTTCCTAGTGTGACTTGTGACTTCACACTCTCATCTAGCATAGAAAACATTGCTAAGTTTCCTGTCATATGGTTATTGCAACCGGAGTCTAGAAACCATAAGTCTTCATTCTTTTCTTCAGCCATATTACAAGCCAAAAACAAATTATCTTGGCTGATATTTTCTCTAGTGAAATTTGCACTAGTTCTATTTCCCATATCATGCTGCTTCTTTCTACATTCATTAGCATAATGACCATATTTTTTGCAATAGTGACATTGGACATTGGACTTATCATACGTCTGTCCTTGAGCATTCTGCTGACCACTCTGCTGGTTGCTGCCTTGGCCTTGATGCTGATTTGGATTGCTGTCCCTTCCTTGAGCATTTGCTGGACTGTTCGTTCCACCTCTGTTTTGGCTTCTGCCTCTTCCTCTTTTGTTTCCTCTGCCTTGCCCTCTTCCTCTTCCAAAAGACATCTGGGTCTTAAAGGCATGTTCCAGAGATGAGTTTTCACTCCTACCCAATCTCTGCTCATAAGTCATCAGTGATGCATGTAGCTCATCCACTGTGAACTTTGTGAGATCCTTAGTCTCCTCTATAGTGGTGACAATCACATCAAATCTTGAGGGTAGACTCCTCAAGAGTTTTTCCACAATCCTCTTGTCTTCAAGAGTCTCTCCATGAGATCTTATTTGTGTGACCATTCCAATCACATGAGTGAAGAATGAGTCAATAGTATCTGACTCTTTCATACAGAGAGTCTCAAAGTCTCTCCTCAGCGACTGAATTTTTGCTGTCTTCACTTTTTCCATGCCTTGATAGGCTATCTTGAGAGTTTCCCATGCTTCTCTGGATCTCTTGGCTGCTACTATCCTTGGAAACACACTCTCATGCACTGCTTGATACAATAAGAAGAGAGCTTTGGAGTCTTTCTTCTTATTGCTCTTCAGCAACTATCTTTCTGCCTGAGTTAAATCTTCAAACTCTTCTTCATTTGCTGGCTCTTCAAAGTCATCCTCAACAAATTCCCATAAGTCTTGGGAGACAAATAAAGCTCTCATAGTTATTGACTAGTAGTCATAATTCTTCCCATTAAACATTGGGAGATGGATATTTTCCATACCCATACCAGTGCTGGCTCCAGCCATTCTGCACTCTTAACTATGATTCAAAAAAAAAACTTGACTTTGTATTTAAAATAACTGACTGTTCTGCAACAGTAACACAAAATCTGTATAGAGAAATACCTTTGGATTCTTCTTGACTGAGTCTTCACACTGCTGGAGACGCTGCTACAACAAAGAACTCATTTCCTTCAGCTTCTTTGATCTTCAAAGAGCCTGGACTAGCTCCGATACCATGTTGGAATATTTAAAATTCCAGAACAACAATGGAAAATAAAACTCCCCTCTTCAACACAGAGAAAATATTAAAAATTTCTTCACTGGAGACAGAGTTTTCACTCTAAAAACTATTTCATTAAACTTCAAAAACTTGGTTACAAAATCACCTCTGACTGAGGGAATACAAAAAAAACTTTGACTGCTTCAAAACACAGTTCAAAACAAAACTCACACTTCTCTAAAATTTCACTATATCTGTGCATTCACAACTCACTACTGTGTGTTGAAAAAAAATACTTTGTCTCTTCAAAATGAATGCACTGCTGTGCAAAATAAAAAATATGTTACACTGCTGTGTGTAAAAACAGAAACTTACAATACAATTTGCTCACAGACCTTTTTCAACTCTTTATATGACTCAGCACTTTTTACAATATAAAAAAAACTATATTAAAATAAAAACTTATTTTTAAAAACTTAAAACAGAAGTCGTATACCATATGAAGTATGGTGTAAAGTTTAATAAAAAAAACATAATCCTATTTAAAATGTTTTGGGCTCCACCATTTTAAAACTCACGCGTATGTAATGTAACATATGTTTTTTTTTCGTAAATTCGGTAGGACCTTCTATTTTTGATTTATCAAAAGAGGACAGTCTACAAAATATAGAGTTTTTTCGATGGCCTCAACCTGCCCGGAGGAAACCAGGTCTGTTGGCCATCTGAGTGCATGAAAAGCTTGCCAAAACCGAAATTGTCTCTTTCTTCTATATGCTGCTTGAACTAGCTATCCTACTATGACATTGTAATCAAGACTAAAACAGAAACTAAATACAGTAAATATCCAAAAATACATATAACAACTTCTTAAACCAACTATCCATCAGAGGAAGAAACTGGAGCTGGGTCCTTCACTGTGGATCCAGGCATATCTACTTGCTGCATTTGCTGGAGCAACTTCTCAATGCGTCCAATCTTGTCATATGTTCTCTGAATTCTATCAGTTGCTTGATATTGGGTGATTTTGATATGCTGTAGCTGACATTGAATATCTTCCAGCAGTTCTTTGACCTGAGGTTCACTCTTTAGCTGTCCTACTTTGTCCTGGGTGGGCTGAAAACTTTGCATTGCCTTTGCAAGAAGGCATTTCAGAAGCCAATAAGTATGTATGGTCTGGTTTAGTAAAGTGAGTCTACCCCGGGTGTTTCCAGGATCCTGGATGAAATCCAAAATCTCTGCTTCAACCTCATTGTCCTCTGGTTCAATCTGCAGGTCTCTTTCCCATCCTCGAATTTGTTGGCGCACTGGTGAAGAATTGCCCATGATATAACTAACAACCAGGTTCTCCAAATGTTCCTAATTAGTTTTTCTACCTCTTTTCTTTGAAACTTGCTCTGGCTGCACCTTCTGTTTTCCTTTGGTAATGTCAGACCTTAAACAACGTTTCCCCATCCTTATCCTGTGCCTATACAACGAATACATTATGTATGAAAGAGCATACAGGAGGTTAGAAGGACTATTCAAATGAAACAGGGTTGCGGACAGCTTGTATCTGTCGACAGGGCCATAATTAGAACTGCCTGGGCGCAACTTAATGGCCCAGGACTGTCGCTGCCCCAATTCGATTTTCAAACCAAGGCTATCAGTATAAAAGGGACGAGAGCTACAGCGGCAGTCATACCAAACTCCCAGATTGATGATATAATAAACAGTGCGCAAAGAGCCAGAGCCACTATAAATCTGCAAGTGTAAAGCTTGGGTGCAGGATTTGTTCAAGATGCTATGAAAGACATTTATACTAGCATGACTAAGCAACTCCTCATGGATAGTTTGCGACCATGCATGGTTGCAGGAATTATATAAAACCATTGTATGACAAACAAGGACCATCTCTAACCACTGGTTTTTTAAAGGAATAACATTTGGATGGATGGTAGCTGCGAAATTTAAACATGGGTCTCTGAAACAGGGTTGAACCGAATGGGGCGGGGGAATAAACAACCCAAAAAACCAACATGTAACCCAACTATCCTGTGTATAGTCGAAAACTATGATCATATGCCAAGAGATGAACGCCATGCAGTTGAGAAGGAATACCGATACATACCGTTCAAGCGTTTCCCGGTTGATAAGTTCATCGCATCGTCGCTTCTGCTCCCAAGCTTTTGCATGCACAGAGCTTTGCATGAGCAATTGGGGCGAAGGAGGGCGGATACAAATCTTAAGCAGAAAATGCTCTTCGTGCACTGACAGAACAGGCTGGCTCGCGTACATAGTGATCATTCCAAAGCATGTGCTCACACACTCCAGTGATCGGATGAGGCGGTGCGTCATAATGAGAAGTAATTGCCGGGAGAAGGCTTCCGCCAGAGCGCCACGTTTTACCCTCTAATCAACCCGATCGGGGGGTTGTAGGTCTCTATCCACGATCAACCAAAAATCATATGTTAATTAATCTTTTTAACACAGCGTTCAACGATCAACCAAAAATCATTAAGACTTTGCAATCGAACCCCTTTTGGAAAAATTTATCTGTCGGACTTGAAGATGGATTTAACCAATCTGCATAACGATTTCGGGTCACAAAAAATTCTGCTGACTTCACCAAAAATGTGATGCAAAATTTTTATTAATTCCGCCTTATGAATTATTCCGGGTCCGATTTTGGGCAGTGGTACGGACGGCTGAGTGTGATGCGGAATTTCTATTAAATTTGCCTCAATGAAATTTCAGGTCCGGGTTTGCTGATTAAATTTCTCCGTTTCAAAAAACCAGTGCTGAAGTTGACTGCTCACTGTTTTAGCAAGTGGTCACGTACAAAGTCCTGCAGATAGAAATGGAAGGCGGCTGTAAGTAAATTTTTTTTTTATACTCTGATCTTGACAGACCGCTGGAAATAGAAGGTGGCTGCCTGTACATGAACACGGCTGAAAGTAATTTTCAACATACGTGGAAACCCAATGTTTCCTTCTGCCGGTGGAGAGGTGTCATTTGCAGTAGGCGCAGACAGAGGGTGGTTTCTCTCAATGTTTCATCCTTGGAATTGCAAAGTACAATCTCTCCTCTTCTAGGCAATCTCTCATTTCTTAGAATACTTGACCCTACCAATAACAGTTTCCATGGTCACATTCCCAATCAATTGGGAAATTTGTTTCGCTTAAAAGAACTTGACCTGTATATGAACCAACTCCACGGTTATATTCTGCTCACGCTTGGCCGTTGCCATAGTTTACGGATTTTCTTTATGGACTCTAAAGAGCTCGTAGGAAACATTCCCTCGGAACTAATGTGCAATCTCCCCAAGTTACAGTGCTTAGGCTTATGGCAAAACAATTTGACGGGTAGAATCCCCTCCTGCTCCAGAAACATATCAACAACCTTCACGGAGAGTCCACCTTCCGAATCTGTAATACTTCTGAGTTTTAACCATCTCACGGGAGAAATCCCATCTTCCTTTTCTAACTTCACCAATCTTAGAGTATAGGATGTTGGTCAAAACCAGTTGACAGGTCACGTTCCAGTAGACTTGTGTCGTAAGAACATGCCGTTGACTATACTCACCCTGAGTGGGAATCGGTTGAGTGGCAGCATTCCCGCTTCGCTCATCAATTGTACCAACCTTCAATTGCTCGACTTATCGAATAACCAACTCCGCGGAATAGTGCCCATGGAGTTGGGTAAGTTGACGCAGCTCCAAGTGCTCTACTTAGATACGAATGAACTGGTTAGCGGCAGCACCACAAACTTGCCCATCCTTACTATGCTAACTAACTGTTCTACCCTGCGAGAACTAGATTTAAGCTACAATCATTTCATGGGACGTTTGCCTTTATCTATAGGCTGCCTCTTCAAAGAATTAGATTGCCTAAACGTGGGTACAAATGGATTAACTGGGGAAATACCTCCACAGATTGGAAATCTGACAGGTTTAACACTTCTTTGTTTACAGTATAATTTTTTACTGGGGCAATTCCTACTGCACTTAAACTGCTTTATAGGTTGGAAAGGTTATATATGGATCGTAACAATTTACAAGGAATCATTTCAATAGAAATTGGGCAACTCAAAAGGGTAGGGCTCATAGATATATCTGAAAATAATCTTTCTGGAAAGATACCTGATTCTATTAGTAAACTCCAGCAACTAAGATATCTAGATCTTCATATGAACCAATTATCAAGTAGAATACCCATGAATGTAGGGAAATGTGTGAATTTATTAATGCTAGACCTTTCATACAATAAGCTAAGTGGGGAGATACCTCCAACAATTGCAAATCTTGCAAATTTAGCTCTCTATTTCAATCTTTCAAACAATTTATTACAAGGCCACTTGCCTTTGGAACTAAGGAAGATGAGTATGCTTCAAGCTATAGATATTTCTGCAAATCGGCTAATTGGTAATATTCCAAGTGGGCTTGCAAGTTGCAAAGAACTAGAATACCTAAATCTTTCTTGGAATGCACTTGAAGGTATGATCCGAGTGTCACTCAGTGAACTTCAAAGTCTGCAGGACATGGATTTCTCCTCCAACAATTTGTCAGGTGGAATACCCACAACATTGGCAAATCTCAAAATGCTCAGCCAATTGAATTTCTCTTTCAACAACTTGTCGGGAGAAGTCCCAAAAGGTGGAGTTTTCAAAAAGATTGGTGCCACAACGTTTATGGGAAATCCTAGTCTCTGTGGACCTTGGGTAAATTTGACACTGTGCTCTACACACAAGCATAAAAGTGTTTCTCAAATGAGAAAAGTTGTCATATCTATTATTGCAGTCGCATTCATTGTTGTGTTCTATTTATTTCTAGGGATTTTGTGTAGAATAAATCATAATGGGAATATTCGTATGGAGGTTGGGGCATCCTTAAATGTGGGGAACCCAAGAATTTCCTATGGAGAGCTCATCACTGCAACCAATGGATTTAGTGATGCTAACTTGTTAGGAGTGGGTACTTTTGGGAAAGTGTACAAAGGGGTTTTGAATGATGGCATAATGGTTGCCATCAAGCTTCTCAATTTGGAAAATGAGCGAGCTGACAAAAGTTTTGAAAATGAGTGCAAAGTTTTGGGTGCAGTTAAGCACCGAAAATGTAATTAGAGTCATAACCTCCTATTCAGACCTCCAAATGAAAGCTTTGATATTTCCATTTATGCCAAATGGAAGCTTAGAAATGTGGTTATATCCTGATGGTGAAGCAGAAAGTGGTTTGGCATTGACTCAAAGGTTGAATATAGCAATAGACATTACTCAAGGCATGATGTATCTCCATCACCATTGTTTCATGCAGGTGATCCATTGTGATTTGAAACCAATCAATGTCCTTCTCGGTGAAGATATGACAACATATGTAATAGACTTTGGGGTTGCAACCATATGCCTTGCAAATCATGAAGATTCAAGTTTCACTTCTACACTTGCACTTAAGGGGTCCGCAGGCTACATTCCTCCAGGTATTATTTGAACTAAATGACATGCTAGACAATGTTATGAGTTTCATATTTTTATTAAGCATTTTTTATTTGGAACCTTATGTTGAGAATGTTTGAATGCAGAATATGGATTGGGTGGACATGTCACAACAAAAGGTGATGTTTATAGTTATGGAATAGTGTTATTGGAGATGCTCACTGGAAAGAAGCCAACCCACAACATGTTTGTGGAAGGAACGAACTTACAAAAATGGGTGGGTATAAATTTTCCAAATCAATTAGGGGAAGTGGTGGACAAGATTTTATTGAGAAGGACTAGTAAAAGCGCTAAAGAAGATAAGGACCTCAATTGCCTTATTCACTCCATAAATGTGGGTTTGCTTTGCACGAAAGATTCTCCTGAAGCACGACCTACTATGATTGACATTGTGGGTGCATTGCAATCCATCAAAGACACTTTTCTAGGCATTATTGGCATTCCAAAATCCTAATCAGATTTCACATATTTATTAGCTGATGAAAGTACAACTTGCAACAACATTAGTGAAGGCCAGAGTTCAAGAAGAGTAGTGATTGTGTCACTAGACCATTTAGTAATTCAATTCCATTGTCATTAGTTCCATGTAAAGTTTGAGTTTTATTCCTCTCTCTTTAGTGATGCAACTTGATTATTAGTATCAGTACCCTCTACTTCTCTATGCATGTCTATTGTTGAGAAAACATGAGTCTAAAAATAAAGCTACATTCGGTATGAAGAAGAAAATAATTCTACAACTATAAATTATCCCATCCTTTTCTTATGAACACTTTATTCATATAAATATTATTGATTTTATAATAAAATACACTATAATTTTGTTTTACTTCTATTTTTCAACCAGATTAGCATTATGAAATTATCGATTCAAATAAAGAGCAAGAACATGCTGACTAAAATTATGCTTTCTATACTTTTCACATCTTCATTCTGTTATTCCACACAAACACTTTGAAGCTAAAAATGTGGAACAAGATCAATAGGTTCATTTCACAATATTGTATTCTCAAATTTGCTAAGAATTACACTAAACAAGTGACTTTCATAAATATATAAGAAATTAGGTTTGACACATTTTCCTATAAAGTTACTTGGTAAACTTGAGTAGCACAATTATTATTATGTCTTGAAGTTTTAGATTTTGATTATATTTTAAGACGTAAAGTTTATTGTCTCATGATTTTAGCTATTTAATTTCAAGTAAGCATTTTTATTAATAATTTTTTGGTATAAATAAAAATTCTATTAAAAGTAGAATGCTACAAAATGACTCTAAAAAGGGAGAAAATTTGGAGCCTAACTAAACCATTTTTTTATAAACAAGCTAAAATGATGGACTATGGTACTTCTAGATCATATCACATATATATTCAAACATTCCATAAACACAATTATATATATTCAAACATTCCATAAACAATTTTTTTCTACAACTAGTTTCCATATTAAATTATGACATGGCTAGGTTGACATTAAAATGGAGTCAAACATGAATTAGTGAATGTCAACATGAAATAACAAAACCTAAAAATCTCTTTTCCCCTTTCTAGTGGTATTAGATTATTGTTTCCATTTCCTTCTTAGGTGCTATCAAAATGTGTCTATTAAGAAAATGTAAGGAAAAAAGATGTATATTAATTTAAATGTTCTATGATAAAACACTTTAAATAAAATTACATTTCAACTAACAATAATAAATTAATTAAACATGTTATAAAAGAACTTGTTAAATAAAATGTAACATTTCCAATCAGTTTATTCTGAGTAGAGAAATCAATGAATTCAAAATATCACATTAACATTTACAAAGTTGCTTACAAATATCACCTTAATATTTACTAAATTGCTTGTCAAATATAAAATACATGTTTCCACACCAAAAATAAATTAAAGATAAAACACAAACATAAATGAGAGTGAATGATTATATACTTCATTTAGAAAATTGGTTTTATCATTTTTAGGATAAATGAGAGGTGAATTTCCCACTAATTTATATATTTATTTATCAATCAATAAAATAAAGAAACATAAAAATATACATAGTCATTCTCAACAACTAGATGTTACCAAGAATTTGTAAGACATCTGGACACTTCTTAAAATAGTGTAACCCTTTCACCCTCGATCCCTCCAATCTGAAATTTTATGAAAAATAAATCTCAGACAAACAAATATATCTAATAAATAATTAACACAAATTTTAAAAACTTATCTGCTAAATTATTACAATCTATATTATATTAATAATATTAAAAAGTATTCAGAAAATATAAAACATGTTAAACTACTTGCACCACTTAAACTAAACATTTAAAAATAATATTTCTCACTTTTAAAAAAGACAAATTACTTCATCACAATATTATTAAAATAAAAATAAAAAAATAAAATAACAAAATGATTATGCAGTTATTATACAATTTATGTAAGTTTTACTAAAGGCTTGTTTCAAATTTTATTGAGCAAGTCCAACAAGATTACAAAGAAAGATGTTGCTTTCAATCATATTCCAATTGAGAAAAAGGAAACGTTTTTTAATTAATGTTTTTTTCCTGCTTTTAAGCATGGTCCAATTGAGAAAAAGAGAACGTTTTTAATTAATGTTTTTTGTTTGAGGTCAAAAGCTCCTCCAAAGAATTAACGATCCTATATTTATTTAGGAGATTTTCTATTTGTAAATAGCTATTTACAAAATAGTTGCCGGGCTACAAGATTAGTCCATTTGTAACATTAGTCCATTGTAAGAGATCTTTTGACTGTTGATTTTTTCAAGTACAAATCTGATTCGATCTGTCAGTTTCACCATTTGAACCTAAAAGATTTATCCTTTTTGTGAGTAGATCGACTATCAATTGGCTACAGAAATGTGGATCATAATAACTGTGAATCATGATGGAACAGTTATCATTTCATGCAAAGATGTGTGAAATTGATAAAGTAAAAGCTCATGTATTTATGATCGCTTTGAATGGCTGGATCTGAATTGAAGATGTTGCTTTTTGTTAGGAATTCAAAGCTACTGCTGAAAAGGAGACGAGTGTTACTATATTCATGCACATAAAAATTTATTTTTTAAAGATATTATATAATATTTACTTTAATTTAGTATTAAATTTGATATATTATAATATATTAATATCCTAAATTTAATATCCAATGTATTATATTAACTATATATTAATATATTAAGATAAAGAGTTAATAAAATATGATCAAATATTATATAATATAATGCATAAATATTAAGTTTCACAATTATGGATATTAATATTATATTATATAATAAAGAGAGATTGAGAAAGAGGGAGTTATAAGGGAGAGAAGAGAGGGAGAGAAGAGAGAGTATGTTTGGGTGGTGAGATAGAGAGACAAAGAGGGAGGGAAGAAGAGAGAGACATACATAGATGGAAGAAGAGAGACATATAGAGGGAGGGAGAAAGAGGGGGGGATAGATATAGAAAAAGAAATTGTGTGTGTTTCGTGGGGTGTGATAGAGAGACAAAGAAAAGAGATTGAGGTAGACATCAATATAGATAATGGGGGGAGAGAGAAAAGAAGATAGAGACAGAGAGAGAGGGAGGCATCATATGAATATTTTGGTTTTTCACTGAAAAAATTGCATTGATTTGAATGTAGATGTTGATTCTTAATCCTATTTGATTGGAGAGGGAGTGAGGGAAGAAAAAATACATATAGAGAGAAATGTGGAGAGAGAGATGTGAAGTTACAAGAGAGAGAGAGAGAGAGAGAGAGAACTTGTATTTTTGGGTGGTGAGATAGAGATACAAATAAGGAGAGATGGAGGGAGATAAAGATATAGATGGAGGAGTGAGAGAGGGAAAAAGAGAGAGGCAACAAGAGGGGGGCATGAAGAGATAGATATATATGGCGAGAGAGTTGAGTGTGGGTGTGTGTTTGTGGGGGTGAGATAGAGAAACAATAACGATATATATATATATATATATATATATATATATATGGTGGGGGGAGAGAAAGAAGAAGGAGATAAACTCTTCCATCTTATGAATAATTTGGTTTTTCACTAAAATAAATGCATTTATTTCAATGTAGATGGTGATTCCTAATCCTATTTGTTTAATTGTTTAGGATGCATTTCTTTTAGTGTAGTTGTTGATTTATAATCATATTTGATTGCTTGCACTAGATGCATTGATTTCAATGTAGTTTTTGCTTTCTAATCCTATGTGATTGCATGTACTAGATGCATTAATTTTAGTGCAAATGTTGATTCCTCATTCTATTTGACTTCTTGCACTAGATGCACTAATTTCTAAACCTATTTGATTGTGTGCACTAAATGCTTTGATTTCGGTGTAGGTGTTGATTTATGATTTTATGTAACTAGATGCATGATGTGCATTAATTTCAAGATAATTAAATTAGTAGTGTACATTGATTTTAGTGTAAGCACAAAAAATAGGATAGATGGAGGGAGATATAGATGTAGATGGTAGGGAAAGAGAGAAAGGGAAAATGAGAAAGGCAAAGAGAAGGAGGGATAGAGAGAGCATGTGTGTTTGGGGGGTGTGAGATGTTGAAATCACCATTTCTGTTAGACCAAAACCCACAGGCATTAGTCTCCGCTACAATCACCAGAGTTAGGATCCACGAGAGGCGGTTAGTCCATGTTGCGAAACACATGGGGAGCGTTGAACCCAATGTCCAACAATCTCCCCCCCAATGCAAGCCGGGTGAGTTTTGAACTCGATACCTGTCGCTCTGATACCACTTGTTGGAATCACGATTTTCGTTACACCAAAACCCACAGGCATTAGTCTTTGCTACAATCGTTAGAGTTAGGATCCACAAGAGGTGGTTAGTCCATGTCGCGAAACACGCGAGGAGCGTTGAACCCAATGTCCAACATGATATAGAGAGAAAAAAGAGATCTGGAGGGATATATAGATATAGATGATGAGGAGAGAGAGAGAGAGGGGGAAAAAGATAAAGAGAGAGAGGGGGGGAGGGAGATGAGGTGAGAGAGAGGGGGAGATTCAATGCTATTCATTGAAGTAGATGCATTGATTTCACCATCAATGTTGATTCTTAATTCCATGTGGTTGATTGCACTTGATACATTGGGTTTTGTGTAGTTGCTGATTTCTAATCTTATTTGATTGCTTGCACTAGATTCATTAATTTCAGTGTGGGTGTTGATTCCTAATCCTATGTGATTGGTTGCACTTGATGAATTTATTCCAATGTAGTTTTTGATTTCTAATCTTATTTGATTGTGTGCACTAGATGTATTGATTTTAGTGTAATTATTGATTTATAATTCCATTTGATTTCTTGCACTAGATGCATTGATTTCAGTGTAGATGTTGATTTCTAATCCGATTTGATTACTTGCACTAAACGCATTGATTTCACTGTAGATGTTGATTTCTAATCCTCTTTGATTACTTACACTCGGTGCATTGATTTCAGTGTAAATGTTGATTTCTAATTCTATTTGAATTCCTGCACTAGATTCATTAAGTTTAGTGTATATGTTGATTCCTATTTTGATGCAACTAGATGTATGAATCTATACATTAATTTTAAAATTTAATTAAATTAATAGGGTGTATTGATTTTAGTGTGAGCACAATAAAACATTATTGACAATGTGCATTGATTTTGTGTTACAATAATTCAACCATAAATAAAATACTCGAATTTTCATCTTAAATAAAATGTTCACTTACTTAAAATGTTTTCTTCCTAAAACTGTAAAATATATGTAACTGACTACATTCTTAATATTCCCATTTTCCATCATTTAACATTGTTAGTCACTTTTCATTCAAATGAGGTAATAGAAAGCAACTATTATTGAAACTTACTCGGGGTTTAACACTCCATAAATCACAATGATTGACTTTGAAGAAAGCTAGTATTAATATTAGAGAGAAAGAGAGATACAATTTATTGAAATAAATATTTGAGTGGTCTACAATTTCAACTACCATTTCCATATGATTCATATGAAAAGATGACAAAACTAACAAGTGTGACAATAAGAACAATAGGAGAAAATAGTTTGAGATTGATGATAATTAAGAATTTGTAATTGACTACATCCTTATGATTCACATTTTCTATCATTCAACACTATTACATTGTCACTTTGCATTCAAAAATATTATTGCATCATTTTTCATCATTCAAGTTATTAAAAGTCTCTATCATCTCAACAAAATGAGGTAACTCAGAAAATTTAAAATTAAAATGACCAGATTAATCTTATACATATTTACCACATTTAAAATAATTAGAATAATTAGATGTTCAGCTAATTTTCCATGACCACACATGACTAAACCAACATAGATCCATCATAACCCAAGATATATCAAGCACATATCCTCGATCATATCTCATGAGGTGCAAACCTTAAGTTTTTCACTCAAAAAAATACATTTGCACCTCGAGAGATTTGATCCCTCTCGACACTTGATAGATCCGGGGTTAAGATGGATCTACGTTGGTTGCACTGAGAGGTGCATTATACATCTTGATATGAGGTAAATGTGTAAGTATGTCATGTCCTAAAAATCATTAGTAAAAAAATAATTATCGCTAATGTTCGCCAAAACAAAAATATAAATAACCATATAAACAAAAAAAATGGATTAACACAATAATTAAATGATTTTGTTTGATCTTATTCACACGTTGGATTCATTTTCATTCTCGATCATTGGATTCATGCTTACTACACTTACAAGTAAGTTTTCAGCACCCAAAACTTTTATCAAATAACTATAATATAGTCATTGTTGCTCCCAATTTTAACGAATATAACTTTTCCAGAAAAAGATGATATTGAGACCCATAATTCCTATCTTAATTAATATATCAAATTAATGTTGTTACACAACGAAAAAGAAACTGTGATTCTAAGTGTCTGTTACAATTAAATTACCTAATACGTTTAATTTTTTTCTTCTTGGGTTATTTTTCTCTTAGGTTTAATTTTCCTTTCTGATTTCATATTGTAAATTTCGAAGGGTTGAATGCCTTATGATTGTTACTTCTATGTTAGAAAATTAGAAAGGTAGAAATATTTTCTTATCTTGATAGTTAGTTGTGATTATATTTGAATTCTTATTAGCTTATTTTTATGTCTTTATCATCAAGCAACTACCAAAATATAAGTACATGAATATCAACACATCAAAGACACAAGGTATATGCTCTCATCCAGGGCTAAAACACCCCTTCTAAGGGAAAACCAAAAAAAATTATTCTCTTCCTTTAGAAAAAAATCAATTGAGATAACCAAGACCTTTGACAAAACCAAAATACCTCCCCTAATCCACCAATTCAGCCTCCCAAGAAGATTACTCAAATTCCAATAGTCAACTAGACTAGTCAAATTGCTTAAATCCAGCAAAAAACTCAAATTTTGGCCCTCCTGCTGCAAAATTTCATCCCTAGTACAAACTTTCAACTTCATCCCTCCTACAAAAACCCATAAACTCACATGTGTGGCAGAAAAGAGAGAATTTCAACTTTTTTTTACTCGACAACTGTCTCCTTATTTGCTAGGTATTTCACATTTATTTCTTCCTCTTGCAACTTCAAGTCGAAACTTGCTCGATAGATGTCAAAATGAGGTTGAGTAGCACTACCTTTATAGTCATTTTGTGAGTTCAAATTCCCTTAATGATGTTGACTTGACTGGAGGGCAGGTCGATTGTGGAGGAGGCATAAATGACACTTTTGAATAAATAAATAAATAAATATTTCTTGAAATACAAAGCCTAAGAAGGGTTTAGATCATAATGACAAGGACTATGATGTATGATGTAAACCATAGAAGCACTTAATGGGTGCTTTGACCTAGAAACAAAATAGATGAAGCATGAAACCCATGCTTATAAATAATTGCTCTTTTACAAAAAAAAATATTTTTCTTTCTTTTGACAAATTCATTATATTATGACTCAAACACAATTATGACAACTTATACTAGTTACATTTCTCAACACTTCGTAAATATGCATAATAATAGTAATAAAAAATCAAAATACTTATGATTTGATTTTGTGAATCTATGTAGAGTAGCAAGTTTAAATAACTCATCCCATAACGACTACATCAGAGTATTTTTCTATAATTACTACATGTATTGATGTGAAATAATTTCTTTAGTTGGCTCCCATGCTAGTTTACAAGGATATTCCAGCTGCAGAATTTCAACCCTAGTAAAAACCTGCAACTTCATCCCTCCTAAAACAACCCAGAAACTCACACATGTGGTAGAAAAGATAGAATTTCAACTTATTTTTACTCGAAAAGTGTCTCCTTCTTTGCTAGGTATTTCACTATTCTTTCTTCCTCTTGGAACTGCAGATCAAAAAATTCTCGATGGATGTCCAAATGAGGTCAAGTAGCACTGCCTTTATAGTCATTTTGTGAGGTCAAATTCCCTCAATGATGTTGACTTGACTGGAGGGCAGACCAACTGTGGATGAGGCATAAATGACACTTTTGAATCAAAAATAAATTTCTTTCTTGAAATACAAAGCTTGAGGGTTTAGAGCATATTGACAATGACTATGACTTATGATGTAAACCATAGAAGCACTCAATGGGTGCTTTGACCTAGAAACAAAATAGATGAAGCATGAAACCCATGCTTATTGAATAATTTGTCTTTTACAAATATTTTTTTCTTTCTTTCTTTTGAAAAATTCATTACATTATGACCCAAATACAATTATGACCACTCATACTAGTTACATTTCTCAACACTATGTAAATATGCATAATAATCGTAATAAAAAATCAAAATACTTATGTTTTGATTCTGTTAATCTATGCATAGAATAGCAAGTTTAAATAACTTATCCCACAAAGTTTACATCATAGTACTTTTTCTATAATTACTACATGTATTGATGTGAAATAATTTCATTAGTTGGCTCCCATGCCAGTTTACAAGGATATTAAACGCTCCAATATTTTTTTGTTCGCTTCAACTCAAGTCCTATAGTGGGCGTGATATAGGTAACCATAATTTTTTTGTTTGTATAATTTAGAAAAAGATATATTTTGGATAGTTTTGTCTCTCCTATAACATACATTGACTACGTGAAACAACAATGGTATTAAAACTATAATTAATTAAACTTCTTCACACTTGCACGATTTCCAAGTCTTCTTCATGCTCAGTGGACTCGCTCCACTTCCATGATTGTATACAAAGTTCAAAAATAGTAATAACTCAATTGTTTTGCATAGGAAATGATAGCAAATTTTAGCCCCCTATAAATTTTTTGACAAGCAAACAGGGGGCTAAAATGTTCTCGAGCCTTCAAGGAATGCATTTTCCCCTGAAAACACATCATCCTTGAAGCCTCCTTAATGCCTTTGTCCTTTGATGAATCCCCACTGCTGTTTTCAATTATAAAGCCTCTCTGATTTTGAAAAAATGCCCAAAAGGCCTCCTTTTTCCACTTATATCATCCCTTCCAAACCCCTGTTTCATCCCCTTTTACTCCTCTCTATTTCCCCTATTAACCCTCTAAACCATCTCGAGTTCCCTTTTAAACCCCTCAAATACCCTTTGCTTGGTTTAATAAACCCTTTCCTCTCTATCGTTAACCCTCTTTAGTCCCAAAATGCATTAAAATGGGCTAAAAACCCACTTTCTACCTTATATTAGGGCCTAGCCCCTTTGCCGCAAGCCCCCAACCACTTCCCCAACCATACCCTGTAGAGACTTTATAATAAAAAAATATTAGCGTTTATTATAAGTCTTGCCTACTTAACCACTTCCCCTTTCCATCCCCGCCATGCATTGTAATAAAACTTTATTATAAAGTTTTTTATTATATAACCTCGCCGCTTATAAATCGCAATTGCAACTTTTCCCATCGCAATGTTTATTTGAAGTGCTAATCGCAACCAACTGCGATTGCGATTGATCGCAACACTCTCCGATCATCACAATCGCACCATCGCTCCGATCCGCCCGATCGCACCCTCCTCCGATCACATAATTGCAAGTCCTTCCCTCCGATTCCCCGACCGCTAATCTTCCTCTGATTCTCCAATCCATTTCCCCCGATCAATCGCATCGCAACATTTGAAATACATGTTGCGATTACCCCCACTCCCGACCTCCGATTGCGATTGACCTACCGAGCCCACCGTACCATACTTCCGCCTATTCATATAATATAAGGCCTTTCCCTTTGTAGATTGGAAATTTGTATTATTTTCATTTTTACAAAGGGTTTTCCCCAATCGCATCGGAAGTTTTTTGTTTACCACTCCGCCCTACTCCTGACTCCGATTTCTGATTTCCTCTTCGCCGTCGATCTCACATAAGATCCGACGGTCCTAATCCAATCACCCTCTGCCCACGCCGGGGCCCACATTATAAGCCTCGCTTCATTTTTTTCCCATGATTCCCTGTGTTATTTGCCCAAGCGTTAATCCTTGGGCCTTACACTAGTTATAATTTCTTCCGCCGCTCTTTCACTGTTCCATAGTTACGCCACCATTCCACCACGGGCCTCCACAACATTTCTCCGCCATTGCCCAGAGTTCTACGACAGGTTTATTTATTTGTGCAGAGATCACACAGAGGCCATCATAGCAGCCAAGTGAAGTAGCAGAGACAGATTTTGAAGGGATTTATGCCCATAATTTAAGATTAACAATTATAATCCTGGGTTCAAAGAATCAAGTCACAGTTTGAAGACTTAAGCACATTGTCGAGTCCCATCAGTACTTCCAGCGTCAGCAAAATGTTTTCTCTAGACAGAAATCCTCAGACAATGTTCTCCATGCCTTCTCAAGCCTTAAAACAGACAAAATACACTGGCAGAAGCTTCTACGACTGTCAGACAGTAGTTATGAAGCATGGAGACCTGCAGACCTTTTCTTCTAGTTCACCAATTCCAGAATGTCAGAACAAAGGGCCTTACAGCCAAAAAGGACTCCAAAGGAACATCAAAGGTCAAACTTGACCTGGCAGACTCCCCAAGCGGCTTACGGGGTACACATAGCGATGCAGATTGCCATTAAGCAGAGTGGGCATGAACTCTTTCTCCACTCTGTCTTAATGAGAGTCATTTAATATTCATCTACTCCGGTTATTCTCTTCTCCTATAAGAATTCTCGAGAACATATTGTAATGGTTATTGTTCGGTTGTTGCCGATTGTTGTTAGACGGATTCAGTTGGACTGTTAGAACAGTCTTGGGAGGGATTAGCAGAGTAGTTGTTATGTAATAGGCTGGGAGGAGAAAGTTTGGACTGTAACAGCCATTGAGCTCAGTGTATGTGACTAGTTTTGCATCATTAATCAAGAAAATTTCACAGGATCCTGGTCTATTGCTATTGTTGATGTTTTCTCTAACACTTTTTTTTTACATTTTTCATGCTGTTCATTGGTCTTCTGGCTTGCATCAGAAATTTGGCATAGGCTTTACCCTTGTTAGGTACCCTATGTTTCTGCTCTCCTTGCCTTTAACGTTTTCGACTAATTGTGAATCTAAGAGTAAATTTAGTTAATTTAACCAGTGCAGTGGTTCCATATGCTGCTAGCTGATGTATGAATTTGGGGTTTGCTGCTTGGATGTTTCCTGCTGGTGTCAAAGCATTGAAGGTTCAAAGTCCTTCTCTGATCTATAGACCCTGGCTCTATTCAAACTTATCTCTGTTTTTCCCTTTGGAGCATGCTAAAGCTGACCTGGAGTTAAATGACCTCTGGTCCGATCTATAAGCTGCCCCTTTGTCCCTTCTTGGAGAGCTGCCTCTGAGTATGTCCAAGTAGGTTTGGAGTTAAATGACCTCTGACTTGATCTATAGATAGAAATTGGGTATCCTTCCTTCTTTCACCTTATTTCCTTAATGTTTCATTCCATCATCTATCTAAAAGATCCTTTAGTGTAGATGACTTGCCCTCTGAAAGCCTTGGCTAGTTGTTTGCAAGTAATCTCCTTTCATGACTCCATAGCCCAATGGATGGCACTTTCTTGACTTATTCTCTTTTGCTGAAAACATCCTCCTGCTTTGTTCCTTTCCTTCCATTACCTTCCCAGTCTATGATATCATGACTCAACCCAGCAACCAACCAACCAAATCATTTAAAATCCCCCTTGTGCTTCATAACTAGCCTAATACCTCATTTTGAGCTCCAAAGATATACCATTCTTTGTGTTATTGGAGAGATCCCTCTCCGGGTCCAGGAGGGCTAGATCCTAGGATCCCAAAGTGGTTTGATGTTGTCTTATCTTTGGTATTGCCAAATCTGCCAAAACATAGGAACCCCAACAGCAGGAAACAAAATAATCTCACATGGAATTATGTTCTCTACATGTATTTTTTTTTTGGATGATAGTGATGTCATTCGCTCCAATGAGATATATCCTCAGATACTTCGGAACCAACAAGAATTTGTAATTGATCTTAATATTCACTTGTCCAGGCTATCTGAGGAGCTACCAAAGAAAATGGATTTTTTGTTTGAATGCTAGATTGAAGACAAAGGCTGAATTTTTGGTGTAAATTGAGGACACTAGAGAGATGAAAAGGCGAGATGAGGTGTTGATCAATTGTGATCTATCAACCTTGATGTTATAGGCATTGAATGATTGTATACACTAAGCTCAAGTACAAATTTTATTCTATTTGTTATATTCACCATTTGAAGCCAAAATATTTATCATTTTTTGCATAGATCTCCAATAAATTGGCTAGAGAAATGTAGATCATAATAACTATGAATCATGATGGAAAATGATCATTTCATGCAAATATGTGTGAAATTGATAAAGTACAAGCTCATTTATTTTTCAACGAATGATCGCTTTGAATTGCTGGATATGAATTGAAGATGTCACTTAGTGTTAAGAATTCAGAGCCTATGAGGAAAAGGAGACGAGTGTGTAATATACTCATGCACATAAAGTTTTATTTAAAATATATTATATAATATTTAATTTAATTTAATATTAAATTAGATATATTATAATATATATTAATATATTAGGATATATATCAATATCATAAACTTATCATCCATATATATTAATATATTAAAGGAGTTAATATAATATTATACAATATAATGCATAAATATTATGTTTCAAAATTATGGATATTAATATTATATTATATAATAAAGAGAGATAGAGTTGGAGGGGGAGAGAGAGGGAGGTAAGAAGAAAAACTTAGAAAGAGGAAGGTGGAGAGAGAATGGGGAGTTACAAGGGAGAGAGTGAGGGAGAGAGGAGAGGGGGAGTAAAGAGAGAGAGCTGGAGAGAATGGGAAGAGAGAGAGAGAGAGAGAGAGAGAGAGAGATGGATACGGAGTGTGTGCATATGTTTGGGTGGTGAGATAGATATCCAAAGAGGGATAGAAGAAGAGAGAGACATACAGAGATGAAAGAAGAGAGAGGCATATAGAGAGAGGGATGGAGGAAGAGATAGATATGGAGAAATAGAGCGTGTGTGTTTTGGGGTGTGTGATTGAGAGAAAAATAAAAGAGATGGAGGGAGATATATACATAGACGGTGGTTGAGTTTGCTTATAACAATGGGTATCAAGAGTCACTAAGGATGAGTTTGTTTGAGGCACTGTATGGATGGAGTTTTAATACTTCCATCAGTTGGAGTGATCAAGTGAACAGGGTTTTGATAGGACCAAATCTGTTGGCAAAGATGGAACATGAAATGCATGTAATCCAGAGGAATCTAAAGGAAACACGATACATGTAAAAACATTATGTAGATCAGAATAGGATATCTAAGGAGTTTTAGGTTGAGGAACATGTGTACTTGCGCATCAAAACCAAGAAAATCTCCTTGAGGATTGGATCAAGTGCCAAGATGACACCCTGATTTTGTGGACATTCTAGGATTCTTGAAAGGATTGGACCAGTAGCCTATCGACTTGCACTTCCTTCGACAGTGAAAGTCCATGATGTTTTCCATGTGTCATTACTTAAGAAGTATGTTAAATATGTTGAACAGTTTTCCATGTGTCATTACTTAAGAAGTATGTTAAATATGTTAATCATGTTTTCCATGTGTCATTACCTAAGAAGTATGTCAAATATGTTGATCATGTGATTGAATGGTATGTATTGCGGGTGGAGCCAGAAGGAGAATTCCAGCTAGAACCGCAATGTAATTTGCAGAGAAAGATGCTCATGTTCTAGAACCAAGAAATCGAGCATGTTAAAGTGCAGTGGAACCACTTTGGTCCTGATGAAGCCACATGGGAGATGGAAGCTCATCTGCGGGCTATGTATCCTTCTCTATTTTCTAGTTGAGTGAATGTTTTTGGTATATTTTTTGGTGTGATGTTTTGGTGTGATTTTTTGGTGTGATATTTTTGGTATATATTTTGTATTGATGTTTTGGTATATGGTTACAATATGAAATAACCGAATGAATACACATCTCAATACAGATAGAGTAAATAGCACTGAAGGAATAAATGATGAATTGACTCCTCCTCTTGTTTGCATAACACACACCATGACGAACCTTGTATGTTCCTACACTTTAAGTTTTATATTGTGAGAATACTTTCATGTACTAAAGTCTAACAAAATGATTTTACCTTTGGGATGCCAACTCTATTCCAAATATATTTCCATAATTAGAGAGACCAAGGGATGGTAAACCACACAATAGGTATTGGTAGCCTTATTTCACGGAATATTTGGATTGTTTTCTTGTTGTTGAGATCTTGATGTCTTTCTGATCCATATGCACTAGAGCTAGACCTCTCAGAAGTGGAATGAACTTATCCCAAGATGATTGTATCCTTGGAGTAAGATCGAGGCAAACCCGTACCTTCTAGGAACTCAAAGCATCCCATTCTACTATATCCATTAATTTTTTTATCCTACTTTATTTCATCCATAATATTAGAGTCCAAAAGTCTTTGGAGGATAAGATGGAATTGGGGAGATATTTATCCTTCCACATATTTATACGAGCTTCATTCCCCGCTTTCTAGCCAAATTGTCCACAATAAGATATGTTGCTTTCCTACACAACCTCCACATTTTGGATCCACACCCATTCCATTGCACTTCCTCCAGTCTTGTGATTTGGGATTTCAATAAGTATTTTATTGTAAAATCCTCCTTCCACCATTTTCAGGACTCAAAGATTAGCTTCCATACTAACTTGGCTCCCAGTGTTATATTAGCTAGTGTCAGATCCCTGGTCCCCAACCTCCCTTTTCCTTTGGTAATCTTACTACATTATACTTGATTAAGTGGAACTTTTTTCTTTGTTTTTCCCTTATTTCAACAAAAATTTCCTAATCATTATTATCAACTGAGTTAGTATACCCTTTGGAGCTAACAGTATTGAACGTAGATAAATTGGGAGAGAAGAAAACACTTCTTTGATTAGGATTTTTTTTCCCTACCAAATTTAACCAATACACTCCCCATCCTACAATCTTCTTATGGAATTTTCGTATAATTTTCTCCCAATCTTCCTTGTGCACCTTGCCTAGCGAAATTAGGATCCCAAGATATTTAAAGGATCTTCATTCAAATTCGACCAAGAATTCTAGAATGGATGTTACTCTCGAAACACAACAATCAGGTTGTTCCATCCATAGATACAACTTCTCTTTTTATTCACCATATCTCCTGAGAGCTTGAGATAACCATCCATTCTTTTTTGAATCTATAGGCTATGATTTTGGAAGCTCCTCCCATTATAATGGATTCATCATTGAATTGTGAATGGTCGATGTCTTTGAACTGCTGAGAAATGGTAAGGCCAAGGGGAGACACTGCCTTACGAGCTTCCTCCATATTCAGGATTAGGCTCTCTGCTACCAAAATGTAAAGCAAAGGAGAGAGAGGACATCCATGGTGGAGCCCGCGAGAACATTTAAAAAAGGAAGATGGCCTCCTAATTATCAACGATGTTATCCATAGACTTCCAATAGATGCATATATCTAATTTACAAATTCTTTAAAAAATCCAAGTTTAATAAAGATACTATACAAAAAGGAGTGTCCTATCGGGTCAAAGGAATTTTCCATGTTCGGCTTATTGACCATCCCCAGTTCTCCATTTTCTTGATTGGAATGAATCACCTCTTGTAACAATATAACATTGTAGACAATACATCAATTTTTAAGGAACCCTCCCTGATTCTCTGAGATAAGTCTTGGATGGATCTTGTTGAGATGAGAAAATGATTTTTGTTAAGATTTTATACAATGCATTACACAGGGAGATTGGCATAAACATGTTGAAATTTAATGAATTTGATTCCTTTGGGATTAGAGCTAAGAAGGATGATTTTGTGCCTCCTCCTACCTTCCCTTTTGTTCTGACCCAATTGAGCATCCAGATAAGATCCTTCTTGATTAAGGGCTAGAAGGAATGGTAAAAGATGATGGAGAACCAATCCGGGCTAGGCGCCTTATGTGGGTCTAGAGTCCAAAGTTGTCTACCACTTTGTCCCCCTTGATTTCTATCACTTCATCCTCCTTGATTTCTTGCACAAGGAGAGAATTTTCCTTGGTCGTGATTTTTAGATTGAAGGTTTACAGAAAGGCCTCATTCACTCTTTCAACTATTACCTAATCCTCCGAGTATAAGATACAGAAGTGGGAGTAAGCTTCCTCTTTGATCGTTGAAAATGATGATATAGGAGACCTTCCTTAAGGAATTATTACTTTTACACTATTTCTCTTTTCCTTGGATTTAGTTTGCTTGTGGAATAAGGAGGTGTTTTAGTCCCCCGCTTTTAGCCATATGCTTAAATTGACTTTAATCTCCACATCTCCTCCTCATTTTTGCTCTCCTGGTATATATGCTTGCTGAGATTCTTCTCCTTCTCCATATTCCATTCCTCCACCTGTTTCTCCTATGACAATTTTGATATGTTTTCCAGATCTTTGACTAGACCCTCATTTTTCCTCTCGGGAGGAATATATACTTCTCTAGCCCATATGCACAACACTTGTTTGAATTCTTTTTATTTTGGATTCCTAGGAAAAGGTTGGGGAACCAGCATATTCTTGTCTCCATGCTTTATATTAAATCACGAACTCCCCCCTCTGACACCCATAATATATTTTCGCAAAATGGAATCAGATCTAGATCCTCCTTCCTATCTAAAATCAAAGTTATTAGGTTGTGGTTGGATTCGCCTCAGACTACAATTGAATATTAAGGGCAAAGGCCTAGTATTAGCCATGAATTATGAATTAATAAGTAATCTAATATAGTTGTTATGTAATAAAATCCCACTATGTGATTGGACCATGTGTATTTCCCATTAAGAGGTTGAAAATCTATGAAATCCCATTCAAAGAGTAGGTCTTCCAATTTTTCCCGAAAAGGGATCTCTAATAATATTTCCTCCTCTACATTCATATGAATACATTATTGTGTTGAAGTCTCCCCCTACTGTACCCATTTGGTTCAATTTTCTTCTTCAAATTGATATTAAGTGTTGGGTTGTTTGGGCTTGATCCAAACTCAATCTATACTACGCACCAAAAAAACCATTGATTACTGGTCCTTTCAGAAACGACCTGCAAGGAGATCGTAGTCTCTGCTGAAGTGACTATGGATGGTTGCAGAACCAGTTTTCTTTAACCTTGAGGAACTACGTGATGTGGTATTCTTATGTTTAATACTTCACAAATTCACAAGTTACTTCGCCACATTCAAAAATATATCATATACATCACAAACTAACACTGTGCTATCATAACATGCAACTGTATTAACAAATTCGCAATAACCTATATTAAGAAAGTAGGTACATAAGATGCATAATAACACAGAATATAATCCCAAAACTTCTTCTTTATTGTGATGGATATTTGATTACAATTAGCTCTTCGACCTACACACAAAAAGGCAGGTGGTCTGCGCACTAAGTTGTAGACTCTTCCAAGGTCTCAGTGCACTCAGCTGCAGAGCCTTCCCTTCGCTACAAAATATAGATTACAAAGACTTGCCCTTAACCATCTACCATATCATTCAGTATGATTCTAACATAGCATTACATCCCTTTATATATTATTACATCAACAAAATACCATGGGCTCCATAAAAAAGGAAAATATAACCCGAAACCCATTACAAAAAGTAGGGGCTTTGACCCACCTCGAAGTCCCTATGATACTGTGTGGTATATCCAAAATTATATGATGTGCAATCCACTTCATGCTCCACTCCTCAAAATGCAGAGTTTTCACCAAAACCTAGGCCAAGTTGGGATGCTATCGACAGACCCCCAACACTCTCATTGACTCATCCCGAGTCACTTAGCTACGTTGCCTCTGATTTTTGCTGGGATGTTGTTGTAGGTGACGTTGTACTATTGCAGTATCTATGCTACCTTATTTTCTTCACTACGCACTTCTTCCAGTAGTGCCTTTGTGACTGGTCCTGTAGTCTTTGTCACTACTGCTCCTTCCTTTTGTCAAAGCTCCTGAATCTTCCCATCCACTTCCTGCGAAAGCTGGAGAGCCTCATCCTACCAAGGTTGAATTCTCTCTAACAAAACCTGATCTTTCCTTCTTAGCTCTTTGATATTCTTCTGAAGGACTTTTCCTTCATTAATCCTGGAGAGCTTTTGTGAGACTAGAAAGGTCTTCGAAGTTGCCTGAATTTCCTCCAAATTCTTCTACTTCTACTGGAAGTCTTCTTCTAGCTTTTGTACGTTTTGACCTTCCTATAGTGAAGTCCAAATATGCAAAGTGTTTTCCAACAACTTTCCACATTCTGCCATTGTCGCAGAGATGCCTAACACTATAGCCTTTATTTCAATCTCCCTCTGTTCTCAAACTTCCTATGGCATGGTTGGCTACAACTTCATTTTCATCTCACTAATTTTGATATTGTACTCAAATTTTACATTTGTGACCTTCTTTTTGGATTCCTTGATTTCAAGGTGGAGCTTCGCGACCTTATCTTCTACTGGTTCCTCCTCTTGGACATCCATGTCTAGAACTTCTCTGCATGTGGCTTAAACCACTTCTTTTAACTTTTGTTGATGTTGTTCGGCTTGATCCTTCTCTTTGATGTCTTGGTTGAGATTTTCCTTCAGTGAAGCTCACTCCTATTCTACCTGAATTTTCAACTTGGAGTTGCGTTGTTCTCGCTGCTTCAATGCATTGATGATTCCTTGATGTACGTCATGAAATGTTGTAATTGGCAGCGCTATGATGTTCATATTGACATGGTTCCAACCTTTTTCCTGTTTCTTTACCTCTGTGGAGTCGAACTGTAGAGCCCCGACAGGTATCTGCATAATGTTCACCCAAATTGTCATCTCTATTAGTCTTTGTTTTGGGATCCCTACCCTTATCTGCATTGGTTTCCTTGTTGTTTGTGCCAATATATTTAACTCTAAAATACTCTTCTCGACGCCTGTTAGGAGTGCACCGTAGATATCCTCTATTTTTTTCCAGGACTCTACTATTACCTACTGCATCTCCTCCCCAATATTATTTAGGTCCCCTTCAGTGAGGACCAATGGCATTATGTCCTTTGACTTATCTTCATTTTTCTTCTTCTTATTCCTAGGGGAAACTTCATTGTGTATCTTCATCTTTCCTTAGTATGTCATTGTATTCTCCTTGTCCTGCTTTTCACCTTCAGGTCGATCCTTCTGACCCTCATCATGTTCCTGCTCTTGGTATTTATCTTGTTCCTCTTTGTCCTTATATTTTCCACTCGGGCCCTCATGCTCTGATGTATCTTCATTTGTCTGGCTACCTTCTGCCTCTTCCTCTACTGTAGTCATCCATTATGCAGGCCACTATTGTATTAGTGTAGCAAGATTGTATTCAGTGACCTAGTATGGCAAAGGATTCCATGTCTTCATTGAATCTCTTCGAGCATCCACATACACTCTCTATGAAAATCGACCTTGAACTTCACAACAACATTATATTTTTCATATAAAATTGGTGACAAGTGAGGATGTTGGTTCACCAACATATGCAAATCCATGTGATATAAGACAAAAAATATTTTTTTATCCTCTACGTGCGATGTCTCATTGGTATACTAGAGCGAGGAATACCGCACGACTTCCCAGACATATTCTTCTACTACAAGAAATTGTGACTCCTCCGACTCTTTCCATGAAAATATTTCTATAATCAAGATCAACCATGCATAATGAAAGGTTTTACCTTTCCTCTACACTTCACGACAGCCATCCAAAAACTCCTTTCAGAGATACCCAGCCCAGTTGTACTGAACCCTGTTGTTGTAGTGTGCTGCTAAGGAAACTACTACTGCATGGATTTCATTGGCGCAACACTTTCACATGATTTTCTCGAGTAATATGTGTGTGGCGAATCAAACTCCCTAGTCCAAACTTCTCCTTCATGTTTTGAGCTACTATTTTTTCCTGATCGTTTCCCACAAACTCTTCTGTAGGGTTGTGTCCTTGATACAACAACATCGTAATCCTCCATATTATCATTTTTCAATTGGGATCCTCTTTTCGATTCAGAGGAATCCATCATGCACCATAATGAGCAACTGTCTTACACATACTATGTTTGGTGTCCTTCTGTAGAAGTGCGGCACATTGAGCATGTTCAGTAATCGAGACTGCTCCAACCCCTACACCCACTGATGCAGCTCCAACCTCATCACACCACTCTCTCGATAGTTGACCTCCTTCAGGTATCTTCTTGGTGCGAACTACGAGTATTTATTCCAATCATTGAAGTTAGAATCTAGGAGCTTCAATTGTGGGATTTTTCCAAGAAATTCTCCCTTAAATGACACTTTCTCTGGCAGCACGGTGTAAAGGTGCCATATTTCAAATCCTTTGAATCCTTGACGAGTTTTTCATTGGGTTTCCTAGGTGGAATGTACGGTGGAAGAGGGGATGGAGGTGATGCGCTCTCAGTTTCCATGTGTTGCTTCTCAGATTCTTCCTCATTGTCTCTTACAAGTTCAGGATATGGCTGCGGCTTGATGGGTTTCTTATCATGTTTGTGCTTTTCTCTCTACTCCTTGGATGGTTTCTTTCATGGAGATCGTTGCTATGAGAGGGGCAACGCTGCGGGTGTACTAGATGGTGTTGTGGCTTCCATTAGTCCCGTTATACCTTTATGTTCGAAAATACGGATGAATTCCTCAGTGTTCATACAGGAGCACAAATTTTGCAACTTCTCAACACTTAGCAACTTTTTATCATTTAGAAAACAAAGTGCCAAAATCTTGGCGGGATACAACTTTCTATAACGGCCATGAAATTCTAACCTCATGATTAGCTCATATCTTGCTTGAATTTTTCTCATTAACTGCATATATATCCTTGGATCTTTGCTTACGTATCTCCATAAATGTGATTTTCCACTCCTCCAATGGCAAGTTTCTCTTTTAACGGTCATATTTTTTCAGTGAACTCTAACATGCTGATATTATAGTGCAAAATCCTTTGTACTTCATGGCTCCTACGATCTTCTACATGATCCAAGCTCATGTAGTGGAGAAACTTCCTATGTTGAAGCTCTTTCTACAGAGTTCTTTATAGTCCAATGCCCACTTTCAACTGCAGGTGGCACTAAGACTTTCCTCCTTTCTTCTTTAGAGCGAAGCTATAGGGGTAGGATCATCCCTATATAGCTTCAACCTACTTCCATTTATCCTTCTTTGAATCAATTCTCTATTTAACTTTTCCAATTGAACTGTGCCTCCATTATTAATGTTCTTGATAATGTATGGGCCCAACTAATGCATTTTGAATTTTCCTGGAATTTTCACAAACTTACTGTCATAGAGGATAACAATGTCTCCTTCCTTGAACTTCTTATCCTTCATATGTCTGTCATGTTAAGCCTTTTCTTTTTCTTTTGGCACATGTTGATGAAATCCTGCTTTAAATATCTCTTCTTCCAAGGAAATCAATTGTGACATTCTTCCCTCCATTGTTTTAGGGTCTTCCATATCTGTGAAGGTTGCAATTCTCAAGCTGGGCAAAATATACTCCATGGGCAACACAATTTCTTTCCCATACAACAACCTGAAAGGTGTCTCTCATGTCAACTTCTTGCATGTGGTCATATAAGCCCACAATACAATTGGAATTTGAAAGTCCCAATCATCTATGTTCACATTGCATACTTTGGTGTGTTCATTCTCCAAAATATTATTAAAATCTTCCATTTTTCCATTTCCCTAAGGGCGATAAGGAGTAATCTTCTAATGATAGACTTGGAACTCCTTAATCAATGCTTCAATAGTCTTATTCAGGAAGTGTGAGCCTTGGTCACTTATCAAGATCTTCGGACAACCAAATCTAGACAATATGTACTAAAAAATAAACCCTGTTGCAGTCCCTTACTAGTTGTGCTTCAACCCATATTGATAGGTAATAATTTTTTGTGATTATGTATCTCACACCATTCTTCTTCCTAGGTGGGTTGATAGGTCCAACAAAATAAATATCCCATTCGTCAAACACCTGCAATGTCACTTGTGGAACCAATGGAATCTCATCCATTTTATAGGGCTTCCCTTTTCTTTGACACACATCACATTCTCTACAATACTCCTTTTCATCCTTATGTAGCATAGGCCACCATAATATTTCTCTCAAAATCTTCTGCGCAATAGTTTTTCGTGCATAATTTCCACTAGTTATGCCTCCATGATCTTCTGCTAGAATCATTTATCTTTCATGTCCAGCAACATATTTGTGGAGTATTTCATCTAATCCCATATTATATAATTATCTTGCTATCAATGAAAAAATAGTTGTATTTACCCCCAATTCTTTCTTTTGCTGCATAGTATATTCTGAAGGAGCCATCCCTGTGGTCAAAAACTGAATAATGTCTACGAAATGGTCATATGACACTCTGATTGAAAATAACTGTGCATCAAGGATATTATCTTCTATGCTAGTTGGTTCTTCTCCTGCTTCCAATCTTGACAGATGATTGGGTCATGCATTCAACCTTCCTAGTTTAACAACGACTTCAAAGTCATACTCCTGAAATAAAAACAACCATATAAAAATATTTCCTCCTAAATCAGGCTTATTGAACAAATAGTTCAATACAGAATAATATGTAAACATATCAAAATTTGATTCCAGCAAATAATGTCTAAAATTTTGTAGAGCATACAACATAGCTAGAGCTTCTCTTTCTGTAGTGGTGTAATTGTTCTCAGCTTTAGATAACTTCCTACTTGAAAAAGCTATAGGATGATCTATCTCTCCTTCGCCAGGTTGTGCCAATACCACTCCAAAAGATATGCAAGAGGCATATACATGGACATGAAATTCCTTTTTCCAATCAAAAAATATTAGTATAGGCACAGTTAACATGAGTCTCCTTTAATATGTTGAGGCTCTTCTTGCATTCTTCATACCATTGAAAATTTACATCCTTCTTCAGCAATTTCTCCATGGGCGTAATGATCTCCACATACCCCTTAATGAAATTTTTGTAATACCCTATATGTCTCAACGTAGTGTGCAATTGTCTTGCTGTCTTAGGTGTGTGCAAGTTTACAATGACAACAATCTTAGCAGGGTTCACCATCAATCCTTTCTTACAAACAATATGCCCCAAAAATATACCAAAAGGTACAAAAAATATGTACTTCTTCAAATTCAGAGAGATATGATATTGTCTGCAAGTGTCAAGCATAAGCCTCAAACTCCTTAAATTTTTTCTCAATAGTCCAAACAATGTCTAGTCATCAAAGTATACCTCCAAAAACTTGTGAATGTACTCCTTAAAAGTTGGGATAACCACTATGGAAAATATGGCAGGGGAATTATTCAATCCAAAAGGCATAACTGTGTACTGATATGAGCTCCATTCTGTAGAAAATGTGGTCTTATGTTGATCTTCAGGTGCAGTTATGATCTGATGATAACCTGAGAAACCATTTGTAAATGAGTAGGCTTCCTGACCTCCTACATTGTTGAGCACTTCATCTGTGAAAGGGGTAGGAAAAGGATCATGTAACATGAATCATTCAACTTCCTTAGATAAACATAGATCCTAATCTCTCCTTGAGTCTTGTTTTCTTGCACCACCATAGGACTTACCCATTCTGATCCTTTGACGGGTTCAATAATCTCCGCTGCTATCATATTATCAAGTTCTAGCTTCACTTCTCCTTGTACTTTGGGTTCAACCTATAAGGTCTCTGCTTCATCATCCTTAAGGGGAATCTTCATGACCCCTACATATCCTAATATTCCCTTCATATCTAAAAAATTTAGTGGGAAATAGTTCTTGATACTCATGGAGTAGCTTTGTAACGTTACTGACTGTCTCCTCATCCCAGTAATCTCCTACCATTGAAAACTTTGATTCTTCTTCTGGTCCTATATTCACCTTCTTGATCTTCAATGGCTTTGTTATGTCTCGTATCTCTATCTTAGTCCCTTTTACTTCACATTGTCCTTATGATTTTTCTATGTCGATGTTGCAAGGATCTTCCTCTTCTTCTGCAGTAATGTTATAACACTCCAATGCATATTCTATCTGCGCAGCCTAGGTTGTTTCCATGTCAGTGTGGTTACACCCTCAAAGATATTCTCTTTTACTACCTGAAGGGTCGAATCTATGCCAAGACATTCATCCTCAAAACTGAATGTTAAAATAAAACCATCAACCAAGTCTGCCCAGTTCCTAGTACCATGTCGCAACTTTGTTTCTAGGTACCAATTCTTAGGAATTGTCTCCAATGTGTGAATAAATCCATATACCCATTCATGTTGTGGAATCAACTTCCATGTTTTAGTGCACAGTTAGATGTGCTTTCTAGGGTCAGTTCCACCATCATATTTCTCCTTCATTTGTGTTTCCACTTGTCCAAACCTTATCCACATTAGTTTCGACATACCTACCAATATCCTATATTTGTCTTATGTGTGCCCCACCATCTAGCAGGGGTAGCTTTCAAGGTTATATCCAAAGCTGACAATATTTGATTTTCTAGCACTTTTTCCTCATAAGAAGTAAGAAAAGTATCTACATTTCCAAAACTACCATAAGAAGGCAGGTTACATACCTCAGATGTCATACAATGAACTACTTTTGTCATTCTTGCCCAGTGCTTGTAGATACTTCATGCAACTTGTTTTGTGAATTCTCCAATTATTCTTCTGAATTTGATGTGAAAGAACTATCATTATCCCAATTCAACTTTCCATCTACGGTAGGGTTAATATAATATTCGTCCTTAGCTATAAATTTATAGATGTTATCTATGTCAGTTAAGGTGTATTCTTCTTTGATTGGCTATGTATATCTTACTCCTTCAGATGGATCTAAAGGAATGATCACCCTCATATTGCTTCCTTGAAATATCATGTATCTCTTATTTAGATTGATTATGGCCATATTGTCCATTGCCCAATCAATTCCAAGAAAAGTAGGATAGGGATCACTGTCATCAACAATTTCTATTACTTCGAAATCAACAATAGTGCGAACTCCTTCCATATCTACCGTGACACCTGACAGTCTTCCCATAGGAAAGATATTTTGCTGATTTTCTAATCTTAACTAAATATTTGACCATTGTAGCTTCAACTTACCCATTAATTCTCATGTTTATTTTGTCAGGACATTAGCATCAGATCCCAAATCTAGAATAACTCGATCCATTTCATATTCTCCTATCTGCACACTAAGTCTCATCTCTTTTCCAATTCTCTTTTGTCGATGTACATTATTAACTACGCGCATCTAACTTTGCAGTGTTTATTTTCATGCGTAGGAATATACAAATTCTTGAAGCCCTTTTACTGTAGGTTTTAACCCTGTATAGAAATTATTTGCAAACGAATCATAAAAAACAGAAAATAAACAATAGTGAGAGCATAAAACATAAAACAGATATACACAAAGATTTTCCCTTGGATCCCAAATCAGGACAACCAGCTTGATTTTTCATTATATTCCTTTCAGTGTTACAACACATATATATACATGCCGAAGCATACATAAACCCCAATCCATTAACCCTGGATTAGAACATAACCGCAGTTCCCTTAACCAGATCTACAAAATACCAGGGGCCGAAAACCATCATGCCCTAAAACCATGTGCAAACCCATGCACAAAACAATGGGCGGGTCTGCCCACCGAAAAATAAGGACCAAATTTTTTTTCCTGGGGTGCTGCCACCCCCCCTGTGACCCCCCTGCTGTGCCCGACGCAACGTACAGGGGGGGCTGTCGCCCCCCCTGTGACCCCCCTGCACGTGACTAGTCGTGGAAAGAATATAACACATACCCAACATCTATAGCCTTTTGATCCCTTAACAACTTCATACAAGCATGCAGAAAATATCTCAAAATACTTACTTGATCTATTGAATTTTGTGTCATAGCTCGGTCTTGCGTCGCATCTTGGTTTTTTGTCAGAACTAATGACATGTCGCAGTTATTAGGCCCTAGTTGTGCAATAGAATTTGAAGCTACCACACCCATAAAAGTTCGCTTTTCTTACATAAACAGTTTCTTTTCTTTGTGAACATATAAAATAGGAACTTTCTTCCTAGTCTTTCTAACCCATGCACCTAGATTTTCCAATTCCTTCTTTCCATCTACTTTATCACCTCTAGTTGCAACTCCACTTCCAGTGACAATATTAACGCAAGGTTCATCAATTATCCTTTCAATAGTCATCATTTGGATGTTTTGTGTGGGCTACTAATTCCTTTTCTCTTGTGTTTTTTCCATAAGTACATGATATTATTCAATTACATGATCAAATGATTTGCAATAATTAGATGTCATAGTGGGATTTTGGCAGTCTCTTTCAAAATGAACCGTGTGGCCGAAAGTTATAGAAAATGAATTTTCCACGTCGTCAACCAACTCCACCTCCTCGGCCTCTTTCTTGATAGCCTCCTCTACAACCGTGCTATCCATTGGCATCATGTGCGTGCTCTTCTGCTTGCATCCTGTAAGTATCACCAATGCGCTCCATCATTAGATCATAACTTCGATAACTATTCTCATCATGTCCTACTAACTTAAATAAAATACAAAACAGATTCCTTAGGGTCTATACATATTTCTACAACAAATAACATTCTTCTAGGGGATGTTGGCCTCTAGTCTTTCATATCTCGCACCACAAGTTGGATCATGTATTCAAGGGATTAGGTGCTCCACTAGGCATGTAATCCCGTAAAATAGGGCATTTTTCCTTAGAATGGCCCTATGATTTTCACTTTGTACACCATACTTCTTCTCTAACGTCTTTACCCTTCTTGATATATTGTAATTGCAAGGTTAGGTTTGCCAGCTGACTCTGAATCTGTTGCATACCTACATTAGTGTCTCTTAGAGGCGAAGCTTCCAACTTCATCGCAATTTCTAGAGCTTTGGCTTGAGTTTCTATCTTCTGTTGCGTTAATGGCAACCTAATATGGAGTAGCATCATAGCTATAAACCATTCTTTATGTTGCTGCAGAGGTATGTTGAAGCTTACTTGATCCAATAACACCTTAAATCTTTGTTCAAACTCCCAAACAGACTCATTAGTTTTCCATTTGATCTCCTTTAACTTAGTAATGCATTGTGATTCAAACTTCTGCTTCTTGAACTTCTATATCAACGTTTTCTTAGTGTCTACAAATGTACCATTATGACTAGTCTAATACTCCATATATCAGGTCAGTGCTCTATCTTGTAGTGCCATAATGAATTGCGCCTTCTTTGTATCTTTGTCATCAACCTACTTCACTTTCCATACTACTTCGTGATCCTTTTATCCAGTTCCTCTAAAAATAGGTAGCTTAATATCATGAGCCATACCTCTTTTTGGAGGGGGAGGGGTAGGGGGATTACGAGGAGGGGGAATGCTGATAATACCCTGGATCTTACTAAATTATGGCTTCGGTGAACTTCCAGCCTAGAAGGGGGAAACTATGGAGTTACTTAGGAGTTCTCTGGGTAGTTTTCTTCTATTTCACCTTCAGATTCACACAAAAGAGGGTTATAATCAGTCTCTATGAAGGTCTTCGGATCTTGTTCCTGATATCTCGTTCTTGTATCTACTCTATACCTTTTTCCACTTCGAATTGTACATATTTCTTGCTTATATTTACTTCTTCCTCCAAATATAAGTAAACTATAAATCTGATTGCATCCGTAAAACTCCCTTTTCACATAGAAGCATCTTAATCCAAAGTTTCAAATATTTCAAGTAATTAACTCATGGTCCTTTGAAGAATCTTCGCTTTGCTTCGTTGTAGGACACAATGGAGTCTACTGCAAACTTAGTAATGAAACCTTCCAAGATGCTGTCAACCCAAAAGTCGAAAGCCCTTGAAATCTTGTATCAGCTCTGGAGTCCACGATGTAGGTTTTTCATTCTTAAAGCAATCCTTCCTTTCAAATAAACCTGACACCCACTCGTACAATTCAGCAGGAAATAATCTGAAGAAAATTTTGCACTGATTTGTGAAAAGATACCTTTGCAACCAAGCCTCGAATGTCAGATGAGGATTTCTGTTCTCTTGATCTGAAAATTATTTCTCCTTTTGGACTATCCAATATTGAATTTCCTTCTTCAACGCGTGCCACGTCCACATATCCCTCAAACAGATCCTAGTCCCAAAAAAAACAAAAAAAAACAAAAAACAAAAAAAAACAAAAAACAAAAAAAACAAAAACAAAAAACAAAAAACAAAAAACATTTGTTGGGTTGTTAACACTGTTACCGATGAAATAGGTAACCTGACCTCAAAACGGAAACTCTAGCCGAGAAAGACTAAAAAAACATGAAAAAACACCCCAAAAACAAAAAAAGTGTATTCCAGAACGCACTTGGTTTTTTTTTAAGGTAAAATTTCAACATTTTATAAAATTATGCTAAAAACAAAATTGTTTCTTGAAAAAAGGATTGAAAAAACACCCTCAAAACAAAACTAGTTGATGCTGAAATAACAAAAAAGAAAACAATTGTGTCATATTTTTTACATTTTTAAAAGTAGAAATAACATTTTTTTAATTTTTAAAATTCAAACATTAAAAAAAAACCTAAAATTTAAGAAAAAAATAAATTTAAAAAATAAAAACATTTTAAAGCTTAAAATTTAAAAATATATAGGAATAAAAAAATAAAAATAAAAACAAAATAAAAATTTTAATTCAAACATTAAAAAAAAACCTAAAATTTAAGAAATAAAATAAAATAAAATAAAATAAAATTTAAAGATTAAAATTTCAAAATATATAGAAAAAAAAATAAAAATTTTAAAATATTAAATTTAAAAAAAATTAAAAAATTAAATATAGAAATTAAATTTAAAAAAGAAAAAGAAAATGTTTATTAAATTAAAAAAAAATAATAATTAAATTTTAAAATAAAAAATTAAATTTAAAGAAATATATTAAATTTTAATAAGTTTAAAACTTTAAAATAAAAAAATAAAAAAACATTATTTTAATTAAAAGTAAAAAAATTAAAAATTAATTAAAAATAAAAAATGAAAAATAAAATACAATAAAAATATTAAATTTAAAATATATATATATATATATATATATATATATATATATATATATATATATTTAAATTTAAATTTAATTTATTTTATATATATATATATATATATATATATATATATATATATATATATATATATATATATATGAACTTAAATTATATATATATATATATATATATATTAGATTTTATTAAATTTGTAAAATCTCTTTAGGTAATAATCACAAATTAAATTTAAAAAAAAAAATTATTAAATTTTAATAAATAAATGAATAAACAAATAAATTTTGAAATAAAAAAAAAAATTTAAATATAAAGATAAAACAAAAAAAAAACATTGTTAAAATAAAAAGTTAAAAAACTTTAAAAATCAATTAAAAATGAAAATATTAAGTTTAATTTTAAAAAAAAAAAATTCTAATTTTAAATACACAATTTTAATTGAAATAAAAAAAAATATAAAAATTTTATGTAATTAAATAAATAATAATAAAAAAATAAAAAATTTAACAAAAATATTAAATTCAAATAAATAAATAAATACAAAATTTATTAAATTTTAAAAAATTAAATGAAAAAACTAAACATAAAATTTAATAATAAAAATATATATATATATATATATGAAAAAATTTAAAAAAAAATCAGTTAAATAAAAAAAATACAAAATTTAATAACAATTATTAACAAAATTTAGAAAAAAAAAAATTAAAAACAAAAAAATGAATAAAATTTAAAAAAAAACAAAAAAATAAATAAAACAAATTAAATTTCAAATATAAAAGTAAATTTAAAAAAAAAAATCAAATTAAAAAAAATATTAAAAATTTAAAAAAAAAAAGAGAATTTTTTGATTGTGGTGGCGCCGCCAATCGACCTCCTGCCCAGGTGGCGGCGGAGGTCGATTCCGGGAATTGTGCTCCCGCGGCGAGAGGGCGATTCCGGGAATCGGCCTCCCACGGAGGGAGGTCGATTGGTGGTGCCACCACGATCAAAAAATTCTTCTTCTTCTTCTTCTTCTTCTTCTTTTTTTAAAAAAATTTTAAATTTCATTTTTTTTTTATTTTTTAGTTTTATTTTTTAATTTTTAATATTTTTTAATTCGTAACATTTTTTTTTAATTTTTAATATTTTTTTTAATTTGATTTTTTCCTTTTTGTTTTTAATTTTTTTTTTATATTTTTTTTAATTTAAATTTTTTTTTTTTTTTTTTATTTCAAAAAATTAAAAATTATTTTTTTTAATTCAAATTTTTTATTTTAAAGTTAATTTGTTTTAATTTTTTATTTTAAATTTAATATTTTAGATTAATTATTTTTTAAAATTTAAAATTTATTTATTAAATTTTAATTTTATTTTTATTTTTTTTAAATCTTTTAGTTTATTTAGTTTTTCATTTTTTAAATTTATAAATTTTTTCATTTAAAAAAAATAGTAAATTTATGGATATTTGTTTTTTAATTATTTGCACGTGGTTTTTTTGTTTTTTTTTGTTTTTTAATGATAGTTTTTTTTTTTTTAATTCTTTTATTTTAATTTTCTTTCTCAATTTTAAATTTGTTTTTTTTTTTTAATTTGTTTTTTTTTTGTTAATTTTAAAATTTGTATTTTTTTTCTTATTATTATTATTTTTTTAATTTAAATTTTTAAATTTAATTTTTTCTTTTTTGTATTTTATTTTTTTTTATCTAAATTTTTTTTAATAACTTAGAAAAAATGATTTTGATGTTTTTTTTTTTTTGGTTAATTTTTGTTTTTTTCTTTAAATTATGTGTTATTTTTTCAAATTTTGTCATTTCTTTTGATATAATTTTCGAATATTTTTGTTTTTTTTTGTTTTATTTATTTTTGTTTAAATTCTTTTATTTTTACGAGTTAATTTTGTTTTTTTTACATTTTTATTGGTTTTTTTATTGTTTATATATATATATATATATATATATATATATATATATATATATTATCTAAGTTTTGTGTTTTATTACCAACATGAAAATCACCGCTCTAAAAAAAAGGTTGATGCTGCATCAATACGTTTCAAAATTAGCATGAAAATCACCGCTCTAAACAAAAAAAGTTGATGCCGCATCAATACGTTTCAAAATTAGCATGAAAATCACTAATATTTTAAAACAAATATTCATACTTCATAAATAAAAATATTAGAGTGTCAAAAATGTGCACAAAAAAAAGGGGTGATTCTGCATCACCACTTTTCAAAATCGGGTGCTTTTTATGCTACCAAAAAAAAGTAGGTAATAGTGCGGTTACGTATTTCATCGGTAACAGTGCTTGTTTGGGATTGACCCAGGTTCAATCTATATTATGCACCAACAAAACCCTTGATCACTGGCCCTTTCGGAAATGACCTGCAAGCATATCACAGTCTCACCCAAAGTGACTATGGGTGGTTGCAAAACCAGGTTTTTGCGACCATGAGGGACTACGTGATGTAGTATTCTAATGTTTAATACTTCACAACTTCACAAGTTACTTTGCCACATTCAGAAATATATCATATACACCATAAACTAAGACTACACTATCATAACATGCAACTATATTAACAACTTCACAATAATAGATATTAATAAAATAGGTACATAAGATGCATAATAACACATAATATACTCCCAAAACTACTTCTTTATTATGATGGATCTTTGATTAGAATTAGCTCTTCGACCTGTGCACACAGTTGCAGGTGGTTTGCGCACTAAGCTATTGACTCTTCCAAGGTCTCTGCACACTCATCCACAGAGCCTTCTCTTCGAATGATTCTAACATAGGATTACATCCATTTATAAATTATTACATCGACAAAATACCATGGTTCAAATACCATGGGCTCCATAAAACAAACAAATATAACTCGAAACCCATTACAAAAAGGAGGGGCTTTGACCCACCCCAAAGCCCCTAAAATACCACGTGGTATATCCAAAATTATTTGTTGCGTAGTCCACTTCGTGCTCCTCTCCTCAAAATGTGGAGCTTTCACCAAAATCTAGGCCAAGTTGAGTTGCACCCAACATCAAGTTATCTCAAAATTCTTGCTTATCTACATAGGTTGAGGGAGCATATACATTAATAACCTTGAATCATTCTCTTGTGTCAATTTCCTCTAACTCCACTCCTATCCAGTTGTGGAATTTGATACTATCAATTAAGTTAAACAAATATTTTGTCCAAAAGGTCCCTAGTCCCCCTGAGGAACCCCTTAAATTTTGTCCAATTCCTTCACTTCCATTCCAGAATGATTTTCATGGTTTTATTAAGTCTTCTTCTTCCATTTTCATTTCTCATAGCAAAATAATCATTGGTTGTTCTTTTTTTACCATATCCTTAACTAAGAGGCCTTTTGAGGGGCCTCTGATTCCCCTTATATTCGATGAGAGGATCTTCATCATTTGGGGATCAAATTTTCCTTTGATACTCCCTTTGTTGTTCCTTCTACTCCTTTTTATATCATTTCCTTGAAAATGTCCAAGATATGAGGTTGACTCCATAATTTCTTGTTATGCTCTACCTCTACTTCTCTAAGATCCTTCCTAGAGTTCCTTCCTTACTTTTTGACATGGCTTCCTGCATCCTGACTACTATTCGCTTCACTACCTTGTTATGCATGTGTCATAGTTCTGGTGATGATTTTCCGAGGTCCTTCATGAGTCTCTCTCTTCCCTCTTGCTTAAGGGGATGGCTGAGCCAACTGACATAAAACCAACCACCCCTTGTTGACTGAGAATTGGGTTTCCTGCTTCTCATTCTCATTCACTTCTCCTTCCTTCTCTTGGATTTCCCCTTCTTCAATTAGTTCCTCTTCAGGAATTTCTTCCTATTTTCCAGAGTGGTTCTCCTGGGAATATAATAGGGAGGATCCAAGAGATAGAAGGGCTCCAAATGGGTTCGATGAAGTGGATGGAACCTCACTATTCTAGGTTTCCGATTTTGGCTTGACCTCTCCCTTTTCCTCCCTTTTTCTGCATTTTCCATTGGCCTTATTGGTCTCCTTATTCCTGTTGAGGGATTTCTTGAGCTTCCACTTGAAATTTCTTGCAATCCTTGGTGGAATGACCATACTCATGGTAAATCCTACACTTAAATGGGATTTTTTTTTAATCCATCATTTGGTAGGCTTCTAATTCCTCATTGTTAGAATAATTTTGAGAGGGAGACCCTTCTCTAGATCCACTTCAACACATATCTTGGCATAGGTGAACTTACCACCCTTGGACTCTATCCAATCTATGTATTTTCCTACTCCATTCCCGATTTCCCTAAGACAAATGTCACTCTAGCAGGACAAGGGTAACCGAGGAAGTTTTACCCAAACTAGGATCGCAGTTGGGATGCCTTCTACAAGATCAAAGTCCAAGTTCCATCTATTCAAGTACATCCATCTGTTGTCAAAGAAAAATGGCCCATTTTGGAAGATGATCTACTTATCTTCCTTGAATTCGAAAAAAAATGTTAAAAAACCATTTCCAACTGCAAAAATTCCAAGATTCTCTTTCATCTTGTCTTTCACATTTTTCTTTGTCCAAAACTCCTTCGACTTGGGGGAAGGCCACATTCCCGTGAAATTCCCAACAAGAGACCGATTTGAATATATGAGGGATGATCTCATGATGGTCGAGGGCATTGACACCAAGGGGATCAATTCCAGTCTATTGAAAATGGAAATAATAAATATTTACAATGGCACCCATGAGGCTTCTAATTTAATTTTCTCATCATTAAATTGGAAGAAAATTTGTAATTCCATCACATGAAAACTTGTGTTAGTTAACTGAGTGAGGAAGACTTAGTTAGCTTAGTAAATTCGAGTTGAGGGTCAAAGAGGAGGCATGTAGAGTTATTCCTAAGATTTAGGGGGTCCAGTTATAGTTATTTGTGAGTTGTAATTAGTTAACTCAATTATTTGAGTTAAAAATAGTTTAACTAGTTCTAACTGAGAGATGAGCTAGTGATAGCTCCAGTGAATCAAATATGATTTAATTAAAAATTAGTGTTTAATCAGTTAAATAATAATTCACTATAAATAATTGTTGTATGTTACTTCTAAGGAAGGCCCAATTAATATATGGGGTTAAAGGGAAGAAAACTATCAGTTGTATAATTAGAAAATTGTACAAGTGGTGTATGCAGTCAGAAGAAGGCCTAAAATAAATCGTTTCTTAATTAGAGAACATTTCCTTTAAAAGGAGGAATGGAGACACAAGTTTAATCATTGTTTTGGTGAGCACAAATTGGCGAGACCAAACAAATAGAGGAAAATTTTTGTGCATGGAGATTGTGAGAGAAAGGTGTTCCAAGAGAAGCTTGTGCACAGGTTAAAGTGAGACAGTTAGTAGAGTGCAAAGGTTTCTCAGGAAGGTAAATAGAATTGTATTGTTTCATGATCTTGACTTTATGAAATATACAGATAATAGGGTTTTGAGCAGTTGCTTTCCTAGATACATCTTATGTTGTGCACATGCTAATTTATTTCTCTTACTTATTATGTGATTTTGCGATCAAATTTGGTTTTTGCAATTTGTAGAATAGATTCAAGTAATATTTTTTAGCATATTACATGATCAGTTGAATCTATGTGGATTTTCTACATGGTATCAGAGCAGGAATTTTTTGGGCGACAAGTTTGCAAAGCAGATTTTAAAATTTTCATGAATTTTTTTCAAAACCAAATAGCAGATCTAGATCCCTTGCAAAAAAATACCCAAATTAAAAAAACAAATCAGTCAAATTAGAGTTCGGATGAGGGAGATATTGCCGATTTAATATCAACTATTTTTTTGAGAAAATTTTGTGACACGGGACAATTACAGTGTGCACGAGTCAAGAACCTGTTTGCACTTGAGGTAGAAGATGAATGCAAAGCTTTGAGGAGCAAAGAAAAGGTTAGATACTCGGTGTTTGAGAGGGAGCATAAATTACCTCTCAACATGCAGCGTCATAAGAAGCCTGAGAAGGTTGTGGAGAAGCCACAATTGGCGAATCAAAGAGAAGACCGAGTGAAGGCATATACTCAAGCAGAGAACTCCAGTAGGGGGGAATTTCAAGCCAGGGGGGTAGAGGGAGCACATGCAACCATACCTATAGGTGAGAGGTGGGCCGATGTGAAGTCATAATCCCAAGAGAAGAAATTTGGGCAGGGTCCATTGAGATGGATTGTCTCATGGATCATTACCTGGCTATGGGGGCCCACAATACATAGTACCAGGATGGATTAGTACTATTTATGTAGTCATATGTTAGATACTAGAGTGCAGATCAAATTTGGTAGCAATGCAGATGGCACATATGCAGATTCAGGATAGACGCAGAGTTTTCAGTAGAAGGTGCAATAGCTAGCAATAGTCACAAACTCTAGAGACAAATGCATCATACTGATTTAGTTTGGACGTTTTTTTAGTTTCAGAAGTTGCAGTAGAAAACAACACTAGAGAAGTGTTGCATGCAGAACATTCCAAAGGTACAGGTTGGGATAGATTGAATTCCTTTCGTGTTGAGAGGGAGTGTTGCAAATGACAAGAAGAAATATTGAAAATCGGACCCACGAGGCTTCTGATTTAATTTTCTCTTAATTAAATTAGAAGAAACATTGTAATTTCATCACATGACAACTTGTATTAGTTAACTAAGCCAGGAAGACTTAGTTAGCTTATTAAATTCGAGTTGAGGGTCAAAGAGGAGACATGTAGAGCTATTCCTAAGATTTAGGGGGTCCAGTTACAGTTATTTGTGAGTTGTAATTAGTGATCTGAAAGGAGTGTATTAGTTTTCTATGCAAAGTGTCCTTTCAGTAATAAAAACATGTACAATTGTATCCATTTATTTGCTTAAGGAATGATTGTTTTAACCATGAAACATAGATGAATTTGTGAACTTTAAGCATGAAAATAAGCCTAAATAACAGTATACAGTAGTGTATAATAGAGAATAAACATCACACATATGTTTTACACATTAGGCATGATGAAGCAATTCACCCCTCCTAGGATACATCTGCTAGTCTAGCTCCCAATGGCATGTCCCTCTTTTTCATTATGCTCAAAATTGCAAATACATGCGTTTACAAGCCTCTAATGGTTGTTAGCTTATTAAATTCGAGTTGAGGGTCAAAGAGGAGGCATGTAGAGTTATTCCTAAGATTTAGGGGGTCCAGTTACAATTATTTGTGATTTGTAATTAGTTATCTGAAAGGAGTGTATTATTTTGTTATGATAAGTGTCCTTTTAGTAATAAAAACATGTACAATTTGTCTCCATTTGTTTGCTTAAGGAATGAGTGTTTTAACCATGAAACATAGATGAATTTGTGAACTTCAAGCATGAAAATAAGCCTAAATAACATTGTACAATAGTTTATAACACATAATAAACATCACACATAATTTTTACACATTAGGCATGATGAAGCAATTCACCCCTCCTAGGCTACATTTACTAGTCCAACTCCCAATGGCATGTCCCTCTTTGTCATTATGCTCAAAATTGTAAATACATATGTTTACAAGCCTATAATGGTTGTTTTCTCTGCACCAGTGGCTCCAAAATGCTCAAATTAGTCTAGGTAGACTCTTATTTCACCCAAATTGGTCGAAAATTGACCTCCCAATGCATTTTTCCCAATATAAGCTAGAAAAGCTCCACCAAAAGTGGAGACTACACTTAACTGCTACTAAAATTTGCAAAACCCCTAAATTTTAGGGCACCTTCATAGTTCCGCTGGATAATACCGTTAGAATTAAAATCAAATGGTTTGGGCGGGGCGGTCACATGTCAACCCCTCGTCTCTAACTTCGCAGCTTATCTGTTTGTATTAAACTCCACATATAGAACAGAACTCAGAGTCTTAAGGGTTCTGAAAACCGTGGAATTAATTGCCATTTGAACTGTGCCCATGTGACAGCTCTTATTTTCTATCGGGTTTTATGTTTTATATAACTGCCGAATTAACCACAAACAATGCCATGTGATCGTTATGGTTTTACCGCCGGAGGTTACGGTTTGGACAACCATCACTTGACATTTTTATGTCACAGCATTACACGTGACCGCAATCATTGAAACTGTCGGAGTCTGAGTTTGATGTAACCGACGGTTTTTAGTTTTGTTGCTGCAGGTTTTAGAACGTCATTTGAACAAAAAACTTGGGGCCACCAGTGGGTTAGAACTGCTGGAAGTCCCCCCTCCAAAATGCAAAACCATTGGCAACTTCAAATAGAACCATTCGACTTAGATGGTTAAGTTGTAACATAGCAGAGTTAGATGAGACCGTTGTGCGCACGGTGGAGGTCACAGGGTCGAACCCCCAGACCCCAAACCATAATTTTGTTCAATTTTCCAAGGGACACATGGCAACCTATGGGCTCGCCACGTGTCATCCTCCAATTGGCTAAAAAAAACACAACATACATCCCAGATCAATGATCCACATCATGCGATGTGGTGAAATCTTGTTAGCTTAGGAAAATGGAATATTCCTGAAATATGCCACCTACTGACTATACCTGCCTGCTGACTGGGCATGCCAGTCATCCTTGTCATAAAAAATTTAGTTGTTTAGAAAAATTATCAGAATGAAATATCTTCCTCATACGACATCGATTTTTCGAACCGTTCGGGGCATTGGAATCACAATGATGAGACCTTTCTGGTCACTTAGGTTCGGTACAGTTTCGAGCACCTTCAATTTTGAGCAAAACACATGATCTCTGGATCAATTAGTTAACTCAATTATTTGAGTTTAAATAAGTTTAACTAGTTCTAACAGAGGGATGAGTTAGTGATAGGTCCAGTGAATTAAATCTGATTTAATTCACAATTAGCGGTCAATCAGTTAACTGATGATTGACTATAAATAGTTGTTGCATGTCATTTTTAAGGAAGGCCCAATTAATATTGGGTTAAAGAGAAGATAACTATAAGTTGTATAATTATAAAATTGTACAGGTGATGCATGCATTCAGAAGAAGGCCTAAAGTGAATCATTTCTTAATTAGAGAAAATTTCCTTTAAAAGGATGAATGGAGAGACAATTTTAATCATTGCTTTGGTGAGCATGAGTTGGTGAGACCAAGTAATCGGAAGCACAAGTTTGTGTGTGGAGCATGTAAGAGAAATTTGTGCCAAGAGAAGCTTGTGCATTGGTTAGAGTGAGATATTCAGTAGAGTGCAGAGGTTTTTGAGGAAGGGAAACATCCATGTGTTGTTTCATGATCTTGACTTTATGCACTATACATATAGTGGGGTTTTGAATAGTTGTTTTGATAGATACATCTTGTGTTGTGCGATTGATAATTTCTTTCTCTTACTTCTTATGTGATTGTGCGATCAAATTTGGTTTCCGCAAATTATAGAATGATTTGGTATTTTTCTTTAGTACATTACAAGATGAGTTGAATCTATTTAGATATTTCTACACAAGCTTCTCATGAAATTCGAAGAATTAGCCTTCGATTTTTGCTTTTATAAGATAGTTGAGATCAAATCTTGAAATATTGTGGCCTCATCTTGGGGAGGGGGAAGCCATTGCTGAAGGAACAACCAACCCGAGAGTGAATTCAGCTAGGGGTTTTTAGCCGCAACTTGACCTCTCTTGTTTCCTCCCTTTTTCTGCATTTTCCATTGGATCGATTGGTCTCCTTGTCCCTGTTGAGGGATTTCTAGAGCTTCCACCTAAGCTTTCTTGCAATCCCTGGTGAAATTCCCATGCTCATGGAAAATCCTACACTTAAATGGGATATTTTTGTAATCCATGATTTGAAAGTGCTTCCAGTTCCCCATTGTTAGAATAATTTTGAGAGGGAGACCCTTCTCTAGATCCACTTCAACACAAATCTTGGCACAAGAGAACTTACCACCCTTGGGCTCCTCTTGATATATGTATTTTCCTAGTCCATTCTCGATTTCCCTAAGACAATCGTCACTCCAGCAGTACAAGGGTAGTCGAAGAAGTTTTAACCAAATCAGAATCGAAGTTGGGATGCCTTCTGTAAGATCAAAGTCCTTATCTTCCTTGAATTCGAACAGAAAGGTTGAAAATCCATTTCCAATTGCAAATATTCCAAGTTTCCCTTTCATCTTGTCTTTCCAGTTTTTCTTTGTCCAAAACTCCATCAACTTGGGGGAAGGCCACATTCCTGTGAACTTCCCAACAAGAGCATGATCTGAATATGTGAGGGATGATTTGCAAAAGACCGAGGGAATTGGCACAGAGGGGTTCAACTCCAGTCTTCTCACAAACTTCGAATAATTTTCCTTTGGTTTGTGCTTTTGCGAGAGAGTCAAGATCAAAGCTTGAATGACTACAGCCTCATCTTGGGGTGGGGGAAGTCATTGCTGAAGGAACAACCAACCCAAGAGTGAATGTAGCTAGAGGTTTTGAGCTTCAGCTTTAGAGCTTGATGTGTCACATGCCTTAAGGAGTTTATTAATTTATTAATTAGTATTAATTAATTGATTACTAATTTATTTAAGATCATTAATTTATAATAATTAGTATTATTACTAAGAACAATCTTAATATATGAATTAATTTTAATATGGTAATCTAAACATGATTAAATTAATGTTCAATGTTATAAATTATAAATAAATTATTGTTATTAATGTTCTTTAAAATTATTAATATTTTTTTTTGTAAGCTTGGTAGGACTACATCTTCAACATGTCCAATATATCACTCGGGGTGGGAATTGAACCGGTGGCTTCACATGAAGGAGTGCCTTAAGAGAGCACCCTATCACCTTATATCCAAACCCCAATGGACTTTAAAATTATATATATATATATATATATTATTTTATTTTATTTTATTTTTTAATTTTTTAATTTTTTTTCAGTCAAAAACGATTTTATATTATCTATTCAAAATTTACATCCCAGAAAAACATAGTTGTATTACATCTGAGCATACCAAGATTCAAAAGAAAGCAAGCCAAAGGTCTTACAAACAGTAATCCTGGATGCAAGCCAAGGCAACTGTTGCCTATGGTTATTACTGGCACAAAACTATCAAAAGGAAATGAAACACAAAGCATCATGGTGGAGGATTAGGAGGAACTACTCATGGCACAACGAAGAAACCTGCATGGTTGTGGACATGATAGTCAATATGTTCAACCTAGATTTCTATTGCTTGGAGATGGTCATGGGAGTGCCTTAGCTGGCGTCGGAGACTCTCCGGAGCATCCATAGTTTCGTTCTGCAAATGTTGAATTTCATTTATGTAGGGAATCATTTGATTTCTTTCTTCATACCTCTTCCCCCGCATGTTGTCCAGGTTGAGTTGAATATGTTGGAGATGACCTGCAAGCACGTACAAGGTGTTTGGGGCTTCCACTTGGCCTGGAGAGCGGGCTGGAGAGACTGCCATCGCTACCATCGATTGTTGTCTCTCTGTAGACTCTGATTCAGAGCTTGGCTCCTCATTTAGCCTTCATTCCTCCATGTCATTCCGGAAGCCTCCTCTACGGGTTCTTCCTCTTTGTCGTGGAATACAACCAATCTTTCCACCCCTCTTCTAAAAAAAATTCCCTACCACAATTCGCTTGGCCGGTGTGGATATTGATGCCTCTATCACAACCTTCGACACCAAACAACTCACAATAATGCCAAAAAATCTGGGTGTTAGGGCCACTCCCCTTCGCACTACAAACAAAGCCCAGAATGAGAGCGTGCACCAGGGAGTCAGGACCCCTAAGCGCCACCTGAGCCCATGCCAACACTGCTCCCCTGCCTCGTCTGCAAACACCAGGAGTAACACGACCTCGCAGGCCCAGTGACTATACAGAATGCATGCCCAATTGAGTTTCCTTCTTACCACCAATAGAACAAATTCACCTTCAGAAGTACTACTAGTTGCAACCAGTGCTGAATTTCCAGGATCCCATAGTTGAGTGCAACACCAAACCCAGTTTCTTATCTTCCTACCCTGCCTACTCACACCCTGCGCATGAAGCTAAAGCCATGGCTTGAGAGCAGACATCGCGACACAAGGTGGTCTCTCCCGCCTCAAACTCACCATTGCCCAAACTCTACAGAATGCACACTAAACTCCCGTCAACCTTGATAATACCTTGAAATTGTCACGCGTGTGCACTATCCAAAGCATCATTACCCCATTCGTGTGAGAGGAGTTAATGATCATTACTGGTGCATGGCTGCTGGCCGAAGCATGCCACACTCACGACCTCCACTTGGCATGTTGAAATAACACCCCATCGAGGAATTATTAATATTATAATTAATAAAATATTACTTTTTATGTATAATATTATTAATTATTATTATTTTTTATTAATATTTAATAATGTTATTGTTTAAGAATACTTATTAATAATTATTATTACCCAAAATTATCATTAATAACTATTTTTAATTGTTATTATTAATATTAAATATTAATAGTATTTAATAAAAATAAATTATTTTAATGATAGGAAATTATGTTTATCACAAAGGTAAGAGATAAAAAAATGCATTTTAATTGATATATATATATATATATATATATATATATCAATTATATAATTTATATAAATTGAAAATTTAGAATATAATTTTTATACACAATTGATTTTAAAAAAAATACAATTTATATATATTTAAAAAAAATACAAGGGTAGAGGGAAAAAAGAGCTCCAAGAAACTGTAGGAAACTTGTAACGGTCGCACTGAGAGGAGGTTTAGTGCCTTGTTGATCCAGGTCGTGAGAGAGTGTAGGCACCAGTAAAATGTGCACTATTGAGGGCAGCATGGCAGCAGCCTTGGGAGGGGGGCCGACTCCCTCTTACAGAAATGTAACAGTGGGTGAGTAGAGTAGCAGATCTAAACCTGTGACAGGCGGAGGAAGTAAAAAAGGAGGGCTAGTTTTAGGTGCTGAATGGCAAGCAAAAATCAGGGGACAATACCTTCCTCGAGCACTGAAGAAACCCAGGTTTGTCATATCGCCAAATAAACTAGATGAATATAGAGGATATATGAAAGATCATGCACTAATATGTAAATTTATAGGTATTTGGCCAACTGAGAAGGATCTACTGAAGTGGATTCAGAATAAATGGCAACCAAAAGGTCATCTGGATCTTAGGTTTGGCCCAAGAGGTTTTTTTACAATAATCTTTACAAATTTATTAGATAAAGAAAGAATATTTGAAGGTGGACCATATTTTTTTAATAATGCAGGTCTTTTTCTTAGGCAATGGGAAGAATGTTATAACCCTGATGAGGAACAATTTTTGGTGGCTGGGTTAGATTTTTTGCATTACCAATGGATTTTTGGGACCCTGATATTCTAGAAGGGATTGGAAAATCTTTAGGAAGCTTTGTGAAAATTGCAGAGACAACCTGTAGAGGAAGATATACATCTTTTTCTCATATTTATGTTTATATGAATATTTCGGAACCACTTCCTAAATCTATAGAACTTGAATATAAAGGCAAGATCTGGCAGCAAACCCTTGACTATGAGCATATCCCATTTCGTTGCCGTCGGTGCCATGAATATGGACACCTGTATGAGACTTGCCCTCAGAATACTCTAAAAAAACAAACAGGAAAGGCCCCAATAAGTAAAGAAACAGGACAAGACACGAAGGAGGGCTTTCTAACTATCAGTAGCAAAAAGAAGAATACCAGACAGCAAATTAATCAAACCACCGACAATAAGTATCATTTGTCTCAAAATCCTTTTGAAATTCTGCAAGATGAAGGGGAATCGTCGAAAGAAATGGAAGAAATGCCTACTCTAAGTTCGGAAGTTATTCCTGAGAAAAATATTGCAGTAAAGCGGAAGCGTCAGCTGATCAAATAGAAATAGAGGAGAAAATAGGAGCGGAACAAATGGCTATGGAGATAGAAACATAGAAATATGATCTCTGTGTGGAGGAGTAGGTAATGAAACATCTATTGCATGAATGGAGGAACTTGGATGAAAAATTCATAATAGAAGACCAAAAGACATTGTAAAAGGAAACTTTCGAGCATTATCTAATGGTGCAGACAAAAAAGCAAGTACTCTAGATTCCAATTCGAATAAATCTATAAACCCTCAAACAAAAACAGGCAAGAAAAAAGGTAGAAGAACTCTGCAAGAATCAATCCAATTAGTGGGGGAAATGCTGATAAATATAGGGAATATAATACTGTTAACAACGGTATTCCAACAAACACCAAAAGGTTACCAATTAAATTACTCTCTTGGAACATAAGAGGCTTAAATAGCTAAGGTAAACAGAGATATTTAAAAGAAAATTAAAAAAAAAATGAAAAACCCCAAATAATGCTAATTCAAGAAACGAAGGTTTTAGCAACTAAACTAGAATCAATATTATAGTCTTTTAAACTGCATTATGAAGTTATGGCTATTGATGCCAGAGGCACAACAGGTGGAATAGAAATCATATGGAATCCGATAGAAGTAGAAGCAAATGACTAGATAGGATTTCCTTGCAGCCTTTCAGGATGGTTTAGACAAGTGGGAACTAAGGAGATTTTAATGATTACGGAAGTTTGTGGTCCTCATATCCAAGGAGAGAAAGAAAATTTCCTAAATAGTATTAGGACTTTGAGATCTTTTCATAATGAGAAATATTGGATGATAGGTGAAGATTTTAATATGATATTGAACCTCACAAAAAATAAAGGGGGACTCAGATGAGAGGATCCGGAAATGGAATCATTTAGAGACCTTCTAACAGACCTCAAACTAGTAGATATCCCCACTGTCAATGGTGTTTTTACGTGGAACAAATGAAGGGGGGAAACACACCAGATAGCATCTAGACTTGATAGATTTTTAGTCTCGGAGGATTTGGTGAGTATAGATGTCTACTACGAAGCTTCAATCCTGCCATCTCTAGGATCAGATCATTGGCCTATCTGATTGGAAATTGATATTAAAGAAGTGCCAAAAAATAGGCCCTTTCAATTCGAATTATTCTAGTTAAGGGATCCTACTTTCCTGGAAAAAGTTAAACACTGGTGGCAATCAACAAATATTCAAGGGAGAAACAGAATGCATACCTTCCAGTGCCATTTGAAGGATTTAAAAAAAGAAATCAAAACTTGGAATAAAACTTAATTTGGCAATATTCAAGCAACAATGATTAACCGTCAAGATAGAATGAAACAAAACCAACAGGAGATGATTTCATAGGGACGAACAGAAACTCTTGCAGTACAAGAAGGAATCATTCTCAGTGAACTATAAGGATAGAGAAAACAGGAAGAGATATTATGGAAGCAGAAATCTCGAGTGTAGTGGTTAAAATAAGGGGACAAAAATACTAGTTTCTTTCACAAATCCTTAATCCAAAGAAGACAACACAATAGGATCTTCTCATTGAAAGATGAAAATGGAAATAGAGTTTATCAACATAATGAAATGGAAGATATGTTGGTAAGGCATTTTAAGGACATGGTCACTAAACCTAACCATAATAGAGAAGCAGATATTCGGCGAATCACCACTCATATTTCATCTAAAGTTAGTAGGGAACAAAACTTAGCATTAATGCATGTAATTACTTTGGAGGAGGTGGAAGAGGTAGTTAGAAATATTCCAAAACAAAAAGCCCCAGGTCCAGATGATTTTACATCGGAATTTTATCAGGCCACCTAGTCCTTCATGGGACAGGAAATCTGGGAGATGGTACAAGAGTCCAGGCGTACAAGGAATGTATATCCAACTTTGAACTCAACACTTATTACTTTGATACCAAAGCAGTCTCAGAAACATACTCCAGCAGGCTTCCGCCCTATAGCTTTGTGTAATGTTATTTATAAAATCCTTTCAACAATAATGGTCAACCGATTGAAACCCATTCTTCTCAATATTATTTCACCTGAAAAAACTGGATTTGTAAAAGGAATGCAGATATTGGATGGGACAGTAATGGTACAAGAAGCAATGCACTCTCTGAAAACTCAAAAAGCTAAAGGTATGTTTATTAAACTGGATCTTTCTAAAGCCTATGATCGTTTAAACTGGTCCTACTTGAAGGAAGTATTGTTAACTTTTGGTTTTTATGCCAAATGGACGCAATGGTTATTGTCATGTATTTCAACCCTGAATTACTCTATCCTTGTCAATGGAGCTCCAAGTCAGCCTTTTAATGAAACTCGGGGATTGTGTCAAGGTGACCCCATTTCCCCTTTCCTATTTATTATAGTAGCAAAAGGCCTCGGTCGACTTATAAAAGCCCAAATTACAGCAAACTATTTGAAAGGTCTGAATTTATGGGGCAGCAATCTCACTCTCTCGCACCAGCAATTCGTCGATGATATTATGCTATTCTGTCAAGTTTCCTTAACAGAAGCAAAATCTATTCTAGGAATTCTCAAAAATTTTATGCAAGCTTCAGGAACCATGATCAATAATGATAAATCCAATGTTTACTTTTTCAATACCATCAATGCCACCCAACGATTCATAGCAAGGACTCTAGGATTCCAAATTGGAACCTTTCCAATGAAATACCTGGGCTTTCCAATGAATCATTCTTCTCTCAAGGTTGTAGGATGGGTGGACTTGCTCAATAGTCTCCATAAACGTCTTTAGAATTGGGCTCTTAGAGCACTTAATGCTCCAAGTTGAGTCATTCTACTCAGATATGTACTTCAAGCAATTCCAATCTATCAGTTGTCAGGTAGAGCGGCCCCGAAAACTGTCTGCAATAATATGGTTAAATTATTCAAAAAATTCTTATGGCAAGGAGCACAAGATATGAGGAAATGGGCACTCCTATCATGGGAGAAACTTATATAATAAAAAAAAACAGGGGGATTAGGCCTTCGTGATCCTTACATCCTAAATCAAGTGATGGGTGCTAAGTTATGGTGGAGATGGATTCAAGGAGGTACGAATCTTTGGAAAAAAATTTGGGAAAATAAATATGAAATGCCAAGAAAAATTGTGGGAAATTTGAAAGTAGATATCACTCCCAAAGGATCAAATATATGGAATTTATCATCTGATAATAGCGAATTAATCAGACAACACAGTTTCTGGGAAGTTCGAGGAGGAAGAACAACACTTTTTGGGAAGATTCGTAGCAGCAACAAGAGAAACTTTTCAGCTGCCTGGATTTAGGCGAAATTTTTCTGTTTACAAACCTTCGAAACCAAATATCAATACACAAATATTGGAATAGTGAGGAGGAAGTCCAATGGAGAGTCTGGAAAAGAAAAGAGGAATGGAGAAATGCACCAGAAATGGCCCAATGGAATAATTTGGACAAAGAATTGAAAACCAGAATATTGGTAGCTACAAATGGGGAAGATATTCTAAGATGGGGTTACAGATCAAAAGAAATTTTTACAATAGAAGAAGCCTATTATCTCAAGTCAAATAGTCATCAGGATATTGCAGTCCCAATCTGGAATAAAATCTGGAGTGCGAAATTCTGGCCTAAAGTAGAATACTTTATGTGGCTATTAAATCATAAGAAGAATTTAACATGGGATCATCTGCAACATAGAGGAATTCAATGTCCCTCATACTGTATGATGTGAAAACTGAAGGAGGAAACTATTGAACATTTATTTAACAAATGTAGCTTTGCTAATGATATCTAGCAGCTCAATGAAATGATGTTTGAATAAACAGATAGGGATAACACCAACATCAATGCAACTATTTTCAACTGGCGAAAAGGAGGATATAAAAGTGAAGTTGTTAATCATGCTTGGAGATTATCTATAGGATTCATACTTTGGGGGATATGGAAAGAACGAAACCACATAACTTTTAGAGGAGAAGAGAGGAATGTAGTCCACACATGGAAGGTAATTGTGGAAAATATTAGAGAATCCATATTGGTCAAACGTTGTTTGGATGATGACAGGGCAGGGGATGCTAGGGAGGCTAGAATTTTAGCAAAATTGAATTTAAAGCTGCAAATGTTAGCTTTATCCTTATGGAAGTTTAAGCCTAGTCAGCAAACAATATCAACAATTTTCCAACCACCTCCAGCGGGTTTCTTAAAATTAAACTTTGATGGTGCCTCTAAAGGAAACCCTGGACAGGCAGGGATAGGTGGCATATTCAGAACTTCTCATGGAACTGTTTGCAGAATATATTCATTTCCAATTAGTTTTTCCACAAATAATGAAGCTAAATTAATGGCAGTCAAACAGGGTCTTGTAATAGCGGTCCGGGAAAATTACCAAAGAATTATAGTAGAAGGGGACTATGCAATGACAGCAGGGATCTTAAAAAAACTTCAGCAAGGAACTCAATGGGAAAAAAATAGCAAAAGTTGGAGAACATCCAGACTAATTGAAGAAATTGGCGAGCTTCTCCGCCAAATAGGATATGTTATTCCCAAACATGTGTGTCGTGAAGGTAATGAGGCAGTTGATTATTTGGCGAATTGGGCTTGTAAGAATGCTAATCTCCAGCTAGATGTAAATCAATATCATTAGGCCTGGAATGTAGAACTTCACTCATTACAAATTATTTTAGAAAAAGATAGATCTCAACCCCGATCGGGGTGCCAAGTAGGAATGGTTGGGATTAGGAATATGCCACGTGGTGGACGAATTTTGCAAAGATTTCAAGTCTAAAGTTAAGGCAGGGTGGTGGTGGTCCTTCACATCACCACTCATCAATGTGCATGCACAAAGCCATCCATCATTATCAAAGGTGGTCAGGTGTAACTTGGAAAGTGCGCTGGCAGCGAGAAGGTAGTTTTCATAAGCTAAGTTTCTTGTTTAGAAAGAATATTGTTATAGAGCAGCGTAACCTAGTTCAATCTGTGTTGGAGAATCTGTAGGAGAAAGATAATTGGCAGCATCGGAGGAAGGTTATTTGGTATGTAATGGTTCTGTTGACCTTCATATTCCAATTTGACTTTCCTTTCCCCATTCTGGACAACAAAAAAGAAGGTCATCCCTGTGTCTCTGTTCAATTTGTTGTTTTTTCTGATTCGAACTGGCCCCAATTCATGTCAATTCATTTCTCTGGATGCTATAGAATGGTTGAGGTTGTCAGTCAGAAGATTGAGCCTTGTTTCCACAGTCCTCCATATTTCAATCATCAAAATTTTTGTAAAGATAGTAATATGTTGTTTGGTAGTATGTCTTGGTATTTTCCTTTGGGCTTCATAAAAAACTCGGTATTGGTTCTTAACTCCTTTAATCTTTGGTTGAGGTTCAATAGGAATGGTAGGTTTCACTACATGCAACTTGGTTTCAGCTATCAAACCTTGGTTTTCATAAATTATCTGTGGGGTAAGGGTTGCATTTGGGTTAATGTCTGTCATTGCTTGTCAAATTATTTTCATGAACAAGGCTATCAGTACTACGTGAGTCTTTGTTTGATTTCGGGTAATATGGGTAAGCTCAATTGCATACAGTCCTCTGTCTGCTCTCAAAATCTGTCTCTTGGAGAATTATTGGGGATTAATGAACATAATTTTATAATTCTCAGTCGGGATAAGGGTTGTATTTGGGGTATGCTTTATCAATGGCTGTCAAACATTTTTCAATGACGGAATTGTCTTTCGCATCAGTCTCTTTTCTGGAAAAATCAACTGTGGAAAGGGTTCACTGAGCTCTTATTTGATAACAATATTGACTGTGGTAAAACCTTGTTCGTAATGATTCTGGGGATTCTACAGATTCCAGAGGTATTCAACAAAGTTTATTCGGTTCATAATACTGATCCCTCTCTATACACAGGGCTCCTATCTAGGTTTTTGGGCGCAAATTCTTGTTGGTCCATCATGGTCAAAGGCCAAAATGGTAAAGGTAAACGCAATAGACAACAATTCAATCAGCCTATTGGACCAAGTAAAAGGGGAAGGAAGACAAACGAGAAAATTCTAGAGAATATAGTTGATGTGTATGAATCTGGGAATTTGGTTCATATACGAAATACAATATATGGTTGGGAGAGGTAAACTGACAATGAATATGAAGACCTGAAGGAAAAGACAGCCAAAATGGACTTCATATCAGACCCAAGAAGCACAAGAGGTTGTGTCTCTCTCTTCTAGCAATCAGTTAAGACGTATTGGAAAATGAAATGTGTTCTAGAAAAGGCAATGGCTAGCATGGAAGCAAAGGAAGATAATTCATCTATGCTTTTTGAACTTCAACAAATAAAACAAGACATTTATGAGATGGCAAAGGTTCAAACCCAGGTAAATTCCAGAATTGGAAAGATAGAGCAACGGCTTCAAAGTATGCAACGAGTGGAACTACTGGGCACTACGGTGAAGGACCCAGCTCCTGTGGACTCTTCTGATGGGATTTTTGTTTCGATTATAGTTTCTTCTCATGTTTTTGCAAATAATAGCTATAGTTTCTATTTTAGCTGTAAATGTTATGGACATAGTAAAGTGTTAAAAGCAGTAATTAGAAGGAAAAGACAATACAAGTTTTGGTTAGCTTTTAACTCTCTGCGGTGGCCAACAAGCCTGGTTTCCTTCGGGCAGGTTGAGGTTACCGCAACTGATACAATATGTATAGCAACTTGCTCTATAAAAATATGAAAATAGAAAGGTACTGCAAAATTTACAAAAATAAAAATAAAAATGCAATTTAAATAATATAAAATTACAAATTTATAAAACCTTTATCATCAATTTCCATATTAATAAGAAAAAACTCAAAATATATAACAATTAAAGTCAAGCTCCACTAATCAACTTTATTGAAAAATCTTAATCTACAAATTAATGTGCATGGTGGATATTTATGATCAACTAATTTAAGAATTTTTGATCGGCCTATGTGCATTTAGACTTGAAAACATCGGCATTCTGTAGGAATGAATCGACTATTAACGCAAAATCAAAGTTAATAACCCATATTCGCAAAACTAAATTGATGGAAGAAATTCAATTTAATTACACCTTTACACAACATTATAACCAAAATTGAATTTGATTACAAATTTTAATAATATATTTTACAACATTAAAACCAAAATTGAATTTTATTACATATTTTTATGATATAGTTTACAGAGAGACTACAAACTCTTATTATATATTTTTATGATATAACTTATAGTGAGATAATTTTGTTTTATATTTATTTCCATGAATTTGATTAAACATATAAACGAAAACATTAGTTAGGTTCTGTTGTAGCTCCTAGAGACAGCCTTGAGTTGTATAAAGACCAGTGCCTAGGACATCTTAAATGAAAGGAGCATATGACTCGGCTGATTGCAGTTGATAATGTTAGGCTCTCATGCTATTATCACTCAGTTGAATGGTTTTAATAAGAGTGGAACCAAAACACCCAAGTTACACACAACAACTAGGAAAACTGTAGAAAATGAGTACAAACTACAATAAGTAAATGTATCAGACAGCTTTAAAATAGACTGCTATAAAGGGGGCCGACTTCTAAAATGAACACACAGATATCAGGTTATATATGAGCGATGACTATGGTAGAAGATGGAGTAAGATATCAACTATAACCGGGCTCATCCAAGGATAATAATCCATATATACTGGGCTCGTTCAAAGACAAGAATCCATATATCTGGACAAGTTCAAAGATAAGAATCGGAAGAACGGTGGAAGAGATAGAAAATGAAACAAAGTATCCTGCTTGAGCTATATTTAAAGCACTATAGATGAGTAAATATGAGTATCTGCTATGATAAATTCACATTCACACATGGGAGAACTCGCATTCCAGAGCATTAGATACAAGAAATGTGGAGAGATACGAAATGAACATTTGTATTAAAAAACATAGAGAGAAGTTACAAACTGTGAATCATCCAGAGCAGAATCCCCAATTCCAACAGAACTTCTTATTACTGAATCCCTATGGGAACTTCAAACATCTACTATCAAATTTCATACAACATACATATAGAACACTTGAACTAGTGAGTCCTTTGGAAAATCTGGAACCTTTTGTTAGTGTTGTCTTCCTGCTTTTATAACCTCTGATTCCTATGCCTGAGAAGATATTTTGGGAAAATATATTCCCCGTGTGCTTGTATGTTGTTGTAGGTATAAATTAAAATAGAAATGATGATGAGGTAAAAATGCCTCTCATCATCTTACAACGCATGCCTAAAGTCGTTTCTAACTGAAATGTAAACAATTTACTACTCTAAAAGTAAAAACTGCAGGAGTGAAATAAGGATTTCACCCAAAATGACAAAATGAACAAAACATAAGGTAAAAAGCCACATAGGCCCATTCATGAGTTATCATTGATGTTTGATGAGGCAAAGCCATTGTTACTGCTGGCTAAGACAATACTGTTAGTCATGGGATGAACTGGCCTTTTGTGCTGGAGACTGCGGTACTGATAGTAATGGATGAGTTGACCTTCTGCGCTGGAGGTTCCTGTAGAGTGGTCAGTGGTCACGATCCATTGATTTGGACATGAAATTGACCTTCTGCATATTTTTCTCTGCTTCCTAGGCCTAGAGGATCATCATCCTCGACCTTGAGCCACTATGATTGGCTATGAGATGGCCTGTGTACATTAAAAGGTCATCAAAACTTGCACAGACAACAAACAAATTAAATAAATCCTGCGATGAGGGGTTTGACTACTTTAGATGGCTTGGGTAAAGGCAGAGGAGTAGTGCGGAGGTAGGGAATGCAGCGGGAGCATTTCCATGGTGAAAATAGGGTTTAAATCTGATTTGGCGCAAAGCTTATGCAAAAGGTTGTTTTGCAGAAAACCGAAGTGGTTTTCATGCAGGCGAAAGTCGATAAGCGGTAATGAGAGAAACGAATGTGATACAGTTAGTTGGGCGACACATGTCCTTAAAAAACCACCCATTTTGTGTGGAAACAGTGCGATCAGGTTTTTTTATGAAATGAACGCGAAAAGGAATGCAGACCGTCTGATCATAGCAATCTAGATCAACGGCGGAGGAAGAATGTGATGGACGAACTTGCACAGTCAGGTGGGACCAGCAATGACATCAACAATTTTTTCAGGTGGCAGGATGATTAGTTGCAGGGCTATAGAAGCAAGATTGATGTGGGCCATTGGATGAGGAATTTCAACGGTCTAGATCAGAGTGGGGAATGCAATAATGGATGGGTGATCGAGAAATTTGAGGAGTGATGGAGCGAGGACCATTGGATCATGATGGAGATCAATGGTGGAACTACAAGGGCACTTGGAGGTACGGACGGGTCTGTGGGATGTGTGCCTCCATAGTGAATATGGAATGTTGGATGAAAATATTCTGTAGTCAAAGGAGTCAACTGCAGGGGCACTGAAGAGTAAGGGCCACTTTGGTCGGGTGCCCCCGCAATGAACCTGCACCGTAGATCTAGGTCGATCGGACTGTGGAGATTAAACACGAAGGGAGAAAGGATGTGCGGGAGGAAGAAAAGTGGGAGTAATGTGAGCCGTTATATGAGGTGAAATGAATGGCTGTGATTGAATCGGGACCGCGCACATTGGGAATCCAGACAGAGGGGAGGAGGAAACGCGGAGGGAGCGATTGCGATATGCCGAGGGAGTGAGAGCCATTGGATTGGGGATGAGATCAACGGTGGAGATGTATTGGAGGAAAGCGAGCGGGGTGAAAGGCAAAGGTGTTCTAGTCGTTGGATCAGTAGGATCAACGGTTCAGAATGCATCGTGATCTCGCATAAATGAATGAATGGGGCGGAGGACAATGAAATAGTGAGACAGCGCTAACCATTGGATTAGGAGGATCAACGGTCGGGATTCCATCGCGGGGGAATGACAAATGGAGCTAAGGGGGGCCCGATAGCCATTGGATTGATTGCGATCAATGGCTCAGATTATATCGGTGTTTCGCAGATCGACGGAAAAATGTAAAAGGGACATGGACTTTGCGATGTGCGATGTACGATGGATGGGCGCAGCGCGATAAGAAATGATAGTCGGATCTGTGGGAGGAGATCAACGGTCAGGATCGTGTTGGGATTTTGCACATCGGTAGAAAAGGAATTCGATGAATAAGGAAGGTTAGGGTGGCGATGAGCAATGCGATGGACGACAGGCGGAAACAGAATGCGCGATGGCCATTGGATCAACGAAGATCAATGGTTAGGATCTCTTCGGAGGATCAGCCATCAGTGAAACAAAAAACATGGAAGCGGGAACTTATAAAGAGCGACGTGCGATCGCCGATGGGCTTAGCGCTCAGTCACAGGGCCCGGTATCATGGTGGAAAAGGGGCTTGGGCTTAAGCGAAAGGGGCTTAAAGGCCCGATGTGTTAGAATGAGCACTTTTAAAGCTAAAAGGCGAATTTTAAGCCCTTTCAAAGGTTCCGATAGGTGAAAAAGGGGTTGTGACAGTCTATAGAGTCCTTGCTGTATTTTCTTTTCAAAATGAAGCTCCTTATCATTAGCCTTCCCAGACCTGTGAGGGATGTCATAACAACATTGGCTCCACTTGGGGACGACCCGTTTGTCCTCGAACGAGTCAAGAACTCTGTAGACCATCTGTTAGCCTCCTTCTTGTGAACACAGTCCCTTGATGCCTTCTCTTCTTTCTTCATGACAATTCAAAACAGCAAACATCATAATAAAAGCAATTGAATAATGTACAATATCATAAAATAGACCTTTCGGCCTGAATCAATACTGGCAAAAGGGTTTTAAGAATTTCCCATTCACAGGGGCTTTGATTAGATCACCCTGCAAATTTTCCAGTCTGAAGGTATTGTTTCTTCCCTCTTCAACAGTTTTGAAAGGTCCAGACCATAGAGGATAGAACTTTCCGTGCTTTCCTTTTTCAGCCCTTCTTACATCCCATCTTAGCACCAAATCTCCGACCTGCATCTCTTAACCTTTAGCATGCTGATCGAACAGGTCTTTCATTTTCTCTTGCTACTCATTCAACCTCTGATTTACTTGACTTCGAGTCTCCTCCAGCTCTACTAACTAATTCATCCTTCTGGTAAGATTGTTTGGTTCCTTTTGAAAATCCTGCATGAACCTAGCCACAGGTAAGGCCAATTGTATCGGTAAAACCGCTGCGCTACCATAGACCAACTCATATGGGGATTTTCCTGTTGACTTCTTACTAGTGATTCTATTTGCCCATAACACGAACTTAAGCTATGAATCCCAGTTCTTCTGGTTTTCATTTATGGCCTTTTTCAGTGCCCTCACCAAGGTTTTGTTTGAGGATTCTGCCAATCCATTCCCCTGTGGATAATATGCAGTAGAGGGTCCTAATACAATATTATATTGTTGGCAAAAATTGATAAATTTGACAGACTTAAAATCCTGAGCATTATCTGTGACAATCTTAGCAGGACAGCGAAACCTTGAGGTATTGTTATCTTCCAGAAACTTGATCACCACTGTGTCTTTAGCATTCCTTGTTGGCACGGCCTCTACCCATTTAGTGAATTAATCGATGGCTGTTAATATCTACTTGTGTTTCCCGCTTGAGGTAGAATGAATTTCGTCGATGAAATCAATTCGCCACTGCTGGAAAGGTTCTTCTATGTGAACCGGGATCATAGGCAAAGGTGCGAACTTCTGCCTTTTAGTAAATTTTTGACATTTTTCACAGGCCCTTACCTGAGTATAAACATCTTTGAAAATTTTGGGCTAGAAAAATCCTTCTTTCAGAATTTTGTGTGCCGTAGCCCTCTAGCTGTAATGGCCACCACAGATGCCCTCGTGGAATTCTGCCATCACTTCTTCTACTTCATTTTCTGTGAGACATAAAAGTAGTATGCCTGATGGGTCTCTCCAGTACAAAAAACCATTTGCTACGATGAACTTCTAATATTTTAGCCTCAGAGTTCTATACTTTGTCTTGTCATAGCTCGGAGGACATCTAAGGGTCAAGAGGTACTGTACAATTTCCTTGTACCATGGACTGAGAAGGTACTTCATATGGGTATTTTGTGTGGCGGTTTCTATCCCGCACTCCTCATCTACTCTCCCAGACTCTTCATTGGCCAACATAGAAAAATTTATCCCCAAATCCTGACAGTTTGATTCGGAAAGGTTCTTGGCTAATCCTTGTCCCTTTATTAGCTTAGTAGGGCGTATCTCCAACTCATACTCCTGTATCTTGGCTATCCATTTGCCTCTCTTTCCTTCACTATCTCCGTGAATCGAGATATCTTTTATAGCTTCTGTGGGTACAAATGCAGTTATGGCCAACTGCAATACATACATCCGAAAAGCCTTCAGGGATTTGACCAAGGCATAAGCCTGTTTCTCTAGGATGTTATATTTTAGCTCAGCATCATGAAGCACTTGTCTGAAGAAGGCGATAGGTTTCTCATGCTCCTCCTTATTTTTCTACAATAATACTGCTACGACAGTGTGGGGAGATGCAAATGAAAATATCATGAAGGGTTTCGCATAATCCAGTCCTGCTAATACTGGGGCTTCTGCGAAAGCATTTTTAATTCTGTTAAAAGATTCACGTGACTCAATAGTACATTTTAATTCATTATCCTTCTTTAGCATCTCAGTTATGTATCGACTGTCTCTGCATAGTTAGGTATGAATCTTCTCAAGAAGTTGATACGTCCAAGAAAGACTTGGACTTCTTTCTTATTTCTGGGCAAGGATATACCATTTATGACTTCTACCCTCTTTGGGTCAATTTTCACCCCTTCCTTTGTTACAATATGCTCCAACAGTTTACCCTCTTCTAAAGCAAACAGAGATTTTTGAGGGTCTAAGGACAATCCATACCTACGGCACTTGTCAAAGGTTCTGCGCAAATGCTCTATATGTTCAGCATCGTCCTTTGAGAAGACTATGATACCATCCAGGTACACCACCACGAATTTGTCTTGTTCTCCTACAAAACCAATGTCCATGGCCCTTTGAAATGTAGCCCCCGCATTGATCAATCCAAACGGCATTCGAGCATACATAAACGTTCCCCAAGGAGTGGTGAATGTTGTTTTCTTTTGATCCTCCGGAAGCACTGCTACTTGAGTATACCCAGAAAATCCATCCATCATATACATTTGCAAAGCTCCTACCACCTTCTGCAATATATGGTCCATCTTTGGCAGTGGATAATTGTCCTTCAAAGATGCTCTGTTCAAATTCCAAAAGTCGACACACAATCTTATCTCTCCATTCTTCTTTCGGGACTGGGACCAAGTTGGCCACCCATTCAGAATAGCTTAATGGCACAATAATCTTAGCCTTCAATAGTTTCTTGATTTCCTTTTCTATGGAAGGAAGGAGTAAAGGATTAATCTGCCTTAATTTCTGTTTGTGTGGCTTAGCATCTCCCTTTAATGGAATCTTGTGCTGGATAATGTTAATATCAAAGGTCTTCAAATCTTGATAGGACCAGGAAAAGACATCTTTATATGTTTGAAATAACTTCCGATATTGCTCTTTGTATTCTTCGGGTACCTTATTAGACAATTTCACAAGCTTGGGATCAGCCTCTGTGCCAAGGTTCAGATCATCTACCTAATTTTCTTCAACAACCTTACTTGGTCGTATTGGGACATCATTCTTATCGAATAATCTCTCCAGAGGGACCAGTCCTCTGGGTATTACATTCCCTTTGAGCTGCAGCACCTTGTGCCCAGCTACGGTATCTTGTCATTTATTCTGATGAAGGTCCACAGTCTCCTCCTCACCAACATCTATGTCCATATTGGAGAATTCCCCAACAATATCCATGAATCTTTTCACTTGCTCTTCATCTTCAAACACTTGCTAGTGTTTGACATTGTTAGGGATGGAAGGACGGTACCGAACCTCTATTTCATACCTCAAGAAGGGATTCTGAGGTGGTAAAAAAGTTCTTGCAGCTACTGCAAGAGAGTCTACCATTTTTTTCTGGTCTCTTGGCATGAATTGAATATTAAATGCTAAGAAGAAATTCTCTACCAAGTCCCATACCTCATTTCTATAAGCCCTCAGTCTTGGGTGCTTAGCTTGACACTGATTTCTTACTTGTCTCACCACCAGTTCTGAATCTCCCAGAACCTTCAAGCTCTGAATATTCATATTATTCATATTCAGCCACATTTTTCATGGCTTCATACTCCAATTTGAAAGATAATGGGACCAGTTTTCCAGTAGGGGAGATAAGGAGAATCCCAGCTCCATTCCCTTCCTTTGAGTTGGCTCCATCAAAATGCAAGGTCCAAACCCCACTTTCTTCATTACTTGAATACTACTCTGACTTTACTTGACAGAAATATGGCTCCTGCAAATAATCTTGGTCTTCTTCAAGCATTAAACAAGAAAACTCACCCTCTTTGCTGTACACCAGTGAATTCACTGAATTATCAGCTTTAGTGACCATCTTCAAAAACCTTGTTTCCCAGTATAATCTCCTTTCTTGGCCTCCAAACATAGGGATGGTCACATAGGTTAGGTCCAGCTTTATAGATCCTCCGATTTTTGTACCCCATGTTCTTGATAACAGCATCCCAAACTGAGCTGGGATGTCGGCCACTACTATGCCAATTACCACGCTCTTAGCTGGGATTTGGGATAAATTTACCACCAAATCCTTGATCATCCCTAGACATTTGACTCTTTTAGAATCAAAAGTGTAGAGATATTTATATGGGCGAGTGATCAGCAACCCAAATTGCTCCATTACTGACAAGGGCAGGAGGTTATGAGACTCTCTAGAATCCAACATACATTTGTGCAACAGCAAATCATGAATTACTAAAGAGACATAGAAAGGAGGAGTTGAACCATCTAACTCCTCAACATGAGGACCAAACATTACCATAGGCCTTTCTTCCTAGAGGTTTAAGCTATCTAGGATTGGGGTTTCTCCTTGAGGAAGCATGAAAGAAGACACCTAAGACTGGTAGACTGGCTGTTTCAGGAGTTCAGTTAAGGGGAGTGGGATTTTAACTTTTTCTAGTTCTTTTTGAAGATTAAAAGTAGAGGGAGACTTCTCTATGAGACTTTCCTTAGGCTCTTTACTCTCAGCTGGAGGTTTTTATTCCTTTGGGATAGGCTTGACTTTTTTATTTGAATTAGAGGCCAACTTAGAAGAGGAAGGAATGGAGTCATTAGAATGTAAAGGTTCAGTTATAGGTCTCTTACCTTTATCTCTGACTTTCTGAACAATTGTCTCCTTCTGAGGCATCTCTTCCTCTTGTTCTTGTGTGTGGGTTCTCTTTCTAGAGGACCTAAGATCATATTCTCTATGAAACTGTGCTTGCATGAAATCTACAAATTGTTTACAGTAATCATTGATCTCTGGATCTTCAGCAGTGCTTGTTTTTTCTTCTTCTTCCTGCAAGGAAAGCTCCACTCCTTAACTTTCTTGCAAAGAAGACTCAAATTCATCACCATTTGAGTAAGAAATATATTGATCATCTTGCCCATCGGGGATGTCTTCGGCAGGGCCATCCATCTGCACTTCCAGATACAGCGGGGGTTGTATGTGGTCTTACTGCTCCTTCCAATCTCTTTGTAATATTTACAAAGGAGGCTTTCTGTATTGCAGGTTATAACCCCTGTTCGAAGCAGATTGAAGTGATCTGGAGGAGGAATTATTTGCTTCAAGCTCAAGCTTCACCAACTTGCTCGAAAGGTTCTTGATCATTTTTCTCATCTCCTCTATTTTGTAATCTACTACCTCTCTATCTTGACCGGAGGTAGATGCTTCTTCTTTCCCTCTCTGTCTAGCATCATGGTCTGACCTCCCTTTTTATTTACCTGTAGAAGCGAAGTTGGCTTCCACTTCCAATGCATAAGTCTGGGCTTCATCCAGAGTAGCATACTTCCTTTCTCTTAAAGAGAATCTGAATTCTGACTCAAAGGCTGCTACAAACACCACTTTAGCAGAAGTCTGGTGAGGCTTCATTTCGGCTGGGAGACTGGTATATAACTTATTAAACCTCTTGATGAACTTGGACACATATTCATTATGCCTCTTTCTAAGTGCATTAAAAAGACATTATCCATGGTCCTTCTTCTCTCCCCACTTCTTGATGAAGGCATTTTCCATCTCCTCCCAGTTATTAATGGAGCGGTCCCCCAAGGTCTTGAACCATTTTCTGGCCTTTCCATCTAGAGACTAGAAAAAAAATCTCAACACCACATCCAGATGTTCAACATTGAAATTCTCTGCGAAGGGGCAGAAAAATTCCAGGTGTTTCTGAGCTTCAGTATAATTTTCTCCATTGAAACGAGGTAGGATCTTTAAATAATTCTGAGACATGTTGTTCAGGATCTGAGGCAATGCCAGGGGGGCATATTTGTTCAGTAGGAAACCAGGAATAGCCATCGGAGGTTGTGGAGGTGGTGGGAGAGTCTGATGTGTAAAAGGAGGTGGTGGAAGAGAAGTATGTATGACAATGGGGATATATTGAACAGAGGCTTGAGGGGTTGATTGAAATGTTGGAATATGAGCAACAAAAACCTCTATGACTTCTTTAACTTCTTCGGCTTCGGGAGTGGGATGCAGAAAGAAGCTCATGGTGTCTACCGACTTAGCCTCATCTTTTACTTCAATATTTTCAAGGGAGGAGCTACTAGAAGTATAATCAAGGGTTCTTGCAGTAGAATCAGGACCTTGATCTTGAGCTAATTGAGAGGAGGATGGAGAGTCATCCAGGGAGAATATGGGAATATCTATATAGGCTGATTGTTTTTCTCTCCAACCTCTCTTGTGTAAAATATTCTCTGGGTCAGACACTGAAGGTGTTCTCAACTGGGATGTATCTAACCTCAGGTGTGGCTTTCAGGAAGCCAGGACTACAAATATATTTATCCTTTGAATGACAGTGGAGTCGCCAAGGTGAGGGATCTACAACTCCCAACCCTTCCTGCTCACCTATTCTGAAGGGTGGATTAATATTTTTCAAGGCCCAGGGATTTAGCTCTTCAAATTCTTTCCCCGGCAACGGCGCTAGAAAGATGTTGTAGCTCCTAGAGACAGCCTTGAGTTTTATAAAGACCAATGCCCAGGACATCTTAAATTGAAGGAGCATATGACTCGGCTGATTGTTGTTGACAATGTTAGGCTCTCATGCTATTATCACTCAGATGAATGGTTTTAATAAGAGTGGAACCAAAACCCCAAGGTTACACACAACAACTAGGAAAATTGCATAAAATGAGTACAAACTACAATAATTAAATGTATCAGATAGCTTTAAAACATAATGCTGTAAAGGGGGCCGACTTCTAAAATGAACACACAGATATCAGGTTATATATGAGCGATAAATATGGCAGAATATGGAGTAAGATATCAACTATAACCGGGCTCATCCAAGGATAAGAATCCATTGTAGTTAATATCGGAAAAACGGTGGAAGAGATAGAAAATGAAACAAATTATCATGCCTGAGCTATATTTAAAGCGCTATAGATGAGTAAATATGAGTATCTGCTATGATAAATTCACATTCACACATGGGAGCACTCACATTCCAGACCATTAGATACAAGAAATGTGGAGAGATACGAAATGAACATTTGTATTAAAAAACATAGAGAGAAGTTACAAACTGTGAATCACCTAGAGCAGAATCCCCAATTCCAAAAAAACTTCTTATTACTGAATCCCTATGGGAACTTCAAACATCTACTATCAAAGTTCATACAACATACATACAAAACACTTGAACTAGTGAGCCCTTTGGAAAATCTGGAACCTTTTGTTAGTGTTGTCTTCCTGCTTTTATAACCTCTGATTCCTATGCCTGAGAAGATATTTTGGGAAAATATCTTCCCCGCGTGCTTGTATGTTGTTGTAGTTCTAAATCAAAACAGAAATGATGATGAGGTAAAACTACCTCTCATCATCTTACAACACAGGCCTAAAGTTGTTTCTAACTGAAATGTAAACAATTTACTACTCTAAAAGTAAAAATTGCAGGAGTGAAATAAGGATTTCACCCAAAATGACAAAATGAACAGAACATAAGGTAAAAAGCCACATAGGCCCATTCATGAGTTATCATTGATGTTTGATTAGGCGGAGCCATTGCTGCTACTGGCTAAGACAATACAATTATTCGTGGGATGAACTAGCCTTATGTACTGGAGATTGCGATACTGCAAGTAATGGATAAGTTGGCCTTCTATGCTGGCGGTTCCTGTAGAGTGGCCAGTGGTCACGATCCATTGATTTGGACACGAAATTGACCTTCTGAATATTTTTCTCTGCTTCCTGGGCATGGAGGATCGTCATCCTCGACCTTGAGCCACTATGATTAGCTATGAGATGGCCTGTGTATATTAAAAGGCCATCAAAACCTGCACAGACAATAAAAAAATTAAATAAATCCTACGATGAGGGGTTTGACTACTTCAGATGGCTTGGGTAAAGGTGGAGGAGCAATGCGGAGGTAGGGAATGCATTAGGAGCATTTCCATGGCGAAAACAGGGTTTAAATATGATTTGGTGCAAATCTTATGCAAAAGGAAGTTTTACGGAAAACCGGAGTGATTTTCGCGTAGGCAGAAGGTGGTAAGTGGTAATGAGAGAAATGAACATGATACAGTTAGGTGGGTGATGCATGTCCTTACAAAACCACCCATTTCGCGTGGAAACAGTGTGATCAGGTTGTTTGATGAAATGAATGCGAAAAGGAATGCGGACCGTCTGATCATAGCAATCTAGATCAACGGCAGAGGAAGAATGCGATGGACAAACTTGCGCGGTTGGGTGGGACCAGCAATGACATCAACAATTTTGTCAGGTAGCAGGATGATCAGTTGCGGGGCTAGAGAAGCGAGAGCGATGTGGGACGTTGGATGAGGAAGATCAATGGTCCAGATCAAAGTGGGGAATGCAATAATGGATGGGTGATCGGGAAATTTGCGAAGGAGAAATGGAGCGAGGACTGTTGGATCAGGATGGAGATCAACGGTGGAGATCAACTGCAGGGGAACTTGGAGGTAGAGACAGGTCTGTGGGACGGGTGCCTCCGTAGTGAATATGGACCGTTGGATGAAAATCTTCTGTAGTCAAAGGAGTCAACTACGGGGGCACTAAAGAGTACAGGCCACTTTGGTTGGGTGCCCCCACAATGAACTTGCACCGTAGATCTAGGTCGATTAGACGGTGGAGATTAAACGCGAAGGGAAAAAGGATGTGTGGGAGGAAGAAAGGTGGGAGTACTGTGAGCCATTAGATGAGGGGAAATGAATGGTTGTGATTGAATCGGGGCCACGCACATCGGGAATCCAGACATATGGGAGGAGGAAATGCGGAGGGAGCGATTTCGATATGCCGAGGGAGCGAGAGCCATTGGATTGGGGATGAGATCAATGGTGGAGATGTATTGGAGGAAAGTGAGTGGGGTGAAAGGCAAAGGTGCACTAGCCGTTGGATCAGGAGGATCAATGGTTCAAAATGCATCGCAATCTTGCATAAATGAATGAATGGGGCGGAGGACATTGAAATAGCGAGACAACGCTGACCGTTGGATCAAGAGGATCAATGGTCGGGATTCCATCGCGGGGGAACGACAAATGGAGCCGAGGGGGGCCCGATAGCCATTGGATCGATTGCGATCAACAACTCAGATTATATCGGTGTTTCACACATCGATGGAAAAATGTAAAAGGGACATGGACTTTGCGATGTGCAATGTGCGATGGATGGGCACAACGCAATAAGCGATGGCCGTTGGATCTGCGAGAGGAGATCAACGGTCAAGATCGCGTCAGGATTTCGCATATCGATGGAAAAGGAATTTGATGAATAAGGAAGGTTAGGTTGGCGATGAGCGATGCAATGGCTGACAGGTGGAAACAGAACGAGCGATGGCCATTGGATCAACTGAGATCAATGGTTAGGATCTCTTCGGAGGATCGGCCATCGATGAAACAGAAAACATGGAAGCGGGAACTTAGAAAGAGCAACATGTGATCACCGATGGGCTTAGCGCTCAATCATAGGGCCCGGTCTCATGGTGGAAAAGGGGCTCAGGCTTAAGCGAAAGGGGCTTAAATGCCTGATGTGTTAGAATGAGCGCTTTTAAAGCTAAAAGGCGGATTTTAAGCCCTTTCAAAGGTTCTAATAGGTGAAAAAGGGGCTGTGACAGTCTATACAATCCTTGTTGTATTTTCTTTGCAGAATGAAGCTCCTTATCATTAGCCTTCCCAGCCCTGTGAGGGATGTCATAACAACAGGTTCTACCAAGAGGGACTTCCAATGTTGTTCCGTACACATTCAGTGTTAGGTACAGAGTAGCACAACAGAATAGAAAGAAAATAGAGAGACATGAGAAATGAAATTAACACACAGATTGGAGAATAAAACCACATATTTCTATAATAGGAGGCCTTGCCTTGCTTGGCTTGACTTGCTCAGGCAGAGGCAGGAAATAAAAATTTATAGTTGCAGAAGAGGGCTAATTTTGCCTCTGAAAAACAAATGATTACATAGTCAATCACGGTGGTTGGGCGGCGTGTTAGGTTTAGTGTCGTTGTTTGTTAGATTTGCCGAGATCGGTGACGACGTTGGTCGGCTGGGACTGCGTGGGCAGCGAGGTTAGGTTCGCTGCCATTGTTGAATGCAACTTCACATTTAACATTCTCCCACTTGAAGTCAAATGAATAATCTTGAATCAAGTCACACCGATGCCTACCATGCCTCTACATAACTCATGCTTACTTCTTGGTAGAATCTTAGTGAGCATATCAGTAGGGTTCTTATCTGTATGGATATTTTCCAAAGACAACTGCCCTTCCTCCAACACATGTCGGATCCAATGGTACCTTAAGTCAATGTGCTTGTTTTTTGAGTGAAATGATTGATTTTTCGCTAAGTGAATGGCACTCTGACTATCACAATACAAAACATACTTGTCCTGCTTGATTCCTATCTCTCCTAGGAATCATTGCATCCACAACATTTATTTACAAGCCTCTATTGGAGCTATGTACTATGCTTCCATTTTAGAGAGATCTACTATTCTTTGTAGCCTTGACACCCAATGTATAACTGCACCTGCAAATGTGTACAAATAACCTGTATTTGACATTTTGGTGTCGATATTGTCAGCCATATCTATATATGTAAAACCTTCAAGCACAATATCATTGTAACCAAAACATAAGCAATAATGACTAGTACCCGTAAGATACCTGAAAATCCATTACTTCTTGCCAATGTTGTTTTCCTGGATTGCCAAGGAATCCGCTGACAACTCCCACTAAATATGTAATGTATGGTCATGTGCATACCATGACATACACCAAGCTGCCAACTTCTGAAGCATAAGGAATCTTGCTCATTTATTCCTTCTCTTTGTCATCACTGGTACATAACTCAGCACTCAACTTGAAATGGGTTGCAATGTTGAGATTCAACAAGATGATGAGCTTAGTGAAAAGAGTCACCTTCACTAAGTGCGCCCGCGGGCTATTTTTGGCGCAAGTCTATTTTTAGACATGATGATCATATTTCAGAAGTTGTAGGATGATATTTTTGAATGGTTGGTCAAGTTGGAAAAAATAGATGAAATTCTACTTTTAGAATATTGGGCGAATTCTATTTTTAGATCATCAATATAAAAATAGATGCTTGTTGATTATTATTAGCTCTTAATAATAATCAAACTCTAAACATCAACTTATTCTCTTGGAGCACTTTAGTTCAGTGCACAGATGTGGCACAGCAGTTGACAGAAGGAATTACGCTATTCTTGAGGGTTTACTAGAGCTAATGCATGGAGGACTCAGTTAGAGCTCAAGTGGCAGAGTTATGACACAGTTGGAATAAGTAGTTATGGAGTTGTATTCAGTTTAACTCAGTTAGACTCAGTTGAGCTAGTTGTATCTAGCCTAACTGATTGATACACTAGTGAGAGTGGAGTGAATTAATTAGTTAATGAATTCATAAATAATAACTCAATAATCAACTGAAGAATACATCAGTTAACTACAGTGCATGGCAGTTTCAGTGGAGACCAGTGGAGAGATAGGTGAAAGGGAAAGATAGACTATATGTTGTGACTATAGTGATGCATTGATTGCATCCAACACTCAGTGGAGATGCCAATGAGGATTGCGTAGTCAAGGATGGAGTAATTCAAATTCATTCAGAGCTATTATTTAGCAGAGATTGCATAGTGGAGGTAGGCTAACAGGTGGCAAATATCGGTGCATGGATTTGCAAGATTAGGCCTGTATAGTGTATGACGATTGTACTGTACTGAGAGCTTATGATAAGCTTTGTATGCTTGTATGAGATTTTCATATGATCTCCATGTTACATAATATATATTTTGGGTTTTCAGCTTCAGGATTTTCGGGTTAAAACTGTGTTATGTGCGATTGAATATTTTTTTTATGCTTCACATGTGTGTGCAATTAATTTTTCCGCAAAATATTAACAAGTGGAATAGATTCAGTATCTTGCATAAAGTTAAATAGTGTGAGATCAGGTGGATCTTGGACATATGCATGCTTAGTGCATATAATTTCTACATGGTATTAGAGCCTTGTTGATTGAAGATTGCAATTGTGAAGTGAGTTTGTGCTGGTGGACAATTTGAATTTGCTACAGAAGATTCTTGGTGCAGAAATCGAGTATACATTGAAATGTCTTTCAATGGGTTGAGATTGGAGTATGCCCTTAATGGGAGCTTGAATTAAATAGTCTGGAAGAACAGGATGGAGGTGATGTTGGAGGATAATGGACTGAAGGAGTTCATCGATAGCGATGTTCCTAAGCCAGGATCTAGCGATGCTGCATTACTTGATGCATGGCAAAAGAAGACTGCAAAGACGAGGATAATTCTATTGGAAGGTGTGAAGGACCACATTGTGTCCAGAATTCATGGGAAAGCAACTCCATTCTTAATGTGGAAGGCTTTGACAGACTTGTTCCAAAGCAGAAGTGACCAGAGGAAGTTGGCGCTTAAAGACAAGCTCAGAAAAATAAAAATGGAGAAAGGCGACAGTATTCCAAAATACCTCACGAAGTTTTTCCACTACAAGGATGAGCTGGGAAGTGTGGGGGCTATTTTTGATGAATAAGACTTGGTGAGCTTGGCTCTCCTTGGGCTTCTGAAGAGTTGGCATAGCTATGAAGACTCTGTCAATGGATAGGAGAAATTGCCGGGATGGGAGCAACTTTGGTCGGATCTTGTGCAGGAGGAGATAAGGTGGGGTACCAGGGATGGATATTCATCAAAGAATGAAGATGAAGAGAATTGCGCTTTGGCTTCCAAAGCAAGGAAAGGGAAGGGGAAGAAAAATCCTTCTAAATCCGGTGCGAAAGGCAAGAAGTAGGACTTGTCCAAAGTGAATTGTTTTCACTGTCACGAGCATGGACATTTCGCTACTAACTGTCCACAGAAGAAGAAGAATAAGCAGGCTGCTGGATCTGTAGCTGGAGAGGCCTTAGCCTCGCAATTTGAGCTGGATTTTTCCTTGATCGCATGCTTGGTTTCAAGCTAAATGGGATCGGTGTGGTATCTTGAGAGTGGTGCGTCTTTCCATATGACAGGAGACAAAGAGTTGTTTAGTGACTTGGAGGAGAAGGACCTCCAAATGCATATAGAGATGGGCGATGATGGTCGGTACAGTGCAACAGGAATTGGGACCATTACCTTTGAGAGGGAGTCCGGTAATCCATTCTTGTTGAAGAATGTCATGCATGTTCCAGGTCTGAAGAAGAACTTGGTCTCAGTCGCAATGCTGGAAGACAAGGGTTATGATGTTGTTTTCAGTGAGGGAAAAGCCTTCCTTCGACATAAAAAAATGGGTCAAACCAAGAAGATAGGGGTTCAAATTAAGAATCTCTACAAGCTAGAGGTAGATGGCTGTGCTGCAATGGTGAGCAAAGTAGAAGAAGTGGTGAGCCGGGATGAGGGCGAGTTATGGTACAGGAGATTGGGCCATCTTCACCATGGCGCTTTAAAGATTTTGTAGAAAATTTCTACTGGACTTCCCAAGGGTACTCTTGCAGAGTCAGATTAGTGCGAAGGATGTACAATGGGTAAGTTTGTGAAGACCGCCTTTCATGAGAAGGAGAACTGTGCTTCGGTGATCCTGGGGAGAATTCACACAGACGTGTGTGGACCATTCTCGGTTGCTTCAACAATAAAACACAGGTATTATGTGATATTTTTTTATGAATTTTCTCGTAGATGCTAGATCTTCTTCATGCTGAAGAAGAGTGAAACATTCTCAAAGTTTTGTGAGTTCAAGGCATTGGTGGAGAAGGAGTCGGGGAAGCAAGTGAAAGCTCTATGGAGTGATAATGGTGGTGAATACATCTCGGGAGAATTCAAATACTTCTATAGCTAAGAAGGAATTTGAAGAGAACTCATAGCGCCTCATAACCCACAGCAGAATGAGGTCACGGAGAGAAATAATAGAACGATCATGGGTGTTGCACGAGCGATGCTGCATGACCAGGGCCTACCGATGCACTTGTGGGCGGAAGCATGCAACATTGTGGTTTATGTGCAAAACCATTGTCCTCATAGAGTACTTGGCATGAGTACACCCGAGGAAGCTTTTACTGGTAAGAAGCCTGATATTTCTCATTTGAATATTTTTGGCTCACCTATTTACATTCATGTGAAAAAGGATGCCAAGAAGAAGATGGAGTCGATTGCAGAAGTTGGGATATTTTTGGGGTACACAGAAACACCCCACAACTATCATGTGTATTTTTCGAACAGTCGGATGACTGTTATGTGACGGGATATAAAATTCAATGAGGTGAAAGCCATGAAGTTGTCACTTGAGAGGGAGCTACACTTGCATGCGGAAGAGGAACTTCTTGTTCCTAAAGATGAGCCTCTAGATGTGGATCAGCCACAGGAGGAGATTCATGGAGTGGAGGAGTCCACTCATGCAGAACCAACATCAGACAAGGCAAGAAGCGTACCACAGAAGCTGAGAGACTGAAGGTGGATGCAGCACAGAATGTAGGAGTCGCTATATCACAGCGCAGATAGAGACAGTCACTTGACTGATATACTGGATACATGGCTCTTATGAGCAAGTGTATTGTGACAGAGCCATCTTCTTTTGAAGAAGCAGCGCAGGAGCCCACATGGGTAGATGCCATGGTGGAGGAGTATGACTCCATTGTCAGAAACAGTGCTTGGGAGATTGTTGCAAGGCCGGTGGGAAAATCAATTGTAGGATCAAGATGGATCTATAAGGTAAAGCAAGCTGCTGATGGGAGCATTGAGAAGCATAAGGCAAGATTTTTTGCCCGGGGCTTCTCACAGATTGAGGGGATTGACTATGAAGAAACCTTTGCACCTGTCGTGTAATATTCCTAATTAGCGACAGCTAATTGGAATATTCTATTTTGTTTAGTTTGTTGTCTATAGTTTGTAAATAAATAAAAAGAGAGTGAAGAGGGTCTAACTCACTTAAGTGAAATAAGACATCCACCTAGTAGCACAACGTTGTGACTTAAGTGGGAGTCAAGGGGGGCCTAACACCACGTAGAGGAGGGGGTCCTACATACACTCTAGAAGCTTCTGCAAGCTTCTGAACAAATGAGGATGAGCATGTGGAGGAGAGAGAGGCTACGTTGGGTTTTGGAGGGAAACCAACGTTATAAAATATGGAGGAGCCCCCTCATTTCATTCATTCTTGAGTTGATGATTTTTGAGTGAGACATTTGTCTTCTTGAGCACGCTGGCTGTTTAGCCTGTCTGCAGCACTGTTTAGTGCATTGAGTGTCTCCGGTCGGAGATCTCGCCCTTAGCCCCGGGGGACTTCAAGTGCCTACTCGGGCAAGGTTGGTTTTTCAGCATTTTGTGAGTAGTTTTATTGTTTGGGTTTGTTGCGGAGCTGGAGCTTATAGAGACTACGCAGTCACTAGGAGAGAGGACGCAGTCCATTGTGGAGGAGCTTCGGATTGGGGTTTCTATAGGTGATTCAGCCAGGATTTTGAGCAGAGGGTCAGCCTTTGCCCATAGGAGGCTTTTGGTGGAGTTTGAGGCAGTGTTTCAGCTATTTCCATCTAGCCTCTGCGCAGAGCCTTGGAGGCCAGCGTAATTCACTAAGGAGGCATTTTTTGGTGATTTTCGGGGTTGGCCATTTCTGGTATGGTTTCTGGATTTTGTCCGGGTTGATGAGGAGAGGAGGTTTTCAGATTTTCAGTTCATTTCGGCAAGGGGATTAGCCCCTAGTCTTTAGTCCATTCCAGCAGTAGCAGCTACACGACAGTTTTCTAGCAGCTGGGACACAGTTCATAGAGCAGCCATTTCTTGTATTTTTTGAGAGTGTTTCTTCACTTGCCTTGAGCAAGATTAGGTGTCATCACTCTGATCATCTATTATACTTCATTACATGTCTCAGATTAATAAAATGGCTCAGCATTTCCTCTCTATGTTTTCTGGATGAGTTGTCGTATTTGCCGCATTCTCTTTCTATGATATTATATGTCTGCTGCACTATTATTTTTTTTTTGAGCATTCTAGTTCTATACCACTTGGTGCGTTTATCTTTCACTCTTAGACAGAGTCTGGAAAGGGCCAGGTAGCCTCTGGATCTCATCCTCTTTTCAGAGGCAGAATATCTGATAAATGCCCTCCCAGTCTATATCTGGTTGGAGTTTGCCGTGTTTTAGAGATATCCCTGAAACGGGATATTACAGTGGTATTAGAGCATAGTTCTGGCTCAGCCTGTGGTCTATGACATCGGGAAAGATACCATATAGAGGCAGGAAGTATAGAGACCGTGAGCATAGGTTGGAGACCACCTATGAAGAGGAAGATTGTGCCTGAGTACAGGACACAGATCAGGAGAGAGAGCTTGTGACAGACGCAGAGCAGGAGGAGCCTGTAGTAGATTCAAAGCAGAAAGGGTCGATGCAAAATGACATAGAGGCCAAACAGTTTGGAGAGGCACTCCTCAAGTCGGTGTAGGATTTAGCTAGACAGATTGAGGTGATGGGACAAAGGTTCACAGCTGTGGAGGCTAGACAGTGTGAAACTCCACGGGTTTTCTAGGTAGGAGAGGGATCAGGTACATCTCATCATTTGCCGGAGCATGGTGTTGCTCAGCGGGAGACTCCTCAGCTGATGGCTTCACATGCACCTACCCGCTCTACCATGCCCACTTTCTTGGGAGCAAATATAGGGGCAGGAGTCCAGCAGGAGGTAGAACCTAGACACTTAGATGAGTATTTTGCAGAGTATCAGACCTACGGGCAGGAGTTCAAGGATGCTCTCACATTCCGAGATTTTGTGCAGCTCTAGCGGGACAGTAGACCCCGTGACCATCATAGAGGGCACCGGCATTATCATGATGGAGATTCCCACCATGCCTCTAGCAGATTTCATTTGCCTACGTTTTATGGGTCATCAAACAGTTCAGAAAAATCTTAGGTGGAGAAGTTGGACATCTATTTCCAGCTTAATCAGATGTCGGAGATAGAGGATATTAAGGTGGCGACATTACATTTGGATGGTGAGGCCCAAGACTGGTGGTTCCATGGGATGGTGACACTCGGGCACTCTATAGTGATGACATATGCAGATTTTACCAGGAGTTTGATGGAGCGTTTTGACCGGAGGGATCTGGAACAACATTTTTTTGAGCTGACAAAGCTCAAGCAGACAGGGAGCCCAGAGACATACATCGCAGATTTCTTGAGGGTTTCGGTGATGGTGCTAGATCTATCCGTGACACGGATGATCTATATGTTTGTGGAGGGATTGGCAGAGCTACTTCGAGGTCTAGTCAGATCTACTAGACCAGCTACACTCCAGGATGCTATCAGCAGGACCAGGGACTTACAGGATGCATTGCTCAGGTCGCGGACACCTTACCCCCTGAGACAGGGTTTCCAGTCTAAGGGGAAGGATGTGAGGGTTCCTACTCCAAAGGGGAATCCGAGACAGGCACAAATAGATGATGATGCCAGGAGGGAGTTGAGGAAGAAGCAGTTGTGCTTCACTTGTCAAGAGTCGTGGGCACCAGGGCATAGGTGTGTTGCCGACAAAGCACACATCATTGAGGTCTTCTCCGACGATAGTGGGGAAGAGGATGAGGAGGATGATGAGGAGGCAGGAGATAGTCAGACAACCCAGGATCAGTTGCCGCCTCCACCTCCAGGGACAGGAGGTGCAACTTTTGCACCCACAGGAGGGGCCCTTGCAACTTTGCGAGGAGTTCCTAAGTATTTGACGTTGTGCGTAAGAGGGACAGTACGTGGCCAGTGAGTGTCAGTCTTGGTTGATAGTGGGGCAACCCACAACTTCATTGATGCACAGATGGTTGAGCGGAGGGGTATACTAACCGAGAGTTTTGACGGGTTTTCAGTCTTGGTCCCAGGAGCCCAGACGATGCAGTGTGCCCGGTATGTTCCAGAGTTGGCAGTGACGATGGGTACCTACACCGTGACCGATCACTTTTTTGTGGTCAACATACCAAATACCAATGTGGTGTTGGGTGTCCAGTGGTTGATCACTCTGGGGAAGGTCACCACAGATTGGGAGGCCTTAGAGATGGAGTGGGATGATAAGAAGCCCGGGAAGCATGAGAAGATCCGCGGGATGCATACTTACCCACCTCAAATAGTTTCAACACACTGGATGGAGGCAGACTTCCGGAAGGGAGACATAGAGTGGGCGGTTGAGCTACGGGCTTCAGAGGCAGAGACTGCCGGTCGGGCAGTTCACCCAGATATACAGGCCATCCTTGACAGGCATGAGGTAGTGTTTGGGGATATACCACCAGGTCGGCCACCAGATCGAGGGTTTGAGCACACCATTGAGCTTGAACAAGGTATTCAGGCAGTGATCACTACCCCCTATAGGCATCCTAAAGCCTATCGGGATGAGATTGAGCGAGCCATCCAGGAGTTGTTGGCTCTTGGACACATCAGACCGAGCACGAGTCCGTTTGCTTCTTCTGTAGTGTTGGTAAAGAAGAAGGATGGCATCTTGAGGATGTGCATTGACTACAGGGCCCTGAACAAGAAGACACTAAAGAACAGGTACCCTATACCCAGGATCGAAGAGCTGATGGATGAGCTGAGAGGAGCTAAGTTCTTCTTGAAGATTGATTTGAGATAAGGGTACCACCAGATTCACATGAGGGAACAAGATATTCCCAAGACCGCCTTCAGGTGTCATTATGGGCACTTTGAGTTTTTGGTGATGCCTTTTGGGCTGACCAATGCACCAGTCACCTTTCAGTCTTGCATGAACCATATCTTCTGCAGTCATCTGAGGAAGTTTGTATTGGTTTTCTTCGATGACATACTCATATATAGCAGGACTTGGGAGGAGCATCTCCAGCATATAGAGGCAGTACTACGCATCTTGGAAGAGCAACAGTTCTATGCTAAGCTTTCCAAGTGTGAGTTTGGGATGACAGAGATGTTATATTTGGGTCACATTATTGGAGTGGACAGAGTGAGGGTCCACGAGGAGAAGATTAGAGCCATCAGAGATTGGCCAGAGCCGAAGAATGTGACGGAACTTTGAGGCGAATGCAAACCTATACCAGATTGTGGTTGAGGGTAAGTTTTTTTATCATTGTACTTTATGTTGATGATTTTATACTAGCAGGTGATGAGTAGTTGATACACTCATGCAAGGTTGATCTTGCAAAGGAGTTTGAGATGAAGGATTTAGGCCTCCTTCATTATTTCCTTGGATTGGAAATATGGCAGCGGGAAGGTATATTGATTGTGTCTCAAGGCAAGTATGCCCGGGAGATACTGGAGAAGTTTCACATGCAAGGCTACAAGCCTATCGACACTCCTCTTCTAGGAAATTGGAAGAAAGAGGATGCTACATCGGCAGGGGTAGTGGATGCCAATGTTTATCGACAGTTGATGGGTTCGCTCATGTATTTAGTCAATACAAGACCAAACATATGCTATGCGGTGAACCAGCTTTCACAAGCGATGGTTAAGCCTACCAAGCTCTTTTGGAAGGCAGGCAAGCATGTATTGAGATATCTCAGGGGAAAATATGAGTATGATTTATGGTACAGACAGATGGATGAGGTGAAGTTGCATGGCTTCACGAATGCAGATTGGGCAGTAAGCCCAACAGACAGAAAGAGCACATCGGGAGGGATTTTCAGTATCGGATCTACGACAGTTTCTTGGTACAGTAGGAAACAAAGATCTGTGGCACTCAGTTCAGCGGAAGCAGAATACATGGTAGCAAGTTTAGCTGCATGTGAGGCTATCTAGATGAAGAAGATTCTAGTTGGTTTGTTTGCTTCACATTTAGATCGCACAGTGATTCATTGTGATAATTAGAGTTACATTAAACTCTCGGTTAATCCTGTGTTTCATGATAAATCTAAACATATTGATATCCGGTATCATCATATCAGAGATTATGTGTAGCGGAAGATCATGTTGCTTCAGTACATTCCTACGGAGGATCAGGATGCAGATATTCTGACGAAGGCGCTCACTAGGAGCAAATTCGAATACCATAGAGGCAGGATTGGGGTGAAGGATAATCTCTATCTTGTTGAGAGGGAGTGTTGATATTCAACAAGATGATGAACTTAGTGAAAAGAGTCACTTCACTAAGTGGGCCCGCAGGCTATTTTTGGCGCAAGTCTATTTTTAGACATGATGATCATATTTCAGAATTTGCAGGATGCTATTTGTGAATGGTTGGTCAAGTTGGAAAAATAGATGAAATTCTATTTTTAGAATATTGGGCAAGTCTATTTTTATATCGTCAATCTAAAAATATATGCATGTCGATTATTATTAGCTATTAATAATAATTAGACTCTAAACAACAACTTATTCTCTTGGAGCACTTCAGTTCAGTGCACAGATGTGGCACAACAGTTGACAGAAGGAATTATGCTATTCCCGAGGGTTTACTGGAGCTAATGCATGGAGGACTCAGTTAGAACTTAGGTGGCAGAATTATGACATAGTTGGAAGAAGTAGTTATGGAGTTGTATTCAGTTTAACTCAGTTAGACTTAGTTGAGCTAGTTGTATCTAGTCTAACTGATTGATACACTAGTGAGAGTGGAGTGAATTAATTAGTTAATTAATTCATAAATAATAACTCATTAATCAACTGAGTAATACATCAGTTAACTACAGTGCATGGCAGTTTCAATGGATACCAGTGGAGAGATAGGTGAAAGGGCAAGATAGACTATCTGTTGTGATTATAGTGATGCATTGATTGCATCCAACACTCAGTGGAGAAGCCAATGAGAATTGCGCAGTCAAGGATGGAGTAATTCAAATTCATTCAGAGCTATTCTTCAGTAGAGATTGCATAGTGGAGGCAGGCTAGCAGGTGGCAAAGATCGAAGCATGGATTTACAAGATTAGGCCTGTATAGTGTATGACGATTGTATTGTACTGAGAGCTTGTGATAAGCTTTGTACACTTGTATGAGATTGTCATATGATCTCCATGTTACATAATATATAGTTGGGGTTTTCAGCTACAGTCTTTCCCGGTTAAAAACTGTGTTATGTGCGATTGAATAATTTTGTTTATGCTTCACATGTGTGTGCAATTAATGTTTCCGCAAAAGATTAACAAGTGGAATAGATTCAGTATCTTGCATAAAGTTAAATAGTGTGAGATCAGGTGGATCTTAGACATATGCATGCTTAGTGCATATAATTTCTACATGTAAAGGGTGTACCAACTGGCTTGGCATCCTTCATATTAAACCTCTCAAGCACCTTCTTTATATATTTTTCTTGTGATAGCCACAAATTTTTGTTTTCCCTATCATGCATGATCCTCATGCCCAATATCTGTTGTGTTCGACCCAAATCCTTCATTGCAAACTTGCTGCCCAAATCCTTCTTCAACCTATTGATCATATTCTTATCATGCCCAACAATCAACATGTCATCTACATATAACAATAATATGAGGTACTTTCCTTGATCATACCTCTTGATATTGACACAATGGCCAACTTCCAACCTGTGAAAACCATGTTCTAACATGAATGAATCAAATTTCTTGTACCATTGTCGAGGTGCCTATTTCAACCATAAAGACTCTTCTTCAATCTGCAAACAAGGTCTTCTTTTCATTTTTCTATGAAGCCTTCCGACTGCTTCATATAAATTTCTTCCTCTAATTCTCCATGAAGGAAAGAAGTTTTTACATCTAACTGTTCACATTCTAAGTCTAAAGCAACAATAAGACCAAGAATGACTCTAATGGATGAAATTTTGACAACAGGTGAGAAAATTTATGTGAAGTCAATACCTTCCTTTTGGGTGAATCCTTTCACCACCAACCTTGATTTATACCTCTAATTATTTTTGTCACCTTCATGCTTAATATTATACACCCATTTTTTTTGCAAAACCTTTCTACCTTTTCGGAGATTTATCAACTCCCAAGTTTTATTTTCCAGCAAAGAGTTCATTTCTCCCTCCATTTCTTTCTTCCATTCTTTACTATGCTCAACGTTACAAGCCTCTTGAAAACAATTAGGCTCACCTTCATTAGTCACTGGGATATAGTTCAAAGGAGGATACCTTTGTGAAGGCTTATGAGGCCTAGAAGATTTGTGAACCAACTGTGGTACCCATTTGTTTCGCAAAGCCGTTCTACCTTTTAGGAGATTTATCAACTCCCAAGTTTTATTTTCCAGTAAAGAGTTCATATCTTCCTCCATTTCTTTCTTCCATTATTTATTATGCTCAATGTTACAAGCCTCTTGAAAACAATTAGGCTCACCTTCATCAGTCAATAGGATATAGTTTGAAGGAGGATACCTTTGTGAAGGATTATGAGGCCTAGAATATTTGCGAACCAACTGTGGTGGTTCATTATCAAGTTGAATCTCCTATAAAGGTTCCTGCAAGATTCCTTCTTCTTGGTGTTCATCACTTTCCCCTTTCTGTCCTTCCCACTCTTGAATTTGATGTCCATTTTCCTACATTGCCGAGATTCCTTCATGCTGTTCTTCAAAATTGTCAATAAATTTCTTGACTTCCACCTCATCTACATTCCTCTTAAACATTTAAGAATCATTAAATATAACATCCCTGCTTCTAATAATTTTATGTTTGACTGGATCCCATAGACGATAACCAAATTCTTCATCCGCATATCCCAGAAAATTGCATTTCATTGATTTATCATCTAGCTTAGTTCTATTTTCTTTGGGAATATGTACAAATGCTTCACATCCAAATATTTTCAAATGAGAATAATTCAATTTCTTACCAGACCAAAATTCTTCAGGGATGCCTCCATCCAAGGCTATAGATGGAGATCTATTTATGAGGTAGCAAGTTGTCTTCACAACCTCTGCCCAAAAATTCTTGTCCAAACCGGAATTGGACAACATGCTCCTTACCTTTTCCATAATGGTGTGATTCATTCGTTCTGCAACACCATTCTGTTGAGGTATACCAGGCACAGTCTTTTCATGCTTTATGCCAAACCTATTACAATATTCTTTGAATGCATTTAAGCAATATTCTCCACCATTATCTATTCTTAGGCACTTGAGAAATTTGTTAGTCTCTATTTCAACAACAACATGGAATTTTTTAAACATTTCAAACACTTCACTTTTAATTTTCATGGGATAGGCCCAAACTTTCCTGGTTGCATCATCTACGAATGTTACAAAATATGATGCTCCTCCTAATTACTTGATGTTAACAGGTCCGAACACATATGAGTGTATCAATTCTAACACATTTTTCTTTCTGTCATGACCACCTCTAAGAAATGAAACCCTTCTTTGTCTACCATATATACAATTCTCACAAAGATCAAGGTTGTAGGATCTCAAACCTGGTAGTAAATTTTTACCAACAAATATTTTTAAACCCTTCTCGCTCATGTGATTCAAGTGCCTATGCCACAGATCTATTGAATTTCCTTCTTTTATGACAACAACCAAATCTAGTTTTCCTATCATTGCCTTCAATGAATATAGTGTTCATGTCTTGGGTCTTTTGGCCACGACCAATGCTCCTTTGCTAATTTTCCAGCCTCCTTTTCCAAAGCTTGTGGAATAGCCTTCATAATCTAGCCATCCCATAGAGATCAAACTCATGTGCATTTCTGGTACATGCCTGCCTTGTTTCAACAATATATCTTGTCCATTCCTCATCTTGATCTGGACATCTCCCACTCTAACAATACTGCAAAAATGATTATTCCCCAAATGCACTCTACCATAATCAACAGGATTATATGCAATAAAAATATCTTTGCATGGGGCTACATGGTGAGATGCCCCAGAGTCAAGGATCTAATCAAAGCTACTGCTAGATGTATATAAACATGCATCCTCTACTGAAATAGTAAACAACGCATCACCATCTGTGACTACAACAATAGTATCACCTTCATTTGTGATGGATGACTTGTAATTTGTATTGGTCGGTCTTTGATCCTTTTTTCCTTTCTTCAAGGCTCGACATTATTTCTTCATGTGCCCAATTTTGCCACAATGAAAGCAGATGATCCTGACCCTCCTTGATTTTGATCGGCCTCTCGGTATTGATCGCCCTTGTCTTCCTCTATCAATCCTCCTACCATGATCAGCTAGAGCTAGAGCTTCTCCTCCTTGGTTTTCCGCAATTGACTTCTGTCGCAAGTACTCTTTCATTAAATTGCTGCTAACATCATCAAACATCACGGTCCCTACAGGTGCTGAAGTACTCATAGCCACAATTAAATTTTCCTAGCTATCTGGCATAGAACACATTAACAAAATAGCTCTAATTTCTCATCTAGAGTTATTTTAACAGAGGCAAGTTGACCAGTTTTAATATTGAATTCATTCAAGTGCTCAGCAACTGAAGCACCCTCCTTCATCTTGAGATTGTAGAGCTTCTTCATCAAGAACACTTTGTTTGATGTTGTGTTCTTCTCATATAGATCATGGAGCTTCTTCCATAATCCTTTGTTGTCTTTTCTCCGGACACATTGAAATACACATTCTCTACTACATATTCGCAAATTATCACAATCGCCTTTCTATCTAGCTTATCCCATTCCTCATCTATCATCGATGAGGGTTTCATCGATGAGGGTTTCTTTGTTACATGCTCAATCGGCAAATACTGATCTTTTAAAATCAGTATATCCTCTATCTGTGATTTCCATAACGCAAAATTAGCCCAGCTCAACTTCTCCATATCATTAGTTGTCTCCATTTTCAATAATTTCACACCCAAAAAATCAAAATCCTCTTACATAATAGAACTTTAATTATTCCACATTTTAAAAAGACAAAAATTAATCTCTTTAACAAATTAATACAAAGTGAAGCTTTCCACTTTTCACTTTAAAGTGTCCACGCTTAACACTTTGCCATAATTACAAAACATATATTTATATGTTTTACAATAATTATAAAGCATATAAAATTGCATTTCACTCCTCTTTAAAAAATAAAAAAAAAACTATCCACGTCCTTATTAAAAAAGGTAAAGAGAATATGACAAGAAGAGAAGTCCAACCATTCATCGACCATACCACCCATTTTGAGTATCTAAGCTTGTTTCACATAAAGCGTTCTTGAAGGCAACAGATTCAAAATCAGCAAATTTGAAATCCCCTTCTGAAGCACAAATTTCTGCCCAATGTTCTCTTTAACAAAATATTTCACTCTGCATCTGTTTATCGAGCTCCCTTCTCTTATGGGTGACAAAGATAGTCACAAGACTCACACTACGTCCACTACTACAAGCTAATCGGCCACCATATGGGTGACGCAAAGGGGAATGTGAGAGGAATGGTGGTGAGGGCATAACAAGGCTCTGATACCAGTTGTTGGGTATAGGGCAGAACAGAAAGCAAAGAGAGAGAGATAGGAGAAATGAAATTAACACATAGATTGTAGAATAAAACCACAGAGTTCTATTACAAGAGGCCTTGCCTTGCTTGGCTTGACTTGTACAGGCAGAGGCAGGAAATAAACATTTATAGTTGTAGACGAGGGCTAATTCTGCATGTGAAAAACAAATGATTACATAGTCAATCACGGTGGCTGGGCGGCGTGTTAGGTTTGGCGCCATTGTTTTTAAGAGAGTCGGTGAGATCGATGATGACGTTGGTCGGTTGGGACTGTGTGGGCAGCGAGGTTAGGTTCGGTGTCGTTTTAAATGCGTCTTCACATTTAACATCCAGAAATGCAATTATTTTGAGCAATGTCATGCCAAAGCTATAGACATCAGCCTTCAAAGTAATGGGTAGATCAGAGATCCATTCGGGGGCCAAGTACCCTCTGGTTCCTCTCATGGTCGTGAGGACCTTACTATACTTAGACTAATGGTGCATTGACTGAAGTCCAACCTTTAAATGTTGTCTATGCCACTATATTGTTAACCTTTGAAAGTTTTATGTGCCATTCTAGTGTTGATCATATATGGTTATTCAAAATCACTAGTTTTAACGTGGTATTTTTTCTAATGAGTAATTTTTCAAATTTATTTTCAAATGATCCATGTTTTTTTCAAAATTAATGTTTTTTTATTAGAAAAGAAAAACCAAACTATTTCTTACTAAATTTTAAGAGACACAAATAACCCTTATCCCACATGGTTGTTGTTACTCCTCATTCCACGTGGTTGTGTTCTCAGCTTAAACGAATGATATTGTATCAGACGCATGACAATTTTATAGACTTCACTTTTTTTTGGTTGAAATTTTATTTTTATTTTTATTTTTTTTTCAAATTTTGTCAATATTTATATTTATTGCTATAGATTTTTAATAATCATTTTTTAATTTATAAAATTTGAGTGTTTCAAAAAAAATTTAGGGCGCTAAATTTATTTATGCATGCATTTTAAATACCAAGAAATCATAATATTACTTTAAATTGTATGGTTGAATTCTATTTCATTCAATAATTAAACTATATCTTTAAAAAATAATTCCCAATCTTAAAAATATTTATATTAAAAATCCAATGGTTCACTAATTAACTAAAAATACTACGATTAACAAACATTTACATTTATTTAGGACTCAAATTTATACATTAAAATGATAATTTAGCACTAAAGTTGTATGTTTATGATAATAATATATAATATTAAATAATTTATAATAATAATAATTTCATTGGGCATAGAATAGAAGGTGATAGCCTGTTTTTTTAAGACATTTCATGGTGAAAAACTAGTCATTGGTTCCAAACTCCATGGCAAAAAAATCTAGCAATGCTAAGGGCCCAACTTTGTAGCCCAAGCCTTGTGTGATCTCTCTGTAAGTTTTTCCACTTAAATGTCTCTTGGTAGCAGCCACTCAAATGACAAGTTAGGGATGACGGTCATCTCAAGACTCACATTATATAGCAAACAAATAATAATAATTAGAAAAAAAAATTACCACGGAATTTATAATTTCCAACTAGAAGCAGATTGAAATATACATTAAAATGAAATTTCCTAATAATTAATAAACCAAATTACATTAAAAATCAGAGTACTATTTATAATTAAAATAAATTGTTTTTTTCAAAAATCTACATATACCATTTCGTTAGATGAAAAGTGAAACACTATATGTAAAGTAAAATACTAGATATAAAAAGTGAGCTGAATAATGTTCTTAACCCAAAATAGAAAATGATAGAGCTCCATGATGAAAGTGGTGAGTTGATATCACTTTTTAAATCTATTATAAATATTATTTTGGTGTTTATAAATATTAATTTGGTATTTAATTTATTTGTTTCATTAATATTTGTAATTTAAAAAAAAATTATGAATTTAAATTCATCATTTTATTTTAATTGTAAATTTATCTAAAAATTTAAATGAAAATTATTTAATTAAAAATAATTAAAAACTAAAAGTAATATATATAAATATATTATTAACCACATGTAATATAATTTTACTGTGAATTTTTTTAATTGTAGGAATGAGTTGTCTCATATAACTTCGTTGAAAAAAAACTTAACCATTATTATAAAGTTTTTATTAATATAAATAAATATTTATAAGTAAACATAACAGTAATAAAAATATTAAATTTTTTAAAATTAGAAATCAAAAAATATCTTAATTTTCAAAGAAATTAAAAAAATGTGTTAATTTTTAAGAAAAAAAAATTGATAAAGTTAAAATATATATATAATTATTTTTATGAATTCCTTAATGTTTCAACTCTTATTTCTTATTCAAAACCTTTATTTTATTTTTTAAAGGGTTTTTTTAATAATTATAAAAATAAAGTTTTGTTTAGAGGAAAATCATTATTGTTTCTAATTTTAAGAGCAACCAAAGATATAATACTTCAAATTAGAAGACTATAATTATGAAGAGTCATATTTTGGTCAAATTGAATATTGGATTATTATTAGAAAAGAAAATTAGCTAGTATGGAAAGTTATTGTAAGATATGTAAGGAGTTAGTAGGGAGAGTTATTGTAAGATATGTGAGTTAGATGGATTTGAAGTTCTTCTTAGACCACTTAATTATTCTTAAAAATATATTTGAAATTTTTCAGAATAAAAAGGTTAGATTTCTTTGTTATTTTGTCCACTTTGAAAATATTTTAACATGATCTAGACCTTAGGAAGAGGCTAGAAGATACCTTGGTACCTTTAAAATTCAGGCAGTGTTTGCAACTGATGAAGTCAATAGTGAGCAACCATTCTCATTAACCCATACTGAGTTTCCTGGTAGGATGAATCAAAATGCATCCTGTCACGCGTCCATGAAACTTCTGAACGATGAAATCAAGGCAACTATTCACGCAGTGCACCGGCAAACGTTCACGTCATCTATGCGTACTGTGATTCTATGAAAACGTAGAGTATATGAGTATGTACAGATTGGATTTAATGGTTTAAAAACAATGAATAAAATTTGTAAGAAAATAAATTAATAGAAAAAAGAATATATAAATTCTATTCATGTACAGAAAATGAATTGTGAGAAAATTACAATATATTTTATATGGTTGAACTAATTAGTAGTGAGTTTATTAGTGAATCTGAAAGATTTGAACATGCACTAAAGAAAACTCACACCTAGTCCTGGTTAAGTGACCATGATTTCATTAGCTAACTAACTCATGCAAAAGGAGATAGACTTAGTTAACTCAAGTGCAATTAAGTGTATCTCCAATAGCCTCCCTCAAGCACTACTAGAAAGAACAAAATGAATGGGTCCAAGAAAGAAGCTATGTAAGGTACCCATGTTACAATGTGTGTATCTCCAATAGCCTCCCTCGAGCACTACTAGAAAGAACAAAATGAATGGGTCTAAGAAAGAAACTATGTAAGGTACCCATGTTACAATGCATCTAAGTAACATCTGCAAGAAGAGAAAGTCTTCATAAAAATATTGATGGTCTATTCAGAAGTGGAACAAGGATGATCCCATCATGTACTAATTCTTGGATATAGTGCATGTGGATTTTGATGTGTTTTTTTATTGTTGCCACTGCACTAGATCTATGGAAATTTTAGTGTGCTTTGGTTGTGGCATCACATGACACTTAGATTATGAAATATGATCCCAATGCCCAAAATGGACTCTATTTGGTTAACCCTTGCCATTGCATCATCAAGAAAGTGGGAGGTTCACCACATGGATGTGAAGAATCCGTTTCTTCATTTCTAATACCATGTGAAATTGTAATTGAATTTGCATAAGTTGGATCTAGCTAGAAAACATTCAACAAAACTTGGAAGAAAAATAAAATAAAATTAATAGAGAAAATAATTAATGGATTATATTCATGCATAGAAAAAAGTTATGAGATAATAAAATTCAATACAATATATTCTACATGGTTGAACTAATATAGTAGTGAATCTAGTGGAATATGAACATACACTAAAGAAAATTGGCACTTGGTCTTAGCTAACTGGTCATACAAGATCAATTAACTATGTTATGCAAAAGAAGATAGTCATAATTAATTTAAATTATGTTATACAAGAGGAGATAATCTTGGTTAATAGACCATACATTCATTAGTTAACTATCTCATACAAGTGGACATAATCCTAATTAAGTAAAATACACTTGTTATTTCTAATATTATTGATGGATAGTGGTACAATTTTGTTCTACTTTTTCACTTACATAAATTTTAAAAAACACTTAAATTAAAAAATTAACTATCTCATACAAGTGGACATAATCCTAATTAAATAAAACACACTTGTTATTTCCAATATTATTGATGGATAGTAGTATAATTTTATTGTACATTTTTAGGATGAACGCAATGCTCAACCACCACAGTCAAATCCTAATTAAGTAAAATACACTTGTTATTTCCAATATTATTGATGGATAGTGGTATAATTTTGTTGTACATTTTCACTTAGATAAATCTAAAAAAGCACTTAAATGAAAATATTAGTTAGGTTCTACATGAGGGAGGCACTGCCACTGATGTTGCGTACACATCCAGAGGAATTTTGATCTTCATCCCAGGAGAAAATGACCAGACTTTCATCAGAGGTACGAAGAAAGAGGGGAATGGGCGGAAGAGGAGGTATGTCTGCAATGCCTTCCAATATTTGCAACACGTTACTCATCGAAGGCCTCGCATCTTTGTCATCCTGGATGCACCATACTCCCACTATGGCAGCCCTTTGCACTTGTTCGGCCTCTACATTGTTCAACAATTTATTGTCGAGCACTTCCATGGCGTTTCCGCTGCTTATCTGACTTGCAGCCCAAGCTGGAAGGAACAAATCACCGTATTCAGAGACTTTGTCGAAGATTCTTCACCCTGCAATTATTTCTAGCAATGTCATGCCAAAGCTGTAGACGTCAGCCTTCACAGTAATGGGCAGACCAGAGATCCACTCGGGGGACAAGTACCCTCTGGTTCCTCTTATGGTCGTCAGGACCTTACTATACTCTCTGCCCACGAGCTTTTCCATTCCGAAATCGGCAACCTTCAGGTAGAAATTGGAGTCCAAGAGGATGTTTTCAGGCTTGATGTTGTAGTGAATAATGCAGTGTTTGCACTTCTCGTGCAGGTAAACAATTCTGCGGGCAGTTCCCATAGCGATGTTGAAGCGTGTTTTCCAATCCAACAATTTGTGCTGCTCATCATCTCTTGGGGATTTCTTGAATAGTAAAGAGGTGAGAGAGTCGTTAGGCATGTATTCATACACCAAAAGTCTTAGAGATCGCTCTGTGCAAAATCCCCAAAGTCTAATCAAATTCACATGTTGCGCGACTCCGATGGTGCTCACCTCCATGCTAAATTGCTTCTCTCCTTGGTTCACACCCTCCAAATTCTTAACTGCCACCATAAAACCATCCGCTAAAGTCCCTTTGAAGACGGAGCAGAAACCCCCACCTCCCAGACGCTCAGAAAAATTCTTCGTTGCACTCTACAGCTCTTTGTAAGTGAATACAGTAAGCCCAACTAGCACACAATCTGTTGTAGACAAGATGGGGCGCTTCCTGCAACACCAGAGAAACAACGATAAAAACGCCAAGATAGCAACCAACCCGCCCATGACACCGCCCACCATGCTTGCTACAGTCGTCTTCTTGATGGAATTAGAGGTATGAGGCACATCGGTGGCATCTAACCGCAGAAACAAAGAGATCCCGTTGGAGGTATCATAGAGATTTAGAAATTCATCGAACCACATTACACAACTCCACGAAGTGCCGTTAGCATGATAAGCATATGCGGTGCATAAGCAATTGCTGAGACACGCTGCTTGGCACTTCTTTGGCCCTAATTTCTATACAACCACCCCGTGAGGGGGCATAGATGTGCCACTTAATTCTACAAACCTGTCTGTGGTGGTCTCGTTTGCTACATCAGTACTGCATCGTAACGAGGTCTTCCTCACACAGCCGCTGGACCACTGTTGAGAATCCCATTCTCCGCTGTCTCTTGGGACAAACCTCGACACATAGGTACATGACTGTAAATTATTATTGTTGCAGAATCCATAAGGCCCGCATATTGCATAAACCTGACACTGCGTGAAGGGTTGTTGCCAGATCATGCTCCCTTTTTTATTTTCCACCATCTCGTACAACTGAAGTTGACCTGACTTATCCATAACCATACAGAGTCCCTGTGGTATAGTTAAATTAAAATCCTTGTACAAATCATTACTGAAATAGCCAAGACCGGACTCATCTACAGGTGAGTCAGGCTCTTTGCTGAAATATTTTCCATTCCAAACACCGTCGTCCCAATATGTGGTCTCATTCTTCCACATCAGCACGAACTGGATAGTTCCGTTTGGATTCATCTGAAAACTGTACGACCCAGGATGTGGATCCCAAGGGCTCCTCTAGGACGACAGCCTCTGGTTGTTACTAATTTTCATGTTTGGCATCCATGTATTTTGTGGATGGTCGAAGCTCTGCCAAATGATTTCAGTGTTATTGGTGGCACTCAGAACCACCAAGTTACCAGAATCCGTGATTACAACTGAAGAAGGTTTCTTCCCGTTTCCCTTAGTGGACCAAAGGGTGCATCCCCTATAAGACAGAAGGAGACGCCCATCCTCTGTTAGATTCAAAACACTAGACACGTTCTCTAGCGGCTGCTCCATGTTCGCTACCCAAATGACTGTCTGTTCCGCAGTCTGGGCATACAAAATACCCACATACCAGTTTTTCACGCTGTTGTGGTTGAGATGGAAAAATCCGAATTTGAAGAGCTGGCTGTTAGAAATCCTAGTCTGATTACCAGTGAGAGAGGTACCCAAATCTATCCTGTCCGAAGCGGTGTTTTCTGCATTGCCGGGCTCTATCTGAAGCAGCAACAACATGACAAAGAGGATAAGAAAACAAGACCTAATCTATGGGAGTTGTTCAGATCTCATGGCCTTTTCGCTCCCCATTCTAAAATCACTGAGCTGCCTTGCTGCGAGACAATACTCTGAAGCCCATTATAACGTGTTCATCACTGAGGTCCGGCCATTGTTTGTTGTTCTCTATTCAACTTGAACGAGCCGATACGGCATATACCGATTTCATGATCCTCATTGAATGCTATCCATTCAATTTGAACAGTTTGACACTGATGGCAGTTTGACTGCCGTTTAGCCTTTAAATCTTATCCATTCAATTTGAACAGTCTCATGATCACCGCGGTCCGGGTATTGAAAGTCGTCTGGTCCACTTAAACGAATTCGGTATACTTAGACTAATTATGATAAACTGCAGTTGACCTTTGAATGTTATGTGTGACGTTGTATTGTTGTATATCGTTCCTTGAAGAACCACTTTTTATGAGGTAAGTTTTCTCATACGAATTTTTATTTTATTTTATGAAAATGGAACGATCTAAGTTTTTTTGGAAAATAATCAAAACTTCAAAACAATGTTGATAGCTAGAATTTACTGAATTTAACCAAAAGGGAAAACGTATAATTTTTTCTTATCCCAGAGGTCGTTGTTCCCGCGTCTCATCCCACTTGAACAAATAGATATGATATTAGCTAGACTTATAGCAGCACGGGGCAGACTGGCTGACTTCTCCACCTTATTACAATTGTTCAAGCATTTACTATCAAAAAGGTGTTTCCAGTTGTCTAAATTTTATATTAAAAATCCATTTTTTTTTAATAAAGCGACTCTAGTTAACAAACATTTATATATTACTTAGATTTATGCAATGATAATTTAAAGCTAAACTTATATAATTCAAGATAATGGTTGAAAAAATTTTATGGGTTTTCAATGTAATATTAAATATTAAATTAAGGTATAATTGAATTTACTGTTTTGTAATTTATATTACGTTTGATATTTTTTTTTGGTAAAAATCACATAAAAAAAATTTTAGTTGATTTTTTTGAACCATATTGTATGGTTTACTAGATGGTTTGAAACACTTGGACCATAAATTATTTTATGTGATTTTTAGGGAAAGATCTATCAACATAAGGTATAATTTCCAAATAGATTTTTTTGGTTTGTAGTAAGATTGTGAATTTATAAATATTGAAAATGCACTCTAAATACATAAATACATTTAACACTTTATAAAAACCATGCATTACTTTAATTTTACACATTAAACAACTTAAGCTTATATTTTTAAAAATTTCTACTTTATTTTAGAAAAAAAAACTTAAAAAAATCATAAAATGACCTAAATTTAAATTTAAATTAATAAAAAATAAAAAATAAATATATTTTAAAAAAAATAATATATATATATATATATATATATATCAACTTATTAAATTTTGTGCATTATATTAATTTAATTATTATTTTTTAATGTTTATTTATCTTATTGTAAACCTATTTAGTAGCACAATCACATTTAATTTTAGGAATTTGGCTTCTATGATCCATAAATTCTGTATATAAAAAAAAATTCGGTAAAAATCACATGTAAGAAAATTTTTGCCGATGCGTTTCGAACCAGCCATTGTGGTTCATCGTCAAGACAAGATGAGAAATATGATCAAGAAACCTAATTAAATAGAAAAGGAAAGCTCCAACTAGCTATTGTACAATAATGGCTAGTTTGACTAGAATAAGAAAATAAATTAAATTTCATCGTCATGTTTACAGTTTATTGGAGAAGGGCCTTAATTATGCTCTTGCTCCTAAGAAAATCCCTATTTAGGATATCATTTGTGATATAGAATATGGGATTAGATTTTTACCTGATGCTACAAAAGACACCATCAGGCAAGACTGTTCCATGATCCTCAGAAAAGGTAAGCCCCCTAGGAGCAACATTAGTAAACCTGAATTTGAGGCTCTTAAATCCTTAAACAATAACCAAGACATTGTTGTTCTTAAGGTGGATAAGGGAGGTGCTACGATTATTTTAAAAAAGGAGGATTATTGTAATAAGATGTTGGATCACCTTCTTAATAGTGGAAGCTACAAGAAGCTGGACAAAAATCCCCTTAAAAAAGTTTCTAAAGCAGTTTCTTTGGCGATAAAATCGAGTAGCACTGTTGGCTCCTTGAGTAAAATGTTTATTGAAAGTAATCCCCTCACTCCGAGGATTTATGGTCTTCCTAAGATTCATAAGGATGGTGCCCCCCTTTTCCCCATTGTCAACACCATAGGTGGTTCGACTTATCTGCTCGCTAAATTTTTAGCCAATAAGTTGAAACCTCTTATGGATCACACTAGCTCCTTTGTCAAAGACTCTTCCTCCTTTATCAATGAATTGAAAGGCATTAAGTTGGATCCAGAGGATAGGTTTGTAAGTTTTTATGTTGTCTCATTATACACTTGCATTCCCATTAATGAAGCCATTGATGTCATTTATTGGGTCACAGATCCTGATACTGCTCATCTCGTTGAGATCTGCCTAACCTCGACCTTCTTTAGTTTTGAAGGTGAGTTCTTTGAACAGACCTGTGGGGTGGCCATGGGTTCCCCCCTTTCCCCTATAGTGGCTAATTTTTTCATGGAAGACTTCGAATCTAAGGCCCTTTCCTCATCCCTTTTTCAACCTAGGCTTTGGAAAAGGGTTTTTGATGACACCTATGTGGTTTGGCCCCATGGAAAAGAGAAAATGGACCTTTTCTTCCAACATCTTAATGATCAATCTGACTTCATTAAGTTTACCATGGAATTCGAAGTGGATGGTAGCCTACCCTTTCTCGATGTCCTTCTTTCGAGGAATGAGTATGGTTCCTTCTCTCATCAAGTCTTTAGAAATAAGACGCATACTGAGCAGTATTTGCATGCTAATTATCATCATTTCTCGGCTCAAAAGCTTGGGGTTCTCAGTACCCTTGTCACCAGAGCCTTTAGAATCTCAGATGAACACCACTTTGAAGGTGAAAAATCTCATCTCTTTAATGTTTTCAGTAAGAACGGTTATAGCAGGGTTCAATGTCTCATTAGGGGAATTTTGAGGTCTAAAATGGGTCTCCTAAGAAAAATGTACGACCAAAATAAACTTTATAAGAACCAATAGGATTCAAGATGATGATGTCAACCATAATAGATGATTCACCATTTTTGGAGTAAAAAAGTAAAAATATTAATAGATAATAAAATAATAAAACTATTTTTTCAACTCGTATTTTAAAGTTATCTCCCAAAATTTTTACTCAAATTTCGAGTGGGAGTACTCATTGGATGCGGAATTTAATTCCTCATCCAAAGGAGTACATGTGCATAGACAATGAACTCTACTACACGAAAAATGAAAAATACATAAAAAAGCATTGATTGTAATCACGTTTTTTTATTTCTCTTTTTGTGTAGTAGAACCCATCAAAAGTACATGCAACATAAAGTACTCAGCCACGGATGAGGGGTGGGAGATGCATCAAATACTCCCGCTCGAAATTTGAGTAAAAACTTTGGGAGATAAGTTGAAAATATGAATTGAAAAAGTAGTTTTTTCATTTTTCCCTCTAAAATTTGATGATGTCATCAAATCTTATTTGATTTTTTCCACTATTATTTTATAATTTCCTTAAGAGGCCCATTTTAGACCTCAAAATTCCCCTAATGTAAAGCTTTTCAAAAAGCTGAAAAAGGTCCTAAGGTTAAGAAGGATCCTTGTGATCGGTTATTTGGAGTTCACCTTCCGTTTATCCAAGGTACTACGGATAAAACCGCTAGGATCTTGAAGAAACATAATGTTTCCTCAACCTTCAAGCCCCTACGCACCATTCGGAGTTCGCTCAGATCTGTTAAGGACCCGATTTTCCCTAAGGATAGTAAGGGTGTTTACTTGATTCCGTGCACTTGTGGGACACCCTACATCGGTGAAACTGGTCGATCTATTAATCAAAGAATTCATGAACATATCGTTGACCTTAGACATAGTAGATCTCGGTCCTCTGCCTTAGCAGAGCATGCTGAAAAGACAAATCATCACATTTGTATTGAAAATGCTGAGGTTATTGCGAGGATTGACCATTTCCACCACCACAAGTTGAGGGAAGTCTTGGAAATTGAAAAGAGGCAAGTTAACCTTAACAGGGATGATGGGTGGAGTGTCAGTAGATGTTGGATTCCCGCCTTTCACTCTTAGTTGCCTTTTTTTTCCTCTTCCTATGTGCTCCCTCTTGTTGTTCCCTCCCCTCTTGCTCTTGATTTCTTTCTCCCTGTCTGTTCCTTTTGTTTTTTTTGTTTTTAGGATTTTTACCTTTATGATTTTTCTTATTAGTATCATCCTTATTATTTTTTGATTTAAAATAGTATAATTAGCTATTAAGTAAATTAAATTAGATATTTTTATTTTTATTATTATTATTATTATTGTTATTTTTATTTATTACTATTATTATTATTATTATTATTATTATTTTATTTGTATTTATTTATTTAATTTTTTTTAACTAATTAAAATATAAAATTATTTTAAAAATATTAATATTAAATTTATTTAAAAACATTAATATTAAATTATATTTAGATTAAAACATTATTAAAAAATTAAAATTAAAATATAATATGATATGATGAAATTTAATTTAATTTCTTATTCTAATCAAACTAGCCGTTATTGATGATGATGATGATGATGATGGTTAACATCACGACTAGTTGGAGCTTTCCTTTTCTATTTAATTAGGTTTCTTGATTAGATTTCTCATCTTGTCCTGATGATGAACCTGGTTCGAAACGCGTCGGCAAAAATTTTCTTACACGTGATTTTTACCGATTTTTTTTTTTTTAATACACATTTAATTTGTATTTTCCCCACATAAATCAATGATAAATATATAATAATAAAAATAATATTAAAAAAAACTATTACAATAATTAATAATAAATAAATAAAAACTGACTGATAATAATTAAAAAATAATAATAAATAAATAAATAATAACTCATAATAATTAAAAAATAATAATAAATATTTATTATTACTAATAAATAAAGATTAGTAATAAATAATAATTAATTAATTAATTAATAATAATAATAAATATTTATTTATTAATAATAAATAAATATTTATAATAATAATAATAATAATAATAATTATTTAAATAATTAATAAGAAATAATAATTAATATTAATTAATGATTAGTGATAGTTAAATAATAATCAATTATTCTTAATTATTTATGAAATTTATAAAATCTATAATAAATATTAATTATTATTTATTAACAATAAATATTTACTTTTTAATTATAAATCTTCCAGGAAATCACATAAGGAACTTTTGGAACCAACGCGTTTCGAACTACCAACTGTAGTTCATCATCAAGATAATGATTATGAACTACTTATAACTGTTGTTGTTGCTAGCCCGCACCCCGCTGCTGCTGCTGTGGTGCCCTAGTTGCCAATCTCCTGTTGCTCGCTCGCGCATGGCCCCTTCGGAGTCCTCCCCGGAGGTGGCCTCTCCTCTGGATTAGGCCCAGGATTTCTCTGCCTTGATCAACTCACTTGCTCCTCCACGCCCTAGGCCGACGATCTCCAAATTTGTGAAGAAGCTTGATGGAATCCAGGAGGTCGCCCTTCCTCCTTCTATTCCACGCATGGCTTCCCTTTCTCTTGCCAAGAAGGGCCTCATTGGCCAATTTACTAGACTTTGGCCCTCTCCAAAGACTGTTCAAAAATGGGTTGAGCGTAACTGGTCAGATAAAATCAACGGTAAAATATCTATTCGGTTTTGCGGCAGAGGCTATTTTACCTTTCATTTTGAAACGAAGGAGGATAAGGACCTGATCTTTAGGAATGGACCGTATTTTATAGACACCAGAGGCCTATATCTCAACAAATGGATGCCGGATTTTGACCCAGAACTTGATGTACCAAATGTTGTCCCTATTTGGGTGTGCCTTCCTCATCTTCCCTTGCATTGCTGGGAAGATGATTCCGTTCGAGCTATTGGAAATGTTGTAGGAAAATTTATAGATTGGTGCGAGCCAAAAGACAACATGCAATCCTGCGCCATGATCTGTGTCGAGGTGGATCTTGGTAAAGGTCTCCCTGAGGCGATCAAGCTAAAAGTTAATGAATGGATGCACATCCAGCAGCTTGACTATGAACAAATCCCATTTAAATGCAAGGTATGTCACGAATATGGTCACTTTGCAAATCGATGCTCTAAAATTATTGATATTGAAAACCTAGAGACAGACTCACAATGGGAAACAATAAAGAAAAATAATACCTCCTCTAATCCCAAGAACAACACCCTCTCTATGCCCCCTCCAAAATATGATACCCCCTCCTCCTCCTCTCCTAAGATCCTGGAACCCTCACATCAGCCTGATGATTCCCCTATACCTCCCTCCAATGCTTCACTAGACTCCTCCAATCCCTTCTCCTCCCTCGCCCCCTCTAATGAGGACCCTCCCCTTCTTTCTATCCTCTCCGAGCTTGCCTCTCCCTGCCCCTCCCCCATCAATCCTGACCCCCCCACCTCCTCTTCTGACCCCTCCTTAGTCTGAATCACAAGAAACTCTGTGAAGGAGCATGGTGAAACTCTGGAAAACAGAAAAAAAACTGGCCCTGGAAGGAAATATTCAAAGCAGCATCGAGATGAAAATGCTCAAAACGACATAGCACTTGGAACTCAGAACCCCATTGAAACTTATATCTTGGGGAAAAATAGTATATACTCAGGGCAAAAGGGCCAAGGAGGGAAGGCAGTTTCTCACTCTGCTTTTCTATAATGATGAAAGTCCTTTCATGGAAATGCAGGGGTCTAGGGCACCCCTCCAAAATATCAGCCCTAAGAGATCTAATAAATCAGGAAAAGTCGGAAATTATTCTCCTGCAGGAAAATAAGCAGGGATACCTTGAGATGAAATCAATAATAGATAAAATGAAGTATCATGAAGGCACCCAAATTGAATCTAGGGGAGCCTCAAGTGGGCTGGCCACCTTCTGGAACAACAACACATGAAAGCAAAAGAACTCAACAACAACTCTGAACTGGATCAAAGTGGTGCTTCAAAGCACTAAAGATCACAAAGAAATCATCATCTACAATGTATATGGCCCCAATCATTATAGGGACAAAGAGCTCTGCTGAAATTCTCCTAAAGCAGACATAGATAATGAAGACAACATCAACATTGTCACTGGAGGCGATCTTAACTTAATCCTCCATGAAAATGAAAAAAGGGGAGGATGTTTTAATCCAGATCCCTCTCAAGATCAGCTAGAAACCGTGATGCAAGATAATGATCTAGTTGATGTCGCACCAAAAAATCGTAGATATACTTGGAGCAATAGAAGGATTGGTAGAGGAAATATCATGGAGCGGCTTAAAAGATTTCTTGTTTCCGTCCCTCTCCTTTCTTATTACTCCATCACCTCCTACAATATTCTCTCTTTTTCGGCCTTCGATCACTACCCCATTACCCTCTATTTTGGCGATCATCATTCCCTTGGCCCCATCCCTTTCAAATACAACCCTCTATGGAACGATATCCCGGAAGAAAGGTAGCTGATTCACAATACTTGGATGGAGCATATTGAGGGATCCCTTTCCTTCATCCAGGAAACCAAATTAAATAAAATCAAAATGGCCTTGAAGGAATGGGCCAAACTACATTATAAGGAACTAGAAAAGATCAAGCTTGAAATTAAAACCAAGATGGATGTTGTCCACAGCAGCATCGAACTTGATGGACTCAATCAAGAAAGCTCCAATCAGGAAAAAAATCTCTACTGGAAACTATTCAGAATCAATAAGAAAGAAGAGGAGAAGTGGAGAGTCAAATCCAGAAATTTGTGGCTTCAAGAAGGTGATAAGAACACCTCTTTTTTCCACAAACAAGCCATTTTCCACAAAAATAGAAATAATATATCCTCCACCATCGATGTAGACGGTAAAATTCAGACAGATCAAGAGTTAATCAAAGTTGTTTCCACCATACATTACAAAGATCTTCTAACAAAAAAAAAAGTTCCAGAAGATTACTCTGATCTCTTACAATATCTTCCAACTATTATTACAGAGGATATGAACAACGCTTTCAACAAAGAGATAGATGAGGAATAAATCCAGAGCGTAATTTTTCCCTTGCACCAGCACAAAGTTCCTGGACCAGACGGTTTCTCTATCAGTTTCTATAGGAATCATTGGGACCTAATAAAAAAGGATTTGGTCAAAATGATAAAATGAGTACAAAGGAAGAAGAAAATTGGGGGCTACACCAACTCTACTTTCCTCGCCCTTATCCCCAAAGAAATCCACCCCTCCTCCTTCTCTAGATTTAGACCTATCTCCCTCTATAACTCCTCCTACAAAATTATCACTCAAATCCTTGCCATGCGCCTCAAGCCCTACCTCCACAACCTCATCTCGAAAAATCAAGGAGGCTTTATCTCCCAAAGGCAAATGTCTAACTCGATCCTCCTTGTTCAAGAAGCTATCCACTCAAGTATTACTTGCAAAGAAAAACGTTTTATCCTCAAGCTCGACTTAGCCAATGCCTTCGATAGGGTCGGGCACTCATTCCTTATTTCTGTCCTTTAGAAAATGGGCTTTGACCCAAACTTCCTTGCCCTCATTAACTCTTGTATTTCAAACCCTTGGATCTCTCCCCTAATCAATGGCAGCCCAACCCTCTCCTTTTAGTCTTCCCGTGGCCTCAGACAGGGATGCCCTCTCTCTCCCTACCTCTTTATCCTCATGGCAGATTCCTTTAGTAGGGCCTTGGATCATATGCGATGAGCTGACCTTATCACGAGCATCAAATTTGGCAACAGTGTCAAAAATATGTACCATTCACAATCTGCTGACAACACTCTCTTGATGGGAGGAGCATCTAGCATAATTGCTCAAAGGTTCAAAACCATATTGGAAAAATTCATGCTTTACTCTAGAGGCCCGATCAATTTTCAAAAAAGATGCATTTATGGTTGGAATGCTACCAACCAAACACTTCACAACATTGCTCATATATTTTGAGTCCCCTGCAAACTGAATTGGGACCACTTCACTTACTTGGGCATGCCTGTCAGTGCTGGCCCTTTAAAGTCTGAAGTTTGGAACATTACCATAGACAGAATGAAGAGAAAAGTGCAACAATAAGGCTCCTCTTGGCTAAATCTTGCAGGGCACATTGTCCTCCTCAAATCTTCCCTCTCATCTCTGCCCCTATACCATTTCACTCTCCTTCAAGCCCCTGCTAGCATCCATCATAAATTTGAAGCTATCCTAAGGCACTTTCTTTGGCAGGGTGGAAAAAACGAGACGAAAAAATACAATCTCGTTAAGTAGAGACAGGTTACTCAAGATTATGAACATGGAGGGATTGGAATTCGCTCACCCAAGCTTCTGAACAATGCTTTTGGTGGAAAGATTGTATGGAGGTTAATCAGTGGTCAACAAGCATGGTGGAAAAGAGTCTTGGAGTCCAAGTATCTCAACTCTCCCCGACAGCATCTTCTAGACCATGACATCCCTAGCAGACCTTGCTCTAAAATCTGGGCACTCTATAAGAAAGCCACTCCTTTCTTAGCCCAAAATCTCTCCAAAGTTCCCATTGGGAGTAGCTGTATAAATATTGGGAAAGATAAAATCATGAGACAAAATCCTCTCTTGGACAGACTTGGCACTAATCGTATCCTCTCTCATTTCAATAATTTGGGCCTAAACCTCTTAAGCCATTTTTCTAAATGGGATGACCATTCCCAAAACTGGGTTGGATGGATTTTTCCCACTTCCCCTGCTCATTTGGAACCTGATCTATACAACCTTCAAATTCATCTCCATGGTGTTGCTTCTTTGAAAAAAGATTGTATGGATAGTTATTGTTGGGATCCCTTTGGCTCAACATATTCCATTAAAGCTGCCTATAAAAAAATCTATAATGACTACTACCCTGCACCTACTTGGCCTATTTGGAAAACGGTGGGGAAATCAGAAGCTATCCCCAAGATTAAGATCTTCATATGGAAGTTGCTTAAAGGGAAAATTATAACTTCAGAAAATATTAAAAAAAGGGGAGTGCTTGGACCATCCAGGTGCCCCAAATGTTAAGTGGCTGAAGAGACAACACTTCATCTCTTCCTCTGGTGCCCATTTGTTGCTCGTTGCTGGATTGATCTAAACCCTTCTTACCAGCTTCATTGGGATCAGAACAACACCCTTGCAGAAGCAATTCAAGCTTGGAGGAACAATTACCCATGGGGGAAAAAGAAGAGCAATTTGGTGAGAAGGGTCTGGGACACTTTACCTTACGTGCTCTTATGGAACATCTGGCTCTCTAGAAATAGGAAGATCTTCAACGACAAAGAGCCCTCTTGTAGGAAGGTCTGTAGCAAATCTTAGAGCCTCACTCTTGACACAATAGCTTCCAAAAACAACAGCAAAATTGACATCAACAAACTTCGAGTGGAAGAAAGGAACTTCCTTGGTAATCTACTGGACAGTACTGGCATTCATAAGCCCCCTCTATTTAGCCTCTTTCAAAAGCCTCAAGCTGGAAGATTCGACTCAAAGACAAGGACTTTGCTAAATGGACGGTCAGTTGTGCAAGACCCACTCTCTTTTTTGATGGTGCTTCAAAATCGAATCCAAGCATTGCAGGTGCTGGAGGCATCATCAAAAATGAAAATGGAAAAAGTCTTATCTATTTTGAATAGGGTCTAGGCTCCCTCTCCAACAACAGAGCGGAAGATTACGCCCTCCTCCAGGGCCTACATCAGTTAAAAAACCTCAATATTTCAAATGCAATGCTTTTTGGTGATTCCTCCATCATCATTAATATGATGAACCATGATGAACTGATAAGCAACATAGATCTCCATCAAATAATCAGCAGATGCCGCAGCATCTCAAAATATATGGAAGGAATTACCTTTTACCACATCCTTTGAAGGAACAACAAGGACGCAGACTTCCTTGAAAATAAAGCTTGTGGCCAAACCTCTGGGAAAATATTATGCAATGATGCCTCATACATTATGCCTCTACCATGATCTTTTCGCAGACGATCTTCAGATTTTTTTGGATCCTTCCCTCTGGAAATTCTGAACTCTGCAGAATCTTTCGTACCCCCTCCCTTCCCTTCCCCGTTATCTTATCCCCTTGGGTCTCCCTCCATGTTGCCTCCCTCTCCTCGTGCTATCTTATTTATTCCTCAGCCCTCCACGTCTTCATGCATCCTCGACCTGCTCTTCTTGATGTGTTTTTTGTTGTAGTTCACTCTGCAGCGCTTTCTCTGCTGCACCATCAGATTCTCCCTCCCCTCTTATCATTGGTCTCCTGCTCCGCGTTCCTTCTCTCCCCTTTGCAGACCCTGCACTCTCCCCTTACCTACTCCTGCACAACGTTCTTTGCGGACGCTACTCACACCTGCTTTGCACTCTCTGTTGGCCCAATGCTCTCCTCTTGTTCTCTTTAATTCCCGCCCCCCCTTCCCTCTGTATGGCTCACAGCGAGGACTGTTTTCATTGTGCGGATCTGCAGGCAGAATTGGCACAGATCCGTGCCCATCAAAAATTACTCAACGAAAAGCAGCGAACAGATGTGAAGATCCTTGATGAAAAGCATCAAGCAGATGTGAATGTATTCCTCCACAGGGTTACTTCTCTTCAGTAGTAGTACAATGAACTCTCCAATCGGTGCGCTCACACTGAAAAATCAATCCAAATCCTCAAATACATACTTGAGAAACGCTCAGCTCCAAGCTCCAGTTCCAACAATGTGAGAAATGTTGGCAATGAGGATAACACGGATGCCTCGACTAGGCGCCCTATAAGCATTTACTGATCTCTTCCTATCTCCTTAAGTATGTCCTTTAAGTTTGTCTTTCTTCTTTCTTAGTTTGTCTGAATCTATGCATTATCTATATTTCAGTACTTTCTGAACAGCAGAAGCAAAGAAAGTGTAGCATTTTGTTGTAGTTACTTTCTCTGTTGCTCCTCAAGAACTCTAGCATGTAAAAAATATCTTTTCCTTCTCCTTTTTGGAATACAAAATAGCACCAGACACTGTTAAAAAAAATAAAAAAATGTTTACTTATTAGTCAATATCTATTTATTTAATAATAATACTACTAATAATAAATATTAAATTTATTATTTATTGAGAAAAGCTTATTAAATTTACTAATCTCTAATAAATAAAGCATTATCCATATTAATATTTATTATATTGATGTCTTGTATTTATTTTCTTTATTAATTTAAATCATATTATTATTTTCTCCACAACTTATCTAAATCATTTTTAAAACGAGTATTATAATATTTATTAATTAATCTTCATTATTATAAGCTATAAAAATAGTATAATCTTTATTATTATAACCTATAAATTTATTTGTAAAAATTATTTGTTTTATTTTTTATTATTATAATATTATCATCATTAATTAATCTCTACCCTCTTATTATAACTTAATATATTTTTTAACTTTTTAAGGTTTTGGCCTTTTGGTTCTGGTTTCTGTTTGGCTCCTTAGAGTCACTTAGAAAAATTCAAAATTCAATTATGACGTAATTAGTTATTGAAAATTCAGGGAGCATGTGCGACTGATGAAGCCATTAGTCAACACCCATTCTCATCAACCGTACCGAGTTGCATGATAACTGGTAGGGTTAATCACAATGCATCCCCTCACGCAGTGCATAACACTTCTAAATGGTGACCAACAACAACTATTCACGCGGTGCACATGTACGCGGACTTCGCTGTTTGATAAGGCTAATCAAAATGCGTTGATTCCATGGAAAAGTGGTGCATGAGACTTTTAAACGCAGGCGTTCATGACACTAACCCCATAGTACATACTCCTGAATCATCCTGAAAATGCATCGAGTCTATGAAAACGCCTGCATCTGACTCTTAAAAGATAAATCAATGGTCAACAGTCAAGCATTCACCTTAGTCACCTGTGCTAAATTGTCTCTCACATTATTAATCAAAGGTAGTCGTTTCGTTTACGTTCGGAAGATTTCCTAGTTAGGTTAGACAAATTTAAATCGCTCAATCTTCATTAATTTGAATATTTTAGAGAAATTTTTTAGCAAGCTGAATTTATTTTGCATCTACAATTAGAACATTATAATTTTACCTCCAACGACGAAAGAGTTGCTGATAAAATACAGTGGAAAATTTCAACTGAAAAATAAAAAAATTCACTCACTTGTACTCATACTTGAAAGATCTCCTTATTTAGAGAAAAACCATAAGCAAAAGATTTCATAACAAAAAAATTCTTATTAAATTTCACTGGTTTTATATTTCTTTCTCACGGACCATTCATTTTTACTTACACCTCTTATAATAAATATTACATTACAATACCATAAACCCAATTTTATGGGTTAAAAATACATGAACACTAACAAATTAGATTTGATTTAGTCTCATATCTAACAAAATCAAATTATTTAGGTGTTTTTTTATTTGTTCATAGATAAAGAAACCATGAAGGAATATACATGGGTACACCTTTGAATGGGTTCACACGTCATTATATTAAAAGTCAGAAACCATTTAAATACATAGTAGCTAATATATTCACATTCAAACTTAACATAGAATCGTACATACCATTAAAATCAAACACACCAATAATATTAATATTTTATCCTAGAAAATCAAACAAGAAAAGTAGTGTCAAGTTAATGCTCAATTTTGATCTTTGCAATATTAATTTAACTACAATTCATAGCTCTATGCCCATTTAGTAATTCAAAAAGCTCCTCTTTTGCATTTTATCCTCCTAGCCAAAATACCCTTTAAGAGCGAAGATACAAGAAGAAATAGAGATACTTAGAATGCAATTTCCCCATGTTTTCCCGTTGGTATTAACATTGCTAAAGAATTCATTTGTAGCCTCATCTAGTTGTTATGTCATTGTCCACATTTCAAAGCCTTATCTAGTTGTCGTGATTTCTCTTCTTTTTAAAGCATGTGATCGATCCTTATCTATCACTTTTCCATTATCATGTCTTTGATCCATTCCTTAGCTTGATTGCTATACTCTTTGCTAAAACCACACTCGTTGCTCACCAATGTCATTATGCCAAGCCAAAAATTTGTTCGAGTAAGTTGTCATGGCTAGTCTTGATTTCTTTATATATAATGTATAGATTTTTTGGGACTTAAATTGGTTTCCTTTGCATGCAGGTTTTAAAGGAGTTTTTGAGAAACAGGATGTTGAAAGCGCACAAGGGTAAGGGACAAATGATCACCATCATAGACGCCACATTGCCTGACCCACCTATGAGTGAAATATTCTAAGATGACATAAGAGTATTTGATGGAAACACAACCCTTCCTATTTGGGGTAAGATTCACCAAATCTATGCCAATTCACAGTTTGATGAGTAGAATGAAGATTATACAACAATGTGTAACATCAAAAGATTGGATATCTATTGAATTTCCACTAGGTCCTTGATAACGCCATATAATGATATGAAAAAATGGGTAGGGGCACAAACCATTCTACAAAAGGAGTCTATTTATTATAGTAATGGTTAGATTTGTGTCTCTGTAAAGGCTGACACATTCTACCAAATGTATCATCTTCAATAGTTTGAAGTCAAATTGACCAAGAAATTTCTCGAATATTTGTTCACGGTTCATCCCAAGATCATAAAAATTATAATGAGATGCTGGTGGGACACATACGACTTCAAGGGATGTACCAATAAATAGTATTTCACCCAATATCTATGAGAACCCTTTTTATACCTTACAATGATGGTCAATCGACTATATGGAGAATTCAATGCTTCACATTTTAAGATTGAATGACTACCCATGGCATCAAAGATAGTCTCCAAGGGGCATACATTCGACTCGTCAAGAATTCTCTCTCATGGAAAATAAAAACGCAACTTTTTACGTGTAAGCATATTTGGTTGATGCCCTTTGTGCTCTTAACGAGTTTCCAAGAATGAATTTTAATTGGACTTTGATGCTCCCTCGTATTCATATCTACTGAAAATAACTATGGACATATCAATATCCTAAGTTATTTTTTGAACTTTGTGATCAATTTTTTACCCTCTTTGAGTTCCAAGCACCATGATTATCAAAAGAGGCACATTTTATTGTTAGTAGAATCAGGAACTAGTACTGCGAAGAACATTATACATACATCATTTGGTTTCTCAGCACCACCACACTTAATTCCTCATTTTGTCCCTGACCGAATGGTAATTCAAGAAATTTTGTAGGAGACAGTGGGAGCTGGAGTGGCGTCAACTTTGGAAATTAATAATAAGAGGTCATGGCTAGGATTTCCAATATGGATAATTCATCATGCGTTCACAAATTTTCCATAGGTCATCAAAGAAGATGATAACATTAAAGAATTAAAGCTTCTCATATGTACGTTTAGGATACATTACCCCCATAGCATGGTGAAAGAACATTGTATGTTTGTAAGGCTTACCTATCATATGTGCATGGATTTGATCTCAATAACTCAGTATTTTAAAATGTATTCACATATGAGGAAGAAAATATGACAATGCAGATTAGCAAAGAATAACACTTACTAGAGCTCCAACTTCTAGAAGCAAAACAAAAAGGAGAGACAAAAGGATAAAAATTGCTCTTAAATAGAGGTGCTATAGGGAGTAAAATTTGAAGAAAGGAGGCTTATGGATGATCCAATGTAAAATAAAAGGATCAATGAAAATACGAGACTCTTGCAACAAACTTTAACCTAAGTCGAAACCTCAACCGTTGAGAAAATTATTGTCGACGACAATGAACTGGAGGAAGAGGCATATGTGTTGGGTAAAAATATCGATGAAAGAATAAAGGAATGCCATTCTTTAATGCCTCCCCAATAGCTAGAAGTACTACAAATTTAGGATATAGCAATAAATATGTGTTGAGGCCTCGAAATTCGCTGCCACAACATGGGGGAAAACCACCCAGTCCAGACCTTAAAGCAACTCCTTTTCCATTTTGTGTAGTGGCTCCGACTGGGGATAGTGGGACCAGTTTCCCAATAAGGATGATTTTGGGGTGTGTTTTGATTATACAACATGCAATGGAAAATGATTCTAATCTATCACACACATCTATCTAACACTTTCTATTCTACTATATACCCGGGTTGTTTCTTCCTTTATGAGATCTAAAGAGATATCTCTCAACTATTAGTAATGTAGATTATTTAATAGTTGAAAGAGATGAAAATTATGAAAGATGATTCTTCTAACAAAATAGTTTGATGAGAAGAATTTTGAAATGTATATCGCATTGATATGTGTGATTTATATCAGATAAGAAATCACAGACAAATACTAGTACAAAAGTGCATGTAACATTCATCTATAATGACATCTCAAATATATAATGCAATAAAAATATGATTGTCAATCTAGAAAGCAAGACTTAATACAGGTGAATAAAAGTACCATATGTACGAAGTTCAACTCATGTAAACTGACAGTAGATATCTTATCCTCTTCACTTTAAAGAAATTTAAAGAGTACAATAGTGCAACATCAGTTAAATAGCTTCAAATTTCAAAAGATAAGAGACTGTGTTACATTAATTCATCAAAGCATTCACAAACTTAAAAAAGTGCATTCTTTGAGAATGTTTTTGAAAAATTTCTAGACCCTTCTCTAAATGCATGAGAGGGGTTTAAATACTAAACTAACTATGTTTTAAAAATATATTGTTACATAAAAATAGAGGAGGTTTCAAACAACCATCCTCGTAAGACAAACTTTAACTACAATCTAGGAAAATAAAGTAACAATACAACTATGAATTTTGATCTTTCATTTGGATTTGATTTCGAAGTCGACAAATATCTAGCATGGGCTTGAGTTGAGCTGGATGTGAAATCCTTGATCTGACTTGTCCCTTGAATACCGCATTCGAGAGTGCTGGCTACGATATTTTTGTCGAATCTGTTAATGATTGCAGGGTTTGGTACTGATGATAATGTTTGATCATAAAATTCCAATAATTTTCTTGATCAAAATTATTTACTTTTTTAATCGTTTCATCCCGTGTTTCTTCCTTTTGTTTCCACTGTGTTTCCAGCTGTTTGACTTCTGAGAGCACTTCAGACGTGCACTCTTTGATAAGTTCTACTTTCATAAGATGTTCAGACACATATTTAGTAATTTCCTTTGATAATCTTGATGCTTTCGCTGCTGCTTTCTCTGCTTGATTTATCTGTGCTTCCCAATCCTTGAATAAGATCTCCTTGTGGAATTTATCTACCCGGGGTAGATCAACTTCCTTGCCTGAGTCTAATGCTTTCCATTGAATGTGATCATTGATTTTCTTCTCGATCTTCTCACATTCAAGTTTTTGGATTTCTACTTGCTGGATCAATATTTCACTTGAGTCACAATAGGAGCTAGTGATAGAAACTTGTTGGAAAAATGCTTCTTATTGTTGATTTAACTGAGCATTCAAATCCAATGTCTCATTTATGAATTGATCCAATTGTGGCTAGCCTTGTAATCTATTCATTGCCGCCTCCAGTTGTGTTTTCTTCTCAGTGAGTTGTACTTGATGTTGTAAATTAAGACTTTTGAAATCCTTCTGAAATTGGGACATTTTCAATCCCATTTTCTCGTTGGAGTTAGAATTTTCTTGATTTAACAGTCTCTCTAATTCTTGTATTCTGTCTTCTCTATGATTTAGTAACATTTTAACCTCAATAGCTTTATCAACAGTGGCAGTAGCATATGCCCCTGAAAACTGTGATAGTTTGGTTAAATTCTCAGTAGGATCAGCTAAAGGATCCTTCCACAAAACATCAACAGATTCATTTGTAAGATCTGAGATTGTCTCATCAATTCTTCTTCTTTTTCTTCTCTTCACTACAACTTTATGATTTGGGCTCTAGAAGACATCCAACGAAGGGATTTCCTCAATTTGTAACACTATTTGTTCTGTAGGAAAGCCGGAATGATCTCTCGATTATGAGTTTCAGGAACTTGTTGTAGTGGAGTAACAGTTTCCACTAACTTCTGAGAATGTTCTGGCATATGAAAAAAATTAGTTTGATCAGTATTGGGATTTTTTGATGAGTTTTTATTGCTTTTAGAAAACTCATCCCATTCACTATTCAAATTCTTTGGTTGATATTTCCCTGACTGATCAAGTGTATCTTGATTGTGCTCAAATTCTTGAGAAGTTGACTCTGTTCCATTGCTTCCTCCTTTCTCCTTCATTTCAATCTATTGGATTAATTGATCAATTATCTTTTCTTGGTTGTCCTTTCCGTTTTCAGATTCATTTTCAGAATGATCTGAATTCTGAGATTGATGTTATGATTGTGCTGAATCATCTTTAGACATGTCTTTCACTTCATTATACAAGCTAATACTTGGAGTAGGTCTGTTGACATCTTCAATAGTCAATAAATCTAGAGGAATATCTTACTTCTATATGCTTGGAAGGCTTCCAAGTCATATTGATTGAGTTGATTGGATGAAAACTTAAGTACATCTAAAAAATTTTCAATGCCTTGAAAGAAATCATCAAATCTATCTATCTCTTTCACAAAAGGTTTTACTTTGAGCTCTGTGATGTAGTTTTTAATCACATCATTCAGATCATATGACCATCTTGGAATTAAAACCAAATTCAATAAATTAACCTTTGAAACTTCCTTGTAGGCATGACCAAAATAAAAAAGTGCAAAAGTATCGCACTGTAAAGGGAAATTAGGCCAAACGACCTTCTTATCATCTTTAAGTTGTTTTGATCCGGATTTATGTAGGAATGCAATAAATTACAGAAATAGACATAAACACAGAGATGCAGCGGAAACAATACTTCATTTTATTAATAAAACAATGACTAAATATGCTTACAGACATAATGGAAATAAAAATAGCTAGGGCGCTGGTAGCGTATCTCTGAGAAGAGATGTGGTGGCTACATACCTATGAACTGTGTTACAATGAGAAATAATGGAAATGAGCAGCGAGGGCACTGGTACCATATCCTTGAGAAGAGATGTGACGGCTACAGGCCTTTCCACTGTGTTACAGAATTGAAATGATGGGAACAAGCGAGCTAGGGAACTGGTAGCGCTTATCTCTGAGAAGAGATGTGTCGGCTACCAACCCCTGAACTTTGTTACAATGAGGCTCGAAGGCCTATTTATTATTGAGAAACAATGTAAAACCTGAAACATCCAAAAACCTAACCCTAGGAGATGAAGCGCCAAAACTGTGGGCCCCATTTGAGTAAGTTGGTGTTTCAACTTCCCGGGGACATAACTTTGGCATCCGATCTCCGTTTGATGCACTCAATAGCTCGTTAAAAAAATCTGTTCAAGGAATACAAATTTTGAGTGAGAAACAATGACCCATGTTGCTCCCTATTTTACCAAAAGGCATCGTTTAGGGCCTCAAAACGGCTTCGGAAGTTTAGGACCCGAAAAAACTCCTAAAAATAGTAAGTTGTGCTAAAACTTACAAAATGAAAGAACTAATGGTGGGAGTTCAAATGGAATCGGTGGCTGGCCACCAATATCCACCTAGACCATTAATTCCCAAAAACAACTCTGGGAGTGCAGGACCCAAAAACCTTCTAAAAATAGTAAGCTGTGCTAAAGCTGGAAAACTGAAAGAATTGATGTTGCGGGCCCAAATGGAATAGATGGGTGGCCACCGATATCCACCTGGATCATTCCTCCCTCCTTAGGAAGCAATGGTCTCCATTGCATTAAGTTCCTCCATGGGGGGGAGGGGGGGAAAATTCTGCTGAACTTAGTGTTTGATTTTTCTAGGATGTCGAGGACTTGTTGGTGGATGTGTTGGATGTAGATGTGTCATCGGTGGTGTTGGCACCCTGTAATCAACAAGATTGGAAAAATTTCGACTACAGGGAGAACATCGTTTCAACCACTTTGGGATTCTAGGATCTAGCCCTCCTGAATTCGGAGAGGGATCTCTCCAATAAGTGAAAATATGGATTTGTCTTTTAAGCTCTTGGGTAATGATATTAGGCTAGTTATGAAGGCCAAGGGTTTTTGTTTGTTTTGGATGGTTGAGCATGATTATTATTTGAGGGGAAAGTTCTAAGAGGAAAGAGTTTCAAGGGTGTGAAGTTGCAAGCAATCAGAACAAGTTTTGGCCAAAAAGATATATAATTGTAGGTTTTAGTCCATTGGGCTATGGAGTCATAATAGGGTTTAATTGAAACAACAAGAGGCAAGAGTGGTCCATGAGGCAAGTCATCTATGTCTAAGGATCTCTTTAAAGTTTGATTTATGGAATGAAATGATACAACAAGAAGGGGAATTAAACAAATGAAGAAAAAAGAGCAGCCTAGGATCTGGTAAGTACTTTGAAACTAGCCAGCCTTTGACATACACTTAAGAAAAACATAAAATTAATCCAGGATCTGGTAAGTACTTTGAAACTAGCCAGACTTTGATACACTTTCGATAGAAAAACATATAAAAACAAAGGGAGACTTTAAAAGAAACTGTTGGGGAACAAACTAGTGGGCAGGGCTCACCACAAACCTCTCCTAGCTTTGCTTTACTTGGTAAACTTTCAAGAAAAACAAATAATACAACAAAGAATGGTCTAAGATCTGGTAAGTACTTCGAAACTAGCCAGCTTTCAACACATTCCAAGGGAAACTTTCAGATAGTCTTTGGGGATAAAACTAGGACCAGGGCTCACCATATCTTCCTTAGTTCATCTCTACTTAACATAAACTGAAAATAAATTTTAGGAGTAACCATTAGCTAAGACAGTAGGACAAGGGAACGCCAGCATTCCTAACTGCTTGAACTGAATTAAATCATTCTCAAATAACACAATTGGAAGAAAACATTTAGATAAAGCTTATCAGTCAGAGAAGGGTACTGATATACAATAAATTCTAACTCTATGCTTGCTATTCTTTATCAGAGAAGATGGAAAAAGTGAAAACAGAAATAAAATAATGATTTACAATAAGAAATAACATCACCGTCGACATAGACCAGGATCCGATAAATCAGCTTGTATTGATGCTCCAAACCAGTTGCAGCTTTAATTCCAATGTTTCAGTTTAGCAATCATCTACACTTCCCAGACTAACTTATTTAATCACAAGCAGAGCTTCAAGAGCCCGTGAACACTATTTACAAGTAGAAGTCTCAAGCTCAAGTATATTTCAAAGTTTTTATAGAAGAAATGAGGAAGTGGGAGAGGATAAAAGATCTCCCAAGTTAATTAATATAGATTAATGACTTCTCGGCCTTTGAGGGGCTCGATGGAGAAGTTTACATATATGTCCTCTGTATTAAATGTTTTACATTAAGAGTTAAGCTCGGTGGGAGCTTTTGTTGAATTTTAGGCTCTGTTTCAGGATGTAATAACTCTGCTGATATTTTTTGCATTAGTTCTTTTAGCAGAATCAACTGTTCGGCTGCGCTGAGGCTAGTATCTTCTTTCTGATCAATAACTTCAGCCTCTATTTGAATGTTTTGAGGCAACAGGTGGCATTGGGGTAGCTGAGAGGAATCAATTCGCCTCTGTTGTGGCAGTGGAGGCTTTTCTGTCTGATAATCCTTTGATTTTTCCTTTAATTGTGTTTAAATTAATGGATTAGGCTTTTGATAATTGATCTTAGCCGTAATCCATTAAACTGTGTGATAAATGTTCAATTCTTCAATCTTTGTTGTTTTTGGATCTTCAACACTGATACTCTTTTGTTTTATTTATTTGTCTGTGTCTTGTTGATGTGCAGGGCCGCACAGAGCTCATATGGCATCAATACCCATGAAGTATTGATGAGACGTGGAGTTTGAACCCCATGAATGGCTTCCCTTTGATGAATCAAAGGCATGGGAATCGTCATTCCCAGCCTTTGGATTTTTCTTCAATATAATGGAAAAACCATCAAACACCTGCAAAAAACAATAATAATTAAGAAATTCTGTGTTGTTTGGGAAAAACTACTTAGGAGGCTTGGCTTGGAGCGTGGCTGTTGGATGGCAACATCCAACGGTGGGGATCTGTTTAGCGGAGGTCGAAGGAAGAGAAGAGGGAGAAAATAAGTCAGGACCATTGATCCATGACTGATTAAGGAGATCAACAGTCGGGATAAGCGATGGACTAATAATGTGAGGAAGTCACATTATTCGGATTTTTGGAAGAAAATGCGAAAAAATAAGGTTAAAACCTTTGTTTGGAGGAAATACGATAAAAGGTGAAGTTGGGGGTTTCGAAGGATCGTGGGCCGTCGGATGAGATCGGCCCACGAGATCAACGACAGAGATCGTGCGTTGAAACCTTTGGTAAAGGCGGCGGGTGATGGTGTAAGGCCAGATTAAATATGGGCCGTTGATCTCCAGAGATCAACGGTGGGAGGCGAGCGCAATGAAACATAATGGGAAAGAGGAAAAGTGGTTTCGGGGATGAAAACCACGGGTTTCGCGCGGAGAAAAGGCGGGTAGGCAGTTTTTCCTTTTGGAATGCGATATGCATCCTTGCCCAACACGTGGCATCAGAAAACCACCTATATCGCGTGATTTTTGAAAATTATCCTCCGTGCTTAAAGTTACACAATGTGGAATGTGGGCCGTCAGATCTGGGGCCTCAGATCCGATGGTGGAGAATGAGCGCGATATGAGATAGATGCGCGGGCAGTAGGAAGATGGGTGGTTTCAATCTGGGCCGTCGGATCTAAGATTTGAACGGCGTAGATTAGTTCTGAAGGGACGTAGGACCCACAGGGTTCGGGCTCGGCGGGGTTAATATGAGCCGTTGGATAAAGAAAATCAACGGTGGAGATTGTATTTGAGGATCGAATGAAATAATACAATGGCAGAGGAAGGGTTGATGAGAGCCGTTGATCTGCAAAGATCAACGGTTGGGTTTTGCCGAAAAACATTATGAGCAGGGTCTGCATAAAATCTAACCAAAGTCGGGAGAGGCATCCTATACTGTCCGATCTGGACACGTGGATGGTCCAGATGTAATCGGAGGCAAAGGCATCGGCAGGGCAAAGAACTTGGAGTGTGACAGAGCGATTGAGCACTGGCCGTTGATCTGAGGATCAAATCAATGGTGGGGAGTGAATCGGAGGATTTTGAAGGCAGAGGAAGGCTGATAATCGGAGAAAATGTGGGTTGTTGGATCTGGGAAAGCGGGGAGGAGATCAACGGTTCACGATAGATTGGGAAATGACCAATCGGAGGGGACACAAAAATGAGCTCGATAAAACCTGCGATGCGATGCTGTGCGGGCCGTTTGATTGGCTTTAGATCAACGACGGATATTGTTTAAAATTATGCTCCGGTGGAAACCCTTAATACTTTATGAAAACCCAAAGATTTAACAAAAGCAAAGGTTTATCGGGGCATAATGTATATATATGAAATGGCTGGCGCCCGATTGTGGGGCCTTTGATTATATGGAAGGCAAAAGGCCCGAGGCTTATGAATAAGGGCCAATCGCATCGGAACTTTTGGTGTGATCTTTCAATCTAACCATTTTGAATTTTTGCGATGCGATTAGCGCTTCGGGACCTTTAACTCTTGGTCTCGGGCACAAGTTATATGGAGTAAAAGCAGAGAGCGGGGGTTTATACAAAGAAACTCAATCACATCGGGAAAAATGATGCGGGGGATTTTCAATCTACCCATTTTCATTAAAAAACATTGTATGGGTGCGCTTAGACCAAACTTAGGAAAAAGGGGTTTTTTGATTTACAAAGGGAAATAATGGACCAGAGATGAATTATACAATGTTTTTAGTGCCTGATTGCGGGCACAAGGGTTATATGAGGAGGTAATAAGATCGGGGGTTTGTCAAACAAAGGGCTAATCGCATCGGAAGTCACCACTTAACCAAAAGATTTGTGCGCTCATATTTTTGTGATGCGATAAGTGTTGAAAGGGCTTAGCGTCTGGTTCCAGCACTAGGGAACATGTGGGGAAGTGGTTTAGGATTTAGCCCAAAGGGGCTTAAACCCTTAGTGAAGAAACTTATTTTTTATGAAAATTTCAGAGTTTTTTGATGGATTTGGGGGTTTCGGTAGAGTTAAAAAAGGAGTTTTAAACTCTGCAAAGGGGTTTTTATGAAGGGGAAATGGGGAAAAGTGGAAAATAGAGGAAGTTTATGAGGAAAAGAGGAGACAAAATGGAGGTTAATTTTAAGGTGGAGGGAAGGGAAAAACGGTTTTTGTAGCAGTCTTTTCTCTATGAAATCAGCAGAATTTCTGAGTTTGAAATGGAAACAACAGAGAAGATTTGGACAGAGGGCATAATGTCTTCATGAGTCTTCAAGAGATAACATTTTTTGCAATAAAACTTGTTCCTTGAAGGCTCCAAAAAAAATTTTAGCCACCATTTGATATGAAAAATTTTATAGGTGGCTAACAGGTGGGTAGTCATTGAAGGATATGGGAAAAGTTATCCATCATTGCATTCCTTTGTTTCTCAAGGGCCTCCTCGAGCAAGATTTTGATAGGATATCCTGCTCCCTTGTCTTTCTTTCCTTCCGCCATGGGGGGTTGTTGGGGTTGCGAGGTTGAACTCATTATACCCTAGCCACATTGGGAACATGAAAAAAAACAGAGAAAGAGCAGACCGCTCTAATATCACTGATACGGATTTATGCTGAAACGAAACAGAATACACCTATAGCCATAGATACAGAGATGCAGCAGAAATTCTATTTCATTTTATTAAAATCACAAATGACTGAAATAAATAGCTAGGGCGCTAGTAGGCATATCTCTGAGAAGAGATGTGGTAGCTACATGCCTCTGAACTGTGTTACAATGATACATAATGGAAATGAGCGAGCGAGGGCACTGGTAGCATATCTCTGAGAAGAAATGTGATGGCTACAGGCGTCCCCAATGTGTTACAATGTAGACATGATGAGAAAAAGTGAGCTAGGGCACTGGTAGTGCTTATCTCTGAGAAGAGATGTGTCGGCTACCAACCCCTGAACTGAAATGATGGAAATAGATGAGTTAAGGTACTGGAAACGCTTATCTCTAAGAAAAGATGTGTCGGCTACCAGCCCTGAATTGTGTTACAATCATAAATAATGGAAATGAGTGGCGAGGGCACTGGTAGTGTATCCTTGAGAAGATATGTGATGGCTACAGGCCTCTCCACTATGTTACAGAACTGAAATTATGGGAACAAGCGAGCTAGGGAACTAGTAGCGTTTATCTCTGAGAAGAGATGTGTCGGCTACCAACCCTTGAACTGTGTCACAATGAGGCTCAAAGGCCTATTTATTGTTGAGAAATAATATAAAATCCGAAACTTCCAAAAACCTAACCCTAGGAGATGAAGCGCCAAAACTGTGGGCTTCGTTTGGGTAAGTTGGTGTTTCAACTTCCTGGGGACGTAACTTTGGCATCCGATCTTCGTTTGATGTGCTCAATAGCTCGTTAGAAATATTTTTTCAAGGAATACAAATTTTGAGTGAGAAACATCAGTATATGACCCATGTTTCTCCCTGTTTTCCCAAAAAGCGTCGTTTAGGGCCTCAAAACGACTCAAGAAGTTTAGGATCCGAAAAACTACTAAAAATAGTAAGTTGTGCTGAAACTTACAAAATGAAAGAACTGATGGTGGGGGTTCAAATGGAATCGGTGGGTGGCCACCAATATCCAACTAGATCATTAATTCCCCAAAAAAGGCTCCGGGAGTGTAGGACCCGAAAACCTGCTAAAAATAGTAAGCTATGATGAAGCTGAAAAACAGAAAGAATTGATGTTGCGGGTCTAAATGGAATAGCTGGGTGGGCACTGATATCTACCCGGATCATGTTTTGAAATACCATTTACAACAAGTTGGTAGGAAATTTCTCTTGCAAGTAACTTATCAGGAACATAATATGGAAAGACCGGAGGAGAAGCATAACTCCTAAATACTCTGATATATGTGAAAATTTCCTCTGCAAACCACCTAGAAACGGGTAGAATGTCTGTACTGGCTTCTTTGGAAACCCTAAGGGCTTTCTCATTGAATATAATTTGGTGCATAGGCAACATGGCTCTATGGAAAATTTTGTCAAAATCCAAATGGTAATCTAAATCCCAGAGGGCTCTGTGGTAAATGTGGATTGGAGTAGGGTCTTGGGTTGTCCATTTTGCATCCCATGGTAGGAAATAGAAGAAAAGAAAATTGTGTCCATGACATAGGCACTCATGTAAAAGGGGGGTATTTCTCTAGATGAAACACATCTTTTACTCCTATACTCCATGATGTTTCTGGCTAAATTATCAGATAGGATATATTTTCCCAATTCAAAATTAAGGAATTGACGATTGCATCAATCAATGGGACCCAATATACAGAAGACCTAGTGGTATTAGGTTTTTCATATAATCTACACAACATACCGACAGCATAACAGTAGGGGGAGGAATTTGTGCTATCAGGTACATATCAAATTTATCTCGTTTAAGCTTGCCTTGGTCTTCCTTCCATTCCTTTATGAATTTCATCAGGTCTGGATGTTTTTCTCTAAAACTTTGAAGAAAGGATTTGTCATAATTTTGCTGCGGGACGGGTAAGTGGTACATTGTCCTCAAATCTTCTGCCCTGAACGAACCAATATTCTCACCCTTTGAATCCTTGAATGTTCTATCTTCTACATTTAAGTGGTACATTGAAATTTGTGATCAATTTTTTACCAAGGCTCAACAGAGACTCTTTGAGTTCCAAGCACTATGATTATCAAAAGAGGCAAGTTTTATTGTTAGCGGAATCAGGAACTAGTATTGCGAAGAACATTATACACACATCATATTA